>JAYKAV010002848.1:132447-300862 GCA_035582835.1 Phoebastria nigripes
TGGGTTTGGTGGGTGCGGTGGGATCGGGGCACGGGGGGTGGGGGGGGTTTGCTTCTCCCTGGAGGTGGAGGGAGAGATGGGGGCATCCCGAAGAGGGGAGGAGGGGTTTTTCTCTCGCATTTGATGCTTTTAGGGTGATTTCCGCGTGGCTGTGAAAAAGCAGAGCCCTCGGGATGGGGCCTGGCGCTACCTCGGGTTTCCATATGGCCGGGAGCAGCCTAGGCATTGCCGAGACTGCCTTCCTCGTTAACCACCACCCCTTCGATCGGGGGGGATTTCCCGAATCCCAGTTTCTGAGGATTCACCACAAATGCCAAATTTTGGCATTTGAAAATTCACAAACGAGGAGAGGGGTCTGGGGGGTTTCTATCAGGAGGGAATAGCGGCCGGAGCCAGCAGCACGGACGAGGTTGCAAACCCTCTTGGTGCCCCCGTGGAGAGCAGCCGCAGTGCTCTGGTGATGGGCTCCGGGCTGTGCACGTGGAGGGTGATGCTTGACCAAGTATCGAGGCTTAAATCCACCTCTGAAGTTGTCTAGAAAGGTCAACTCTTGGGAATCCCAGGAGCTACCAGCAGCATGGCTTGCTGCTGGAGGCCAAGAGACGCAGTGGGGGTCCCCGTCTCCCCCCCCATCCACCATGCCTCCATCTATCCCCAGCGGTCCCCATGGGCACAAATGACTTAATGTAAAGCCAGGAGCGACACGAGATGGCTGCTTGGTGTGAAATCCAAGATCCCAGGCAGCCAACAACYGTGCACCAAATCTCCTCCTGACAATGTTGTTAGTTAGGTCCATTACTAAAACCTCTTGCTACCATCTCTAAAATCTTGCCAAGCTGGTTTGGAGCTATTCAAAATTCCCTTTGTCTTTTCAACTCCATTTTCCTGCTCTCAGTGTAGCCGGGACACACTTATTCAAAGCACGGCAACTTGCACGGGGCTGCACGCATGCCTGTCTAAGTGTATTACACCTACTTTAAAATCTCTGCATTAGTTCCCTGTCAAAGCGAGGATTTAATTTCAAAGTGCTTTGACTTATATTCCAGCTCCTGACAGGCGGCAGCCCACCCTCACCTAGTCATTCATCTGGCTTTCACATCCTTGCTGATTATCCTGGTTGAAAGCGGGATGCTGGCTGCTTTGCCGGTRAATCGGAGGTTGTTGCTGTGAGCCCCGACTGGGTAATTCAGTGCAACTGGAGCTGATTAATCTGGCTCATCGTTTGAGACAAAGCCGTGGCCTTCCTCTGGCTTCTAATCGCTCTGGGTGTTGACTGAAGTCGTCAGGAAGGCAAGAGCTAATTGAAAGGCTAAGGGGGATGAGAGGTTAGAGGGCCATGGCTGGCTGGCCAGAGCCAGGTGGGTCCATGGGAATATCATATTTTTAGGCCTCAGATGTGTTATTCCCCCCCACAAGGAGAAACACCAGAGAGTTCAACAGAAGCCAGAGGGGTGGGCATGGTCCCAGATTTCTGCAGGGGTCGTGGGGGCACCCTGGCTGGTGTGGACACCTGCAGCCCAAGGAGCATCCCTGGCYGAGATGCTCCTGGTGCCAGGGCTGACAGTGCTGCTGGCAGGCTCCGGGCACCCYGTGGCTCTTGTCGGGGTAGCTGTGATGGCAAGATGGTGCTGCGAGTGCCTGACATGAGCTGGAAGACCTCCGTGAGATGCCATAGTATGATTTCCCAGGGCCCTTTGTATGGGCCCCATGTGCTCTGGGTGATGTGAGATGCTCCTCTGCCCTATGATGTCCCCTCCCAGCACCTGGCTCCAGACTCGTTTGGCTGGCCCTGTGTTAAGGGCAGGTTAGGTGGGTCAAGAAGATGTTTGGGAAGGCAGATCCCCCGGTCACTCTGCTCCTCATCCTGCTAGCAGCAGCGGAGGTTGCCAGCCACTTGGCCCCAGCACCCCTCRAGATGCTCCCCCCTGGGTCTGCTCCCTCCTCCCTTTCACTTCCCACCTTCTACCTGCAACATGCCTGCCTTGATGCCTCTCCTGGCCTGGGCGAGGAGTTGTAGAGCATGTCCACCTGCTTCTGCAGCAGGTTCAAGCCACTGTCTCCAGCATAGCAGGTAGAGCAGAGGGGAACATCCCGAATTACCCAGCAGGAAGGGAGGTGTATGCAGAGGGCATGAATGCCAGGCCATTTGCAGCAGTCACAGCGTGGGATCACGTCCACGGGATGCGTTGGGACTAGGGTGTCCACAGGGTGATGGGTGGGAGCCCCATGCCGGAGGGAAGGCAGACGCAGACACATCTGGAGTGAGTCACCCTGAAGGGAAGTGCAGCGTGAGCTGTCTTCGGAGATGATAACAGCGTGGCAGGGCAGGAGGGGTGTTTGTTTTACAGCCTCTGTGGTGGAGGAGATGATGAGTGTGAACAGACAGAATATGGAAATGGGCACTCACCAGGAGAGGGGGGTCCCTTGGCCTTTTCAAAGATGCCCATGAAACACCGCTCCGTCATTACCTGCAGACTAGGCGCTTTCTGCAAGCTGGCCTCTTATTCAGAAGATGCCAGGTTGCTGTAAAGACTTCAAAGCACAGCTGGTTTGGAAGAGAGGAAGGCCCAGATCCAGGAGAGCATTTAAGGAGGTACCAGGTCTCCCGGCCTTGTGCATTGGTGCAGAGCATCCTGCATAGCGGAGCCCCTCCTTTGCCACCCTCTCAGGACAGCAGCCGGGGGCAAAGAGCCCTTGTCACCCCCAGAGTGGCTTGGAGCTCAGCGCCTGCTGACGACCCCAGCGCTGCAGGGCATCGCTTTTTATTACTGCCCATATGTTGCTTTAATGAATACCAAAACCCCATTAGATAAGAAGGCTCCCTTTGATGTGTAAATGTTTCAGCGGATGGGAAGAGGAATAAAATGCACCTGAGGAGTGTTTCATAGGCTTGCCCAGGTGCTTCTCTATTCAAAGCCTGCAGAGAAATTACCATCGCCATATCACAAGCGAGGAAAAGGTCCCAGCGGTGGTAGCAGGAAGGGGCTTTCCAACTCTGAGACCAATGTGAAAGCACAGAGCTTGCAAAGGTCCGTGCGAAGGTGTAGCCTTTGGATTTAAGTGATGTAAATACAACTAGACTGAAGAATGAGTGCAGGCAGGTAGCATTCTTGCTCAATTCCTGGATCTGACCAGTGCTATTAGTCATAGAGGTTGTGGGAGATATTTTACAGGTTCTTTTCGACTTTCTGATGCCCCTGGGACTTACCAAATGGGATTGAAAGTGGGGTAGTCTGCAGTCTGGACGGTGGTCTCAGCCATGCGATGGGGAGGAGAGCTGTGAGAAAGAGGGAGGCAAAACTCATGGGTGAATCTGAGGCTGTGGGGGTTGACGCTGAATAGAAATAAATTCTGTTTTGAACTTAATGGAACATAAATATCGGACACTTAGCAACAGTACATGTATTAATCCTGTCCTGGAGAAAGGAGAAGCTGTTCTGGGAGCCTCCATACCAGAAAACACAGGACAATTGTACTCCTTTATAGAAACCTGTGGTTTTTCTGATGAAATTTATTTCAAACTATCCAAACATTTCAGAGCGGCGCTGATGACTGCTCAGAGAAGGTGCTGTAAGGAGTGCAGTTCACAAACAGAAGCAGCTTTGCGAAGATGAAAATTGCTCTGACAAAAGAACTGTGTCCAGTGCATTATAAACAGAAAGCGAGCGGTTGCTGTAACCCGTGCTCACCTGGTCAACTAAACACAACACGATGGTCACTAAAAAATCAAGACGGTCCTTTTTCAGCTGCAACAGGAAACCTTCAGCTCCGTGTGGATTGCAGAGCACTTCAGCATGCGTGCTTGGGGATGTGCATTTATTTGTGTGAGTCTTCAGAAACCGCAGGCGCAGACGTTCAGTCCTAACAAATCTGCCGTGCCATCACCTGAAATGCGGCGCCAAGGCTGGAAAAATTCACTCCTCTGAGTTTATTGTCAAATAGGGCATTGAAAAAAAAGCAGAGTGGCTTGGGATTTAAGGTCTTTGCTTTTGGATGTTGTCTCTGAAGACACCATGAAAGTTTCTCTGGGAAAAATGAGTGTCTACGGTAAATTTGTGGGTGCTGTCCATGTGGGAACTTATGAGCATCCCTGAATATGGTGAAAGCTTTCAAACCATACCATTGCAGCAAGAGCCGAGTTTTCCACCAGCCAAATATATCCTTTTTCACAGGGCTGTGAATGAATTGTCCCCTGGCTCGTGCTATCTTCAGAGGAGATTGTATCACGATTCCAGGCTCCGGGGTTTAAAATATATCACRACTGACTTCACCACTCACCCGGGTGCCGTCCAAACCAAACAGATTGTAGCACTGCTGAAACAAATCTTGATCCAGGTGCCGGACAAGTGGTCATAAACGGCGGAGCACGTGCAGTGAGCCGGCGTTGGAGTGACAGCCAGCTACTGCAACCTTTGCCCTACTCACCCTGCCCAGGGAGAAAACGAGATTGCAGGCTGGTCGGACACATAACACCCTGATCGACTCCTCTTCAGTGCTTATTATACCTCCAGGCATTCAGGAGCACCAAGACTTCATCCCCCGTCGCGGGAGCTGGTGGGGAACCACGCTCAGCTGAGCAGGGTGGGAGGAGGAATGGTGGCCCCCAGGATTCCAAAGGGTCTTCCAGGCTGATGATGGCCAGGAAAGGACTGGGCAGGGATGAACACCTCTGACCATTCGTGTCTTGTGGTGGAGTTGTCTTCACATTGTCTTCACRTTCAGCACGTTGCAGATAAGACCTACTCCCGCACCAAGTGATGTTATCAATGCTGAGGTGCTCAGCTTAAGTGACGTCCACATCTCTCTTCCTGCGTGTGACCATTTTCAAAGGAGGTTGTGGGGACGTGTCTTGCTCCAGCTCTCTCCTGGCACCGCCCAACCTCTTTGTGCTCTTGCCGGTGTGGTTTTGGCCCAGCCAGCTTGCACCCCGCCAGGCAGTGGCTAGGCAAAGTTCAGGGGAGGTCTTGTCCCAAGGAATGGGATAGAGGAGGCAGCTTTGTTTTAGGTTTAGCTATATGGTCCCTAGCAGGTCCATACCATTTAACCCTCTGTGCCACCATTCCCTGGCCTGTTTTGCTTAGTCATGCAGACATAGCCTTTTGGGGATACAAACCCAGAGGTGGGAAGGAACAGAAGAAAATCAAGGAAAAGAGAGATGCTGATTGGGATATTGGGTCTACTGATGGTGAACAAAATGCTGCTGGAGAAAATCCTCTAAATCTCAGGCAGCAAGAAAACCTGCGCACTAGAGCCTGGAAAGAGCCTCCAAGCTTCCTCCTGGGACAAGGGCAGGCTGAGATGAGTGAGCCTGTCTGTGCTGGTGGAGAAGTCCAGGACCGAAGTCCAGGACCAAAGTCCTCTGTCGCATCTTGCCCAAGGTGTCTGCCTTCTCCATGCATAAATTCCCCCTCTTTTCTTTGGCAAAGAGGCTGTGGAGCTGCCTTGGCAAAGTCCTTTGAAGGCCATAYGGAGTATCAGTAAGGAACAGA
The DNA here is from genome assembly GCA_035582835.1 of Phoebastria nigripes. NCBI lineage: Eukaryota > Metazoa > Chordata > Aves > Procellariiformes > Diomedeidae > Phoebastria > Phoebastria nigripes. The sequence goes on from JAYKAV010002848.1 coordinate 137,937, forward strand.
GTTTTTTCTGTCTTTGGCTATCAGACAAACGACAAGACACCGGCCTTACGGCAGAGCATGGCTGTGTTTGGAGGACATCAACCTGTCTTCCCCATCCCTGAGTGGGGAATGTTTTAAATGAGGACAGCATTTCCCTTCCACACCCATCTCCAGGAGGTCCCAATGTTTGTGCYGAACCATCTCTTCTATTGGCTTAATGTACAATCTGCATCCACAAAGTGGAGGAAATGGGAACCTGAGGTATGAGCAGCATCTTCTGGAGAGCTGGTCCTTTGCTTAATGGGGCCTCTCAGGTGCACATGGAGCAAAGTGTTGGCTGTGGCTTTACAACTTCTTCATGCTGGTGGCTGATGAAGGTGCATGGATAGGGCATTGTCTCCTGATTGGGAGGAAGATGCAGGGCTGGGCTTTGGGAGATAACCAAGGGACAGGTTCCTGCACTCAGACCAACTTTGAGTCTGCTGCTTTGCCAAAATGCAATCGATAATTGAATCTGATTCCCTCTCCAAATCCTTATTTCTCCTGAAACATATCAGGAATGAAGCTCGCACAGCAGTGTTGGGCTGTATGGGGCTCTTCAATTCAATTTTCTCTCGTAGCAGGAAAGTTCTTATTTTAAGTAATGTTCTTTTCAGAAATGACTAATTAAACAACAGAACAGGAAATGTAAGAGACAGTAAAATCCCCTCAGCTGTCCAGTGCATTTCTACGTAAATATGGTGGTAAAATGATGAAAACAAAACCTTCGGAGACAAAGGCAAGCGAGAGACCTGGTGACGCGGCAGTGAAAAATCTATACTTTGTTATAATAAAGTGAAACCACTGTGTTTATCCTGTGTCTTGGAGGATTTGGCGCAATTATTCTTAGGAAGGGAGGGAAGCCACGTAGAAATCAGAATAGTCCAGATTTTTGCTAAAATATTTGTACAAATCAGGTTATTCAACTACAGCAAAGGACTTCTTTGGGGCTGTTGCTTCTGAAATTATCCTGCAAAACTGGAAGGGCCGTAAATGCTTGGCTTTAATAGCTAGCTACATACAATGCAAACCTAATCAGTGAAGCTTGAAACGTCTGTGGCAGGGAAGAAAGGCAGAGTTTTATGGCTCTATGGAGGTGTACAGAAGACCGGACAAAAAAGCCACCCAACGCACATGGAGGAAGGCAACCGCTGATCTCCCATCTGCTAAAAGTCACTTTGTGGTCAGAGACAACGGGGCAAATTTTCCATGCTGACATGAGCTGCCTTTTGCCGGGGTTGGTTGTGAAGGCTGGGAGGAGCTGTAGCATGGGACCCCCCTTGCACCCAACCTCCCCCGGGGTGTTCGGGCAGCCTCCTTACCCCCGACTCCCACCCAGGCTGCGTGGCTGTGGGGCAGGGACCCAGCAGAAACCATCCCAGCAATCTGGGGAAGAATTAGGGTCACACTGTCTAACTTTCGGTTTTGCCTCCAGCAAAGGCTAAAAATGTTCCACATCACTTAGAGGTGTCAGGTTATTTAGCTGTAGGCTGGGAACGGCCCTCGGAACATCTCGGTTACACATTACCCTGAATATCTCAGCAAATTACTTGCAGCTAATTGAAATAAAGGAAACGCAGTGGCTCAGTTTACCCGATGGACTGTATATAGCAATGCAACCACTGCATTTTGCATTGATCATAAATCAGGATTTATTATCCCACCTGGCAAATATTGACTTCATTTTTTTTTTTTTCTCGGTTGGTACTTCCTTCTCACGTCAATATAGCAGTGTTCATCCCAACTAAAGTCAATAGTTTCTTATTAACATTTCAGCTGTAGAAGTGCAGGGCCTCTGAATCATCTTAGACATTCCCCAGAATCCCAAAACCTCTGGTCAGTGGTTTTCAACCTGCTTCGGTTTGCTGAGTCCGAAAAATTTTCCTGTGGCAATGCAGCCCCTTCTAAAGCAACTTAACTGTACTGATAACAGACTCCAGGTTGATGAGTTACTTTCTGTGGACCCCGCATAAGTAGGGATTTGTGGATCAGAGGTTCAAAAGTGCAGATCCAAGAGATACATGGGAGACAGTCGACCAGTTAGACGTGAATTGTTTCGCATATTGAATTTAGAGGGGTTCCTGAGTCATCGGGTCTCTTAACAGACATCACCAAGAATGGGACTGTTGAGGCAAGCAATGGCTGTGGTTGCTTGCATATGTTTGACCTATGAATATGCATATATATATATATATATTTTTTTTTATATATATATATATATATATTTTGATCTGTGAATTCAGCTTGAAGTCAGGAAAATGTTGCATGGGTCAGGGGATGGGAAATCAGTCCCGCACTGGCAGTGCTGCATCTATTGCCTGTCCCCTGTTCAAGGGAAAGCTCCTGGGGACAATGCGGTGCCTGCAGCCTAGGGAGCCCGGCCAGCCGAGTCTGCAGCACTGGGATTTCTCCAGAGCAGAACAAAGAGATAGGTCGTAAATACCGCAGAGCCAGGGAAATGGGGGAAATGCAGAGGGGCTCAGACACAGGAAATTTGGGGAGGAGACGGGATCAGAAAGGCACATGTTCACAGTCTCACTCAGGTTAGTGGGAAAGAATGAAGTGGCTGGAGGAAAGAGAGGGGAAACTCCACATGTTTGGCGGACGAGCCGTGGGCAGGTGGAAGGAGCCAGGACTCCTTGGAGAAGGTTAAATAGCAAGTGGAGAGGAGATTAAAAACAATAGATTGTGTTGTCCGGGTACCTGTGTTTCTTGTACTCAGTAACCAAGTGGTGATGGGTAGTGGAGCAACATCTTGTCTCCCTGATGAGGGGAGCTGCAGCTCCAGAGTAACTTCTGGGGGGTTTCTGGGCAAAGGCCAGTGAGGGGATGGCTTTTGATGGAGGAGGAGCTGAGCGCTGTTTCTAGGGCTGCTAGACCCAGTGTCCTCTCCCATCAAAGGGGTAGCACTTGGTCTTTGTGGCCTGGACACATGAAGAGCACAGTGGACTACCAGGATCACAAGAGTGTCCAGCCACAGGGTGGACCACTGAGTGCTGAGATGCAGGAGCCCTACCAGGATGGCGTTAGCGAGGCAGACACAGAAGAACAGTGCTCTGAGGCTACCTACCAGGAAGACACTAACAGAGGTGCTCTTGAGTCCCAGCCGATGAGGAAGAGACGCCAGGAGCAGGAAGGCACAGCACATAAACCCAGCAGTAGAGATGGAGGATGCGGGGCTTCCCATCACCCCTGGGTGTTTGGGTAAGCAGTGCCTCAGAGAAGAGGGATGTTATGGGTACAGGAGCTTCCTAATACAGATACTTTCTGAGGCAGATGCTCAGCATCAAGGGAAATGTCCTAGGTCAAGAGCCTTTAGGCAGTAACCAGCCTGGAGACTGAAGCTGAGAGGTTGGCCATGTTCCTCCTCCCAAGGGTTTCTTCAGTGCCCTCTGACTTGGACCCTGGTGGGTTCCTTCCCCTCATGGGCCCCTATTCCTCCCCTGGGGAGGGAGAAATAGCAGAACCCATGGGGGGAATGGCTTGGGGATGCTGAAGTTTCGGGTGGGGATGCCATGCTGAGATGTGTAATACACTACAGTGGTCCCTGAAACACCTGAGAGCCTGGAGGGCGTCAYTGGCCTGCTGGATCCCTTTGAGGTCTAAGGACAGGTCCTTTGCTGTGATTTGCAGGATGCACTGTCCCACAAAGGCCAGATACTCAGCACACTATGGGGAGCTCACGCATGGCAGTCCACCACAAARGGTTCAACACATCTTCCTTAAGTGTAACCACCTGAAAATGGGCATCAACTGTAAGATAATCAGCCAGGGTCCCTTCTTAATCTACAGAGAAATGCTGGCCTCTCCAGCGGGCGTTCACCCCATTGCTCCCCAGTGGGTGGTTCTTGCAGAGCCTGTGGCAATGCTTGGCAAAGCTGTAGAGAAGCCCATGTAAGTTCTCAAGACTGGACTTTTTTTTGGGTGAGTGGGTGAAATGAATTCATCCCTGGCAGCCCATGTGAGGAGGACTCAAAAATGAAATTTGTGACCCACTTGCTGATTTGAGGCATTTTCCCTGGCTGTCTCTGAAGGGGAAATTACAGCAGCAAGTCAGGCTACCCAGGCCCACAGAGCTGCTGTCACAGATGCCAGAATTCATAAGTGCAGTCGTGGGTGACTCAAGGGTCTCAAAGGACTCCCAGTTGTAAATGCTGACATTGATATATGGGTCATCTTCCATCCTAGAAACACTGTACAAAGTGACAGACTTCAGACAGCCCAAAAACGTTGCATGATTCAGGAAATACCTTGGTGCACGTCTGGCATCGAGGGAAAGCCAAAGGGAAGATGTTTAACCATCTCTCTGGCTTTCTACCAAGCTGAGATGAGCAGTACAGAGTGGCCAGTGTGCATGGACTCAGGCCTGCTGAAATGAGTAGAAAAATACTCAAAAGTTTTCATTTTTATTTTTTCCTCCCCAAAGTGCATTTTTTTTGGTCATTTCTTCATTTTTCAGATTACTGATTTCTGTCGCTTGGGGAAATTCCTAGTTTTCAAGAAAATTGGGGAATATTTAGAGTGCTGGTTTCCAAGCAGTTCCTCTCCAGAGGTGCAGGAGATGATGGCAAGACTCTTACAGTGAACACTAGCAGAGCCTGCAGCACTCACAGCGTCCTTTTCAGCAGACGCTCTGATGCTAAGTGTGCAAGGGTGCCTACTTTGGGGACCCCGATTTAGAAAGAAATTGAAACACACTTTGGTGAGATGCACTTTTAAGGATCTGGCCCAATCCCAGTGTGCTCAGCAGATTCCCAGGGTGTCCCATCACCTCTTAGAGCTCTTATGGTCACCTGCTTTAGCACCATTTCAAAACCAAGAGCGGGTCTGTCCTCCCACCAAAGGAAACACCATGCTGATTCACTACAGTTCTGCACTCTTGAGCAAACCAGAGCAGTTTGCTTACTCTGCCAGTATATAGAGAAACACGAAGCTGTGAAACAATTACGGTTGCTTAAGGGAATCAGCCAGCAAAACAAACACTAAATGTTTAGGAAAGCTACGTCCCATGGTGCACACACAGCTAACAGGGAGCCTGACCTGCTGTGTTTTTCAGGACTAAACATAATCTTCAGCCATAAATGCAGCAAGGAAACAAGTTTCGATCCTGCCCTGTGGTGATACTRTGGATGGGGGGAACATACGACCAGAACCATTGAGGAAGTCCAAGTTAACAGTGATGCAGAGGGCTACATCCTAGTTGTGGTGAGGACGTATCTTGCTAGCTTCGCAGCCTGGATGGCCGTAACTCATCTCTTCATCTGCGGGCAACAGCTGCCAGAAGTGAATTCCACTTAATCCTCCCAACCCTCTCAAAAAAACCCCTTCATATGAGGCAGGGGAGCTGTTACAAACTCTGGTACCTGTGACTGGCTGTAACATTGTCCTGCTTGGTCAAGCCATCTTCCAGCCCTTCCTAGTCCAGCTGCTGGAGAGGTTTGGTGGACTAGGAACRTCCTGCTTGCCTTGATGGACCAGCCCTTCCCTACAGGAAAACCTTGCCCTGCCATGGCCGATGGAGGATCAATACGGGGGGGCAGCAGCACTTTTTCTTGGAGGTTCTCTTTGCGCATCACAGGTCTGACCATGCTGCCACCCAGCACAGGACCACCGAGGAATCATGGAGGCRTGAATTCGTGGTGACCACGCCAAGGCTGAGTGTGTCCGGCTCACTGCAGTGGCCAGGAGCGTGCTGGCTGGGACACGCCACTAGAGGGGGACACAGCCACGTGTAACGGGACGTGGCCACCGGCCACGAGCGTGGACCTGTGGGGCAGACTCAGTGGCCCAGTGACCGGGTGGCCAGCGTGAGCCATTGCCATCTCGGACATTCTGGACCTCGATTGCCCATGGTGCTTACAGCCAGCTCATACCCAGCCACAGGAAGGCAATGTGCATGGAAAACTCTCTGTCTCTTTGGTTGATGGTGAAGCCAACGGCTGTGGTGTGGGATGGGGTGGACTTCACTCTTCACTCTTCCCGCTCACCATTGGTATGACTCCGGAGGTTGGCTGGCATTTTACAGGTATGCAAATCCTGGAAAACCTGCATTGGGTCTGCTCAGTGTGTGGAGTGGGCATATGGCATGGTGGGATGTGACCTGTGAGGAAGACCCAAAAATTACTCAAATGAGRGGAAGAGTTTCAAGAGTTTTCCACTTTATCTTGCCCTTTACTGTGGCATCTTTTTAAAAAGAAATGATTAATTTGGGATAACCAGGCTGTGTGTGTGCCTGGTGGTGTGACCTGCAGCCTCCTGCTTCTCTTTCCTTACAGACCTTTTCTTGGGGACTCTTATCTGCAGTGACTTCTGATGGTACAGCTAGTTTGGTCTTGGATGTACACCTATGTAAAGACCTGAAGGTAAGGCAGGGTGTCAGAGGAACCTAAAGGAGGATGGGACATGATTCCTACTAAATTGTTATGAGATCAATGGTTAATTCTTCAGCCAACTTTGAAAGCTACGATTTTGTGGGTCAAATTCCTCAAAAAAGGATTATACCTGGGMGTGAATGATGTTGCTGATCTTCTGTTCGTCTGGAAGTGAGGTAGCTGTTTATGTGGCTGCCGAGTCCATCTGCTGAGTGGAGCCAGAGGTGTGATGCCCAGCTATAGACACGCGGTGGAGAGAGGACCACACTGCTCAGAGAGGGATGTAGGGTCCAACCATGGCATTTGATGCCCCAGGTACGTTTCACATGCTCGTTCAGCATGGGTGATCTCTGAGGACGGGGTGAGGAGGATCGTCCCTCCTGGCTGCATGTGAGTGTCAGTGGTGCACGTGTGGCTTTGGTGACCTCCTGTTGTATGCCTGCGGTATGGACACGGGTGGTCTGGATGGACGTGGGACTTGCACATGTGTGTTTGTGTGCGTGTGTTTGGATGGGATCAACTGACTCCATGGCATGTGTCCAGCGGTGGCGTTTCATGTGGCATATCTAGTCCCATGCACCGTCTATCTCATCCTCAGCAGACCACACAGAAGGGTGACGAGGGTGCCTGATATCAAATTGAACAATTCTCTGCAAGTGAGGGGTGATGGTAGGGGATCCCGGTTCCTGCAGGTGCATGCAAATATGCAGAAACTCAGCAGAGACGTCTAGGGAAGGCCAAAGTCTCTGCATCAAAATCTCTCCTGGTTATGTTTTTCTCTGGACAAAACTGAGGCTGTTACAAGAAGCAGTGGTCAATGCAGTTTGATTGACAGCTCATGATTTTGTCAAAAACCACAAAACCCCACATTTTCCTCAAATGTTTTTCAATCAGCCACAGAAGTTTTGCTTTTCATCTGAAAGCAAAAATGACTTAAAATTCAAACTAGAGTAAATGATTTCAAATTGGTGGCTTGCAATTCCCAGCAGATTATAAGAAGTGAAATTACGTCGCATTGTGTTAGCTGATTTGCTGAATCTTGCAGTCATTTCTCCTGCTCAAATGGTAGGTACTTTATTTACTAGATTTATTGCTAACTGAAACCGTCCATAGCAGTGAAATTACTTAGGATTTCTTTAGTATAAATTATTATGAATTTCTGCAATTGATTGCACAATGAATAGCTCTTTTTATCACTCCAGAGAAATGTAGGGATGGGATTTTGTGCCATTAATTTTTATGGGAGTTCAATGTCAGGGCTCCTCGGGGAGCTTTGAAAATCACAGCCCTTAATTTTTAATTTTCAGTCCTTATAAACAATGCTATTTATTTGGGTGTGCCTGTGAGCTGAGGGCGAGTCAAACATCGGTTCTTCGTAGGCCCTGCCAAACACTGGATCCCTCTGAGTTTATTATTTTAATCTGTAGTTACAGGGGAAGAGCTGAGCCCTGATGTACAACCCAATCCTGTGCTGTCCTTGCCCTGGTCCCTCATCCTGCTTGGCTCCATTTGATGCATTTGGCCAAGGACCCACGCCTGGACCTATATAAGGGCTCAGAGACGTGACATGTAAGAACCAAAAGGGTAGTTTTGGGAGGGGGATTTGCTCCTTTTGAGCCAAGCCTGGGCACCTGCACTCCTACAGCAACTGCACAGGCTTGGAGGAGCCAAACTGGGTTTTGGAGGAGTTTGTGGCCACGGTGGTCTCCGGGAGGGTCCAAGCTCACAGGCAGATGCTGCATGGGGCTGATCCCCAGGACGTGGGAGTAGCTAAGAAAATTGGTGGGGAAACATCTCTCTGGATGTCCCAGAGACGGGGTAGGAGACAGAAGAAGTTGGGGAAAGTCTCCCTGCAGCGTTTAGTCCCGTGGAGATCATGTGGGTTTTGTCTTCGTCATCTGCAGCCAAGATCAGAGCTGGCACCCCACGCCTGAAAAATACCTGCAGCTTTGGAAATGGGAACCCATACCGTTATCTTCACCTTTCTCAAGAGAAATGGCATTAAATCCCATGTTTTGCCCCAGCGGACAGGCATCCGCCCAGAAGTGTCTCGAGCGGCTCCCACTGCAATGACCTTATTGCCCTGACTCACATCTTCCTGGCCCGGCTTCTCCTCTCACTCCCTGCCTGCACTACCCGCCTGCTGGCAGGGTGCTGGGGGCCCTGCGGCTGCCAGCACCTCCCTCTGCAGTCCCGGGTGACAGGACCCATTACACAGCCTGGCACCACTTTTGCCGTGCTGTCGTCCATCAGTTGAGGAGCAAATCTGCCCCACGCCGTTGCTTGTAGCCAACCCAGCAGCTCTCATCCTCTGCAGGAGCTCTGGGCAAACCCAGAGGTGTTTGTACCCAACTGAGTAGTGTCCATGGGTCAAATTTGATTGAAAAGATTGGGAAGGCCATGAAAAAAAGGCTGGGGAAAGAATCCAGCATCATTCCACATCCAACAAAGGCAAAGCCCAGGGATGCAGGCTGTCTCCTCTCCCTTGTCTGCAGCCTGTGGTTCACCACTCCATCTGCTGTGCCAAGAGGACAATTTGCAGTACCCCTGGTTTGGGTGGGGAAGAGATTAAGGGGGTTCCTCATCACATTAGGAGCCAGCCCTGGGTGATGGGGGGAACTGGGGACTTGCAAGGAGGGGCTGGAAACTTCCAGCATCTGAGGCTGGGAGGCAGTGGGATGCAGGGACATGGTCCTTGGCTGGTCCTTCTGCCCTCTGGCAAGGGGCATGTTGCTCTGGGCCTTTGGATGGCGTTGAGGGACCGGGAGACTAGAGGACTCTGTGACTTTTTTGCAACAATGGGGAATGGGCGAAAGAGCTTGCAAGCGAGGGGGGTCACCCGCCCGAACAAGGGAAGCTCGCTTGGCTTGGAGGCAGCATCCTCGTCGACCCTGGTGGCCCATCAGTTGACGGCGGTCCATCAGCTCATACCTGGCTGCAGTGTGCAACACTGGGGTCTGCTAGGCTGGGCTGATGAGATCCAGGACCCAAGGGAGGCTTTAAGGACCGGGCAGCCCTGAGCATCTCCCACCAACACGCGCCCCTCTGTGCGCAGTGGTCTCAGGTGGGAGACTCTTCGGTGACCCCTTACTGCCAGGTGAGCCCTTGTTTGTGCAGTTGCCCGGCGGATGAGATGTATTTATAGCTGTTCTTAAATCATAGCCGTGCAGCTGAGGGACTGGGCCGCTTCCAAGGACTGCTCACGCCGATCTGGCGGGGGATGGAGGCAGGTTACATATTTACACATTAGTTTAAAATGTGGATTCTTTCCCCCGGGGGCCCAGAATGGCTCATAGGCAGCTGCTCCAGCCATCAGCTCAGCTAGTATTTATTTGTGTTTTTCAAACATTTAGTCAGTATTTACACAATAGACGCAATATTAGTAATATCTGCAATAATTTATATGATACCAAATGGGATTTCTCACGGCCAATGGGCTGCCTGGGGACTTGGCCCCTGCTCCCTGTTAAAAGCTCGAAAAAGTACAAATTAACAAGCCGTAAAATAACGTCTTCATAAAAGAACAGTGGAAAAAAGGCCAGATCCTGGGAGGCGCTGAGTGATCGTGACAGCCCTGAGGGCCGCCGGGGATGGAGGGTGCTCAACACCTGTGCAAATCAGGGCTCAGCTGTCCTGCAAGGAGAAGGAAGGGTCGGTCCTACATGGCTCTCCCGGTGTGGACATCGGCATTCCTCTGCGCCACGGTGGAAGCTGGAGCGAACCTACAACTGGGTGCTGGTGGCAGTAAGGGAATCCCTTTGCCCTCCAGGCAGTGGCTGGGGACCACATGTCACCAGGGTGGAAAGCTCCTGGCTTCCCTATCTCCCACTTCTGCAGGTGCTCATGGTGAGAGGAGGTGAGAGGAGGCAGCTAAGCTTTTGGGGCAGGGATGGACCAGGGGGCACGTGCCAGCAGAAATGCCCAGGAGGGAAACCAGTGCACATTCATCATCTCCATGGCTGGACCCTGCTTCCACCCTGGTCCTCTGGGCACTGGGTGCTGCTGCAGCGACCAACAAAGCGACCACCGCACCTCAGGGGCACGTTTCCCTGCAAGATAGACTAAAATGAGAATGTATGGGGAACACCTTAACGTAGGGCCATGTTTTCCCATCTTCCTCCTGAAAAGCAAGAAACGGAAGCATTGCAGGGAGCGGGCTGGGGTTTGGGCTTGCTTTCAGTTTATTCATGAACTTTTGGGTTGTCTGTGAGCAAAAGCTATTTTGCCAAACCCTGATGTTGTGTCTCAACACCAAACCCCCTTTTTATTTCCTGGGTATGTTCATCCTGGGAAAAGTGGTTTCCCAGCCTGTATCTTCTCTAGCACGTGCTTCCCTCTGCCAGGGTGCCCCTTCACCGAGCATCCTTCCCTGCTCCTCCAGCAGCTGCATGGCACCATGATCCAAGGGGCTCTTTGCAAGCAGCTCTTGCAGGCTCCCACGTCTTCATGCAATGTTGCAAAGTCCTGGTGGATCTCTCTTGCTTCACTGGAGCCCCTGCAAAGTCCCCAACCTGTGCTAACTGCAGATCAGGGTGTGAATACAGGGGGAATAAGGGCATTCTGTGCTCTCCGGTGCTGCTGGTGCCTCTGCCTCAGAGGCTGCCCCCAGCACCTTGCACCCTGCAGCCAGTGACGTTAGACCAAAGGTTACTTTCCTCTGCTGAAATTCTCCTGGCATCAGCTCCACCTCATCCTGAGCCAGCCTCCGCACCCTGGGGACAGCTCGGCCACCAGTCCTTTCATGTCCCACGCGCTGCAGCCCCCGCGGTGATCACACGCCGCTGCTGACGGGGGGCTCTGGGGAGGGTTAGAGAAATAAGCCTTTGGCATCCACCCTGCTTTCTTTTCCCTTTGCATCTCCCCTCCCACCCTCTCCCGATGCCAGGGAACGTCACCATTTCATCTGTGTCATCCACAGCCATCCTGGCCGTCACAGCCCACCCTACGGACATCACCCCATGCTGGTCCGAGGGCTTGTCCTCCTCCTCCATCTCCTGCTCCTGCCTTTTGGCCAGGGGTATGAACCGGCTGGCAGTGGCGTGGGCCAGGGTGGCAGGGGCCTGAGATGATGGTGTGTGGACGTGGTGGCAAAAGTTTGGGGATGTAGGGTGAGGTCTTGCAGCTTAATGTAACTGCAGGGCACATGGTCCAGGGGGGCCAGGAGCGTGAGGAGGCGTGTGTTGTATTTCAAGCAGCTCCACACTCTCTCTGCCTCTGCAGCCACTTGCCATATTCAAACCAGATGCAATATCCGCTTGTCAGCAGCGTAGCGTGCATGGGGGGATTTCATTCATATGTTTTGGACCTATCCCAAGCCAAACAAATGATGGAAAGGCGCAATTAACCCAATCTCAAATCTAATCCGCTCTGAGTGCTTCTCTGTCCTGGGCTCTGCCTGTTCCACATGGTGGTGACTTGCCTCCAGATATATGTGAGGAGATGTCGGACACTTGGCCAATAAAGCAAATGACAAGTGTTGGAAAGGGGGGACTGGTGATGGTGCTGCTGCTGGGGCAGGCTGAGCCCAAAGTGAAGGTCACACGCTTGTGTGGCAGCAGCCTTGCACCAGCATGCGGATGGGGAAGGTATGACACGAGGCTGAGATCATGAGTGGGAAGGGATCAGGTCACACACACCACCATCTCCAAGACCACAGTGATGGCTGTGGGACACGAGAGTAGGAACAGAGAGGTGATCTACAGAGAGCAGGAGGTCTGAGGTCTTTGGTGAGCTATGGCAGGTCCAAGGTGATCACAAGAGGCTCTGGATGGTCTCATGTGGACCCCCCCAGCCCCGTTCACCAGGTATGTTGCCATGGCCAAAGCGGAGGAGAAACATGCCTGTTTCCACCAACCACTCTGCTTTGTTCAGGGCTGACTCCACAGAGCTGTCCCTCTGAACTCTTTCTGGCTTCATCACACCAGTTCCCCTTTTTATGTCCCTCTTGCTGTGAGCCACTTGGGTCTTCTACCTCTGCCAGCCCTCCGCAGGAGCACCCTTCCAAAAAGGGCTTTTGGCACATCTGTAGGCTTTGCTTTCTCTTCAGCATGGTGTCCCTCCTGCAGGAGAGAGGAAAGGCTCTTGCACAGCTCTTCCATGGCCCTCCTGACAAGGGATGTCTTCTAAATGCAAACTCCTTTCCCAGTTTTCCAGCTTTCTAACTCTTTGTTTAGGATTGTCTGAGACACCGTCTACTGTAGAGGGCCTTGAACTCTGAGTCTGAGTCCATCTGACTCTCATGAGTTATCCTGGGGGATGCTCAGGGCCCTCTCAGGAGAGCATCACTGTGGAGAGATGTTGCATGAAGAAGCTGGCTGTGGTGCTGCACAGGGAGTCCAGTGGAAACATCCCTGGGGGCACCACTGGCTTCCCCCCAACCTCAGAGGTTCTCTCTCCATCTTGGGTGGACTCCAGGCCTTGGGGCTGTCTCTGCTCAGGTCCCAGGGAAGGTGTCTGGATTTGGGATTTGCAGGTGGGGAGGGGGATTTGGCATTCTGCTGGGTTGGGCTTGCCAGCTCAGAAATAGCTCAAATCTTGCAGCACAGAGTTTCCAAGCTGCTGTCAGAGCTCAAGGAACCTCCTGACCTGGTACACAGCTGCCCTGCTTGACAGAGACCCTTCAGCCATGCCCTGGGTCATGGGAGGGGCCTTTCTCATTCAGCCCTGCTCATGATAGGAAAGCACATCATGGTGGACATGAGATAGGAGGGATGATAGGAAAGCACATTACTGGGAAATGGACCCAGGAAGCTCACTGATCCATCACCCATCCTGACTCCATATTCACCTACCGCTTGCCTCCTGCAGGGCCAGGCATGCACCTATCCCACCTCCTCTGCTTACACCTGCAATGACAAATCTCCATCTTTTCCTGCAGGCCATCTTCAGCCGGCTCCATCCCATGTGTCCCTGCTCTCCTGCCTCCCTCGCCCAGCACAGGTTGCTCTTGCTCCAATACGCCACCTCTCCCGCTGCCATTGCCCTGCTTGCTCTCTCTCCCATCTGCAAGGGGTGGTCCTGCTCTGCAGCCCTGAGCTCTGCTCTCCTTTCCCAGCTTCTTGCAATGCCGACAGCTCCAAGGAAGACCAGGACAGTCCTTTCAGCTCTTGTCAGCCTCGCTTTCTGCCAGGGCCTGCCTGTCAGCTTAGCAAGCTGTTTGGGCTGGATTTCTCTGTCTGGGTCTCTTTATAGCTCATTTCAATACATCTGTCTGGATGCCTGGCGACTGAACAGGCATTGTGGCCCAATGATGGCAGCCAGCAAGGCCACATGGCCCTCTGAATATCCTACGGCTATTTTCCTGAGTTAATGATTCTGCTCTAGCTCTCTTTGCCTGAGCTGTCCCACGCAGGGATGGCTTGGTCTGGTGCTAGGGACAAGTCTAGCCCTTGTCACAAGCCCCAGTGATGTTAAAGATACTGGTTTCTCCCTGGGAGCTGGCCAATCCAAATGAAGAAATGTGGGGGACTAGCACCAAGTCCCTCCAGCACCCTGCTCTTAGAGCCTCTCCCTGGGTAGAGGCTGGGCTCTAGTAGGCAACAACCTTCATGGGACCTCCAGCAAGGACTGGGCAATGAGCTGTACCCATGTAGCATCTTGTCTTCTCACCTGGGCCCCTAACACTTAGAGCTGCTCTCCAGGACCCTCCATGGGTCCTGAACCCCCTGAGGTGAACCCTCAACAATGAACCTTCGGAAATACATTGCCCAAGCCTTCTCCTGGATCTGATGTCCACAGTGAGGACCTGTGCCAGGCCACCTTCCTGGGCTGACCGTGGACTGTTATGACAGAGTCACAGAGGGCTGGGGGTTTATCCAGACCAGGCTTACTGGTGTGGGTCATAACTGGTATTTCATCCGAACTGGATGAGTTTCTCTAATTCTCCCTCTGCTGATGCTTTGGGCAATGGGAGCAGGAGGTAGATGTACTCGGGATTGGGATGTGCAGACAGCAGACAGACAAACACTCCAGGGTAGAGGGAGGATGGAAAACATCCCACMCCCCCACACCTGGAAGTGGAAAGAGAAGTTGGATGTTTCCAGAAAGTGTTTGCTCTGATGTGAAAAGACTCCTTGGCATGATGGTGTGATCTCTCCCGATGTGGCTCCTCCTAGCATCTCCATAACGTATGAATAGAAACCTGTTTCTAAACATGTGAAGGGACTACTGCACCCTCACAAAAAAAAGTACCATTGTCTCATTTGCAACCATGCACATTTCGGATAATGCTTGCCCCCATCCATGTTACCATATTTGAAGATGCACACACACTTTTGCCTGGTCACACTTGGGGACAAACTCAGACGCAAGCAAAGAGTGCCGAAGTACTTAAATGCCAAAGGTGAGGAAATCACCAGCTCTCAGTAACCAGGTGAGCCCAGAGCAGGACTATTTTTGTTGCTCCATCCACATCCCAACAGACAAGCCTGTGGATGCAGTATCTAGCTAGCTAGWTCCTTGTCCCCCAGTCCGCCTTCCTCCTCATCTTCCCACCTCATCTCTGCTAGCCTGTTCCTGTAGCCTGGTTTCACAAGCTTGCATGAAGAATGCCCGATGAGGTGCATCCCAAGTAACATATAGTTAAGGATCCCTTGCGAGCCTGCCTCCCTGCCACTTCGTTACACCAGTTCCCAGCCCTGCGGAACCACTCTTCAACCTGCGCCTGGTGCACGTGGCCACATCTGCCTGAACCTGCAGGCAGCTCAGCCAGGGGACTGGGTATCACCCATTGCTTCTTCCCTGCCTCCAAATCCGGGGAGCCATGTGGAGCCCAGCAGGGCCCTGCAGAGGGGATGCCACGGCATGGCACCCCACAAAGATCAGGGGGTCTGCTGGCTCAGGTGAGTGGGGGTCTGGCAAGGGAGAACCACAGTGCATCTTCCCTCTGCCAGGCGGAGCAGACTCCTTGTGGGGAGGGAGCCAAAGGCAGCAGGGAGTTTGCAGCGAGGAAAGTGGCTCTAACATGCACGTGCAAAGTGTTCATGGGTCAGGACCTGGCAAGTCACAAGTCTGGCTTTAAAAATGAGATGAAAGCAAAGCATACACTCTGCATGCTCCTTAGATGCCATCTGCAAGCGCCATGTTACAAGAAAGTCTTTACAGATGGGGATAAAGAGGAAGAATGCCGCCTTTCTTCACTAATCCCCTGACTCCAGCAGCTGGGTCCTGAAGGAAACAGCAAATCCTCTAAAATGTGTGCTGAGAGTTGGCCAGACCGCAGTGTCCTTGGAAGCCTGGTCTCTTGCTGCACTGCTGGGCATTGCTTGGCCCATCCTGACTAGGGCTTCTGGGCATGGCCATGGCTGTTGAGTCCCTTCATGCACATGGTGCAGTGGTTGATGTTGGAGCTTCCTCTTGTGTTTGAGCTGGTGGGAAGGTACTGGATGGGATTTCCATGCTAGGAAAGGTGTCGGGCACCACAGGGCCTCTCTGCCAAGAGCACATGGCGTGACACTTGCATGCGTGCATGAGGATGGGATGGCTTCCACCGTGGTGGGGCTTGGAGTCCTTTGCCAGTGCTGGACCTCAGAAATCCCCTTCTCCCAGCGCAGCCAGAGACCATCTCCACTGGAGACCATCTCGGCAGCCGGACAGGAGCACGGGGCCGTCTCGCTGTCGAACTCCATCTAGTGGCACGTCTGGGCCTCGGCATGGCCGGACCACCTCCATCCCAGCCGCTCCACAGCCTGGACACTTGGAGCAACCAGCTGGCCCTGTCCTTGGCTGCAGGAACCGAAACACCAGCAGATTGCTCCCTGCTCCTCTTCCCCATCCCCAGGCTGTCTTGCCATGCGCTGGGCAGTTTTGGAAGAGTGCTTTGTAACAGCGATCTGTTTATGGGCAAGGTAAACAGCTGATGCAGTGGGGTATTTGCAGCGAAGGCTTTGCTTCATCATCCAGTGGGGAGAGGCAGCGAAAAGCAAGTTGGGATTTGGCCGTTTCAATGGGACAGTCCAGCTGGCAAGCTGTGCGCATTTGTCCCTTCCAGGGGTTGCAGATGTGTGCTGGACACTGTGGGAATGGGATTTTATAACAGTAATTAGTTTATTCCTGAGGTAAGCAGTATAAATAGGAGAAAAATTTGTTTCCTGTTCCAATGCAAATAACCAACTGGCAGCCAGTTGGATAAGGGCCATTGAATATCAAAAGCCGAACAGGGGACTGTGTCAGCTCTCTATCCCCTTCTGGCTTATTTGCATGCTGGTTGGTAGAGGAATGTTTCTCTTTAGGTTACTAAATTTACTAGCTTACTGTATTTTTTTAGCTTGGGGCTGGTTATTTGAGTGGCCACTGGCCAACTGGCTGCCTACTGTTTATTTGAATGGCTGGTGGCCAGCATTTGTCACTGGTCCTCTGAGCATCCCAAACCCAATCGACGTTATTGACCCAGGAGAACGGACTTCTTCTCAGCTGGGCTGACCCCACGTCAGCGGCAGAGCTCTGCGTCATGTCCCGACAGGCTTCTCCTCCACCAGCCGTGAGCCTCTTGCTGCTTTTGCTCTTGGAACAACCATGTGTTTTCTTTCTGCCTTTCTTACTAGCTTTTAGTTTTCCCTACAGTGGCATAAGCCACAGCTAGAAAGAACTCCTGCTCCACGGACTGGCTGTTCTCTGCTGGGTGATGCTTTCTAATAACGCTTTGGCCTGTCTCTGCACCAGGGATGTGAGGTCCTCCTCCTGCTCCAATAAACATTGCATCTGTGTTTTCCCCAGGCTTCCTTCACGTCCAGTCCCAGACTTGTACAGGATCCCCACCCTCTGCCCACCGTGGTTTGAGCAGAGCAGGACCCTGCTTGGCTTTGGGTGCTGTCTCTCTCACCATGATGTCCAGACGGGACAAAGCTTCACTCCTCTTGTGGGGGAGAAGCAGCTGGTTGTTGTCCCATTGACATCCAACCAAACCAGAGGTCCCTTGTCTGGCTATTGATGTTGGATTAGTAGAACGGTGCTCCACTCCCTCCTCACCAAGACCTGCAGCAAAGACAGATTTTCTTTTCCTTCTTGTCTATGCTAGAACCATGTGGCCATTTTTCTTGGACTTCTTGGCCATCTTGCAAGCCACTGGATTTTCCTCCTCCCACTGGTGCTTTCACATGAGAGGATGCAGCAAGATTTTGCGGAGCCTTGGCAATGACTGTTTCCTCAGGCCCCTGGCATCTCCCTCCATTTCCCCCTCCACCGTGCCTCTTCATCTGTTGTCCTACTTTCTTGACAGCTTCCTTTATCAGCTTTGCAAGGACAAGTAACTTTTTGCAGTGGGACAAAATATCAGCCCACCTTCATCTTCCTACCTCCATAGTCACAGTCTTGTGTGTTTGGGGTCTCACTCTTCTCCATCCCTATATCTCCCTGCTAAGTGTGTCCAGCTGGAACTCAGTTGATGATAGCAACTGGATGAACCTCCCTGGCTTTTCATCTCATTCATGTGGGATCTCTGTGTGAGACCAGCCCCCTGCTTCATGTAGATCCTTGGCCCGTGAGGGCAGCACTATAGGTCTTGTCCTTCCTGTGGCTAGTGACAAAGACATCTCATGGTAGCTCTCCCTCAGCCTGTGGCCAGGTCCATAAGTTCCCCCTGTCTGCCTGGAGAAACTCCACCCATTACACGTAGGTCGCTCAGTGTTTCCCACAATGAAAGACTCAGCATTGAGTGCTTCACAACTCTGCCAACTCTCGTAGCTGAGGCTGGTGTTTAGGGTTTTTTTTTGCTAGAGAAAGTGGGAAATTTGGTAAAAATAATCTCTCAAAATAAGGCCAAGAGGAATGCACTGCGTGACCCAGGTTAGGAACAGGCTTGGTGCCTCTGGGTGTGGAAAGTTTGGTGGAGGAACAGTCTGGTGTTGAGAAGCTCTTCTTCATCACCCTCTTGAATGTTTCCCATTCCTGGCCAAGGGCCATTTTTTCCATCTGTCTTGCCTTGGAGATGGATACGGTGTGCGAGACGTGACCTCAGCCCCTAGTCTGGACAGTGCTTCCTCAGGGACCTGGCAGGGGACAGGGTCACTGTTGTCCAACGCGAGTGGTTCTCCATAGCCCAGAGGGACTGAGGTTGGTGCAGGGCACTGCACAGATGTCAACAGTCCTTATTTACCAGGCTGAGCTCCCTGGGATCTTGAGAGGGCTTAACACCAATCCCTTTGACTTGCATGGGGACCTTCATAAAATGTTCTTCATGCACCTGTGGAAGAGCTGTGCATGCCTAAATGTAGCCCCCCTTTTCCTGCCTTGAACATGCACTGCGAGAGGCAGATGCTTCCATGACAGCTGACGGCACCAAAGATGCACGGGATGATACCTGTGTCCCCGGGGTCCCTGCAGACACAGCAGGGAATCGCTTCAGTGACACCAGCTGCCAAAACCCACATTCACGAGGGTGTTTGGATGTGTTGCGACATCTAAGCCCCCTTGTGAGTCTGAGCCCACATCTCCAACTGCTCTGGAGGGAAATGAAGAGGTGCCTTCATGCTAAAATACTTCGGGAGAGGCTGTTTGAGTCAGTCTTAGAGGAGTCTTTCCTTGCAGCAATGGTAAATCCCAGACCTTGCAGGGTTGCAGTGCGAAGAGGGAGGAACTGTGGGCTCAAGCCCCATTCACGGCTCTGGTCAGCAAGGCTGCAGATCCCTGTCAGCGCAGCCCATAGCAGTGCACTTTATTATTTTCCTTGCTCTCTTGTTTCTACGCACACTTCTGGTGCTGGGTGGCTCCACATGGATTCCTGCTCCAGCATCTCCCAGCAGATGCTGGCGAGTCGGCAGGGCTCTGGCTGCTAAGGCGGGGGTGAGGGCAGGGCCCCTGTGCCCGTCCCTTCCCCGCCGTCACCGTGCAACTCCCATGATGGATGAGTCCCCTGCCCCTGCCCTCCCAGCCCTCTCCTAGGACATGGGCTGGCATCGCTCCCTTTTTCTGAGCTCAGCCTGGCTGGGTGCTGCTGGAGAGTCCTCCAGGGACTGGGAGGAAATTTTGTACCAGCCCATCTGGGATGGGAGGTGGAAACCCAGCCATGAGGTGCCTGCAGGGGCTGAGAGCATCTCTGCCATTGCGGGCTGAGCTGCAGGTGCCTGGAGACCCCCAGGCCCACCTTGACCTTCCCAGGACCCCAGGTCTCCATGCCAGGACAGAAGGAGGATGGCTGGGGCATGCTTACACCTCAGGGAAGACCTGCTCTGAGAAGCCAGGGGATGGTCATGGTCCCTGGGCCAACGCAGGGCTGTCTCTGGCGGAGATGGGCTTTGGAGTCCCTTGGCCCCAGCATCAGAGGTGGTCTGGGCTCGGCATGGGCTAGCGGCTCCTCTTTGTGTCCAGCCGCTGCCACTGGTGTGAGCTCAATGAAACGCCTCCTCGCCATCCTCCCATTGAGGAGAGCCCCCCGCCGAGCTGCCTGGTGAATGGAGGAGCTGCCATCACCAGCCCAGCGGCTGCGGGAGACGAGATTTCATCTCCTCGCCCTTAATTCCTCCAGCCGCTCTGCCAAATCCAGCCTCCATCCTGCCTGCTGCTGGCTGGCTCTCCGGCGCATTCACAGCCCGCCATACAAACCCGCTTGGGATTGTTTTGATTTTAAAATCCTATTAGTCTTAAATTAATTGCCTTTTCTTGCGGAGCAGCGGGTTGGAACTGGCGGGTCTGGCTTGTAATTATTAACTGGGGAAAGGCTTGTGCGGAGAAAAGCTACTTCCCTCCTGCTGGGTTGTGCTCTATAGGCGCAGCCCTTCTGTCCTGCTTTCTTCTTCGGCTTTTATTAACCAGCTCATCCCCTTTTGCTGATCACCCTTTTATCTGGGAAGGGATGGGGAAGCTTTGAACCTTGGAATTAAATTCTCCTCAGAGCCATGAYGAAGGGGCAAGTTTTGGTTCATTTCACTCTCGGGGAAAGTGGGAAAAGCCCTAATGGGAACTGAAATGTGTTGGCAGGGATGTCAAGGCGTTAATGCAGGGGGGAAGGACTGCAGCACCTGGGGAGATGATCCATGTTCATGCTGGCTGTGCTGAGCCTCCGTGAAATGCCAGGACCTGGCATCCCTGCTTGCTTCATGTGAGAGAGCTTTCCCCGGCGCTGGGATCCTCTCCCTTATTCTGGCATAAGGACCCTCAGATCAGGCACGAGCCAGGAGGAGCCTCGGGCTCTTACTGCAAACAGCTTGGGCACAATGGCAAGCGACACCTTGGTTTTTTTAAGATGAAATTAGTTTTTAGGAAATTTCTGACACCAAGACCTGGTGTTGGCGCACCCGTGGGATCGAGATAAAGAGGGTTTGCAGACCTGGGTCAGGGCCACGTGAGGTCGTGGGTCCCCAGACCCGCTGTGCTGTGATGGTGGGATGGTGGCCAGCCCCAGGGAAGGGGTCAGGATGACCGGGGCACCTCTGCCATGTCCCTGCTCATGGTCTCACCTGTATGAGGGGCAGGAGCTGGTCCCAAAGCACCCATGGGTGCCAGGGACTGTGCTGGCTTCAAGAGGGTGCCGGGTACAGAACAGCCTGTGCCAGGGGAGGACATGTCCCGCCCGGGGCAGGAGCGGTGCTGGTCACATTAACAAATTGCTTTGGCTTTTTTCCCTTTCGGGTGGAGCTGAGGGCTGGCCGTGCCAGGTCCCATCCCGGCGGCGCTGCCTGCATGGGACCGGCTCCTGCCAGTCTCCTTCTGCCCAGGAAGGCTGGTGGTGGCCGGCGCTGCTCCTGCTGTGGCTCTGTGGGTCCTCTTGTGCCGGAGCCATCCCAGGTCACTCCTGCCCCTGGGCCAGGAGAAAGCAGACTCTGACGGGATTTTGTCATTTCCCCAAGGACGCTGGCGGCATCTTAGGGAACATCCTCATACTTTAAGCCCGAGTGACCAGCTGGAGCAGCATCGGTCAGCAGGGACCACAGCAGCCCCAATTGCCCTCCATCCCCATCCCCAGAAGACAGACAGCGCGGCGGGGGGAGAGTGGTCCGGCGAGCAGGGCAGCAGCGGTCTGGACTTTTCCAGGATTTTTTGATTCCTGGCGACAAATCTCTCTTCAAGTCTGTGCATGACTGAAATTCATCTTGGCTTGTGGGAGCTCAGCGAGCCTAGCCAGGGAGGAAGGGAGGGGAGGCTGGGCAGCGGGCAGCAGCTCAGCTCGCCCAGCCTGCCTGCCGGATTAGGCAGAAACAGCTCTTGCAATGACGGCTCATGGGCAGGGTGAAACAGGAACTCCAGCTTCACAGACGAAGTTATTTTGGTAGCTGTGCGCAAACCCCCCATTGGAAAATGTGACACGCTTCTTATCCCCTTGAATTTGCTCGCAAAACACTAATTAAGGCATGTAATGAAGACAGCAGCATCCATTAATAAAGAATCATTATGGGGACGGATTAGCGAGCTTATCGGAAACAGGTGGAAGTGAGCTGGGAGTCTGCTCCGGGCGGCATGTGCAAGCCGAGGCTTTCCCAGCCCTCCAGGACGGCGTGCCGGGAGCCTCCGAGGGATACACCCTGCAGCCCTCCACCCTGGGATGGATGGCAGATGTGCATTCAGGGAGCTCCCCTGCACCGGGGTTCATTTTGGGACCAAGCTCCGCACCCCTCCCCAAACTGCTCCACCGCCTGGGATGCTGCCAGCAGTGCTGGGTCCTTCCCTCCCTGTGGGAAGCCACATCCATCCGGTGCAGCAGATAGGAGCTGGTGGGGACAGTGAGACCCATCCAGCCCTTTGGGAGGGAGGGAGGTGGGGAAYGGCTGGGGAAAGGGAAATATTGACTCCTTGGAGGAATAATAACTTCTCAGGCCAGGGGAGCGTGGTGTCTGTCGTGCCCTTGTTAGCCCCTGACACCTGCCTGCCTTCTGCCCTGCTATTAATACAGAGCTGACTCATGGTCTCTGCAGCCCCTCTGGGCAGGATTTAGGCTGCAAAGACACTCAGCCTGGTTATTTGAAGGTGTGTTGCATCTATTTCTGAGCAGCTCAGCTAAGGCCAGTGATGAAGAAAGGAAGCTGGGCTCTCCCTGGCCTTTGACCTCYGTTCAGGAGATATTCCAGTGTCATCCTGCACCGTTGCTTGTGTGGTTGGGGGCCGCCTGCCCTCCTGTGAATTGGGGATGTGGCAGCCCTGCATCCAGCCACAGACCCCGGTGGGACACCCTCCCACCCCCTCTGCCACCAGCTCCCATTGCGTTCGCGCAGGGAACCCATCAGCCACCTCTGGTCCTTTGCCAACCGGGGACTCCCRTGCTCACTCTGACTGTCTCCTCCTTTGAGCTCTGGGGTCCCAGTTCACCCACACAACTCTCCCCCCTACCCCCAGTTATCTGCCCACGTCCACCCAACCCACCACCCCAGTATCTGACATCCTTCCACATCCTCTTTCCTTACTAATTGGTATCCATTTCCCACAGGGTTCAAACCCACCTGGAGTGGTCCTGGCTGCGTGGTCCGATCTCCTGCCCCATGGATGACTACACCTGGGCTGGAGGTCAAGTAAGCCTTTGGGAAAAGGGCGAGGAGTCCTCGCTTATGGACATGCTGGGGAAAGCTGCACTTTTCCTGTCTCCTCCATGGGCAGGCAAAAAGTGCCTCTGCTCTCACAAGCATCCTCCCCATGCTGCTGCTTGCAGTATCCTTCAGCCTGGAGCTTCTTAAGCATTGTCTGGGTCACAGGGGGACCCGGGGAGGCTGGGGCTGTGGTCTTTTGTGGGTGTCTTGAGAGGGAAGCGAAGCAGCAGGTGGTTTTTCTCGCTCAGGGCATGATGCCCCGTGAAGAGCAGAGGAAGGTGTGAGCCAGCAGTTTGGCCTCATGGAAACGGAAACCGGAGAGGGGAGATTTATCCACGGGCATTATGTGTGGTCTCTACAGAAAGCTGGTAATGCAGAGAGGTCATGCGTTTAGCAGGAGGGATGTTTGGCTGATGGCTGGGGAATATTGTGTGTATTCTGTTTTTTTGTATACCTGTTACCACGGCAGAGGAACTGGGTCTGGGCAGCCCTCCTGCAGCCCTGGTGCTGGATCCCAGAAGAGCATCACTTACTCCCACGCAGGCCACCTGAGACGGGGAATGTCCTGGCTTCATCTGGAGCACCTGGGACATAGCATTTGAATGGAGGGACAGTCCATACTGGCATGTAGAGGGACAGGACTGTGCATCCCACGGCAGGGCCTAGTTTTCCAGGGTAAGAGGATGCTTCATCATCAGTGCTGAGCACCCTGCTCTGGTGCCCAGGCTGCAGCTGGATGGGGGACACCTGGGCAGGTACTTGGTCCTCAAGTGCCAGAAGAGCCAGGAACTTCACATGTTTTTACTTGTCACCTTTTGGTCTCAGGTTGGTCCCTAAAAGTCTAATTCTAACCCTCCAGCTCGTCTGTGTTTTGGTAACATTGCCAGGTACTGGAGAAGGGTGAACTGTGACAGGTCTCACTCAGGTGTTGCTGTCAGGGTAATGCAATGTGTGGGCAGCCTGGAGACCCCTGCACCACGGAAAGAGCTAAGGGAACCCAAAGGCAAGGGGATGGCAACAGCGCCGGTGGGGTCTTTTGTGCCAGGTGCTCCTCTTTTTTTGGGAAGGGCTATCCTCCAGGGAGCAATGCCCAACATCCACCCTACAAGGACCTGCTAAAGCTCACCCAGGCCTTGAGGGCTGGGGCAGGTGCGCAACRGGCGAAGATATTCTTTGGATTGCATTTACTTCCATGTCTCCAAAAGAAAAGCAAAATCTTCTTTTGTTTTGGTGGATGTTTACCCCTGCCGGGAAAGCCGTGGCTGGTTGGCAGAACGTTCCCGGGAACCGATTTCACGGAAGATCTCATAGCAGTGGCTATCTCCCAGCTCGGCCTCTCTGGCTATGCGTTCCCACTGGCCGTGCCGTGGCTGGGATGTTCAAAGGAGCCTCTACTCCCACTGCATTCCTGTGCCTGCACTCATCTGCGAATCTGCTCCGGCAGACCAGCGCGGGGCTGGTCAGGAGGCGCTGGCAGCAAAGGAGGAAATGCCTGCAGTTTTCTTACTCCAGACCATCTGCACATCTTCAGTCCAACGCTCTCTGAAAAGTTTCCCTGGATGAGAGAGGTTGTCTCCAYTCAGCCCAGCTCATGGCATCCTCCCTTGTTCCTTTCTGTGGGATCTGGGCTTTGCAGCGGGAACTGATCCTCTCCACCAGTATGGCTATTTCCAAATATTTCCAAGACCTTTGGTTTCTTGGAGCTGGAGTGCACAGCTTGGCCACCATCCCTGTTGCCCTGGGTGCTTGGACCCAGCGGTAAATCTCCATGCACTTCTTCACGCACCTCGGCAGAGATGTCTGACAGAGATGCAGAGACGCTTGGTGGGGCTCCTGCCTGAGCTTCATACTCCCAGTTTCTGAGCTCCTTCTTGCAAAATTTGCAAGGATGAAATTTCCTGGGCAGGGAAGACAAGGGGAGGGTCAGGAGAAGAGCAGCAGCCCCTGTGATTTACTGACTTGCTTTYGTCTCTCCTGGTGGATTTTCCTTTTTCCCTTTGGCTTGTTGTTTCTCTCCTCTCCTGTCTGCTTGTGGTTTGTGGTTTCCCCCCAGCGTAACCTGAGTAGATTATGTGTTTATCTGTGATTACAGGACACGTTTTGGCTGCCTCCTTGGTTTCTGAGGTTATTTGTGGAGCCTTAGCCCTGGCCAGCCCCAGCCTCTTTGGGGTCCCCCCCACGACATCCTGGCATGGCACAAAAGGGTTTCAGTGCCTCGTGTCGCCCTGTCCCGAGCATCTGCGGGAAGAAGTGTCCTGCCATTGCCCATGCCAGTGGGGAAGAGCCCAGATTCCCCATGCATTGCAAGGCATCCCTCRTTGCACCACGCAGGTTCTTCCTCCCTGCAAAACCTCCTTCTCCAGCAGGCTCTGTCCTTTTCTGCTCAGCCTCTCTCCTCCTAAAGACCCTTCCTGCTCAGCCCCAAAATGGACTATTGTCCTCCTCCCACCCTCCAGCCCTTGATCTTCCTGCCAGAGAGGCTGGCCAGCCCACCCCGGCGGGCAGCTGCCTGACGGCTCTCAGCTGTGGGCTGCCCGGCTGTCGCTCCCGGCCACCGTCTCGCTGCTGCCTGCACCCTGCTTGCACCACTGACAGCCCAGGAGCCTGCCTTCACCCGCTCYGGCCCCACGGGCGGGAGCTGGGGGCTGTTTGCTGCTGCTCCAGCCCTGAGGTGCTGGCATCTGGGCAGGGAACGGTAGGAGCACTTGGAGAGAGGTGGCATGGGCTTTCCCTCTGGGCTTCTTTGCACCTTGTAGGGCTTCTCCTGGCTGTGCATGTCTCTGGCTCCCAGGTCCTGTTGCCCTTGAGGACCCCTTTTGCCCTCCCTGTTGAGGAGGAGAGGATAGAGAAGGCTGCGCTGTCCATCTCAAGCTGTTTTTTCCCTTTAGACACCAAAGGAGCTGTAGCCCATTTCTTGGACTCCCTGCGCAACCTCAACTCCTCAGAAGCCAGGCTGAGACCTGGCAAGAGGCACATGGTCTAGGTCCCCTGCTGAGAAGGTCACCATGATCTGAAAGATCAGCCAGCAAGCTCCTGCCCTTTTGCTCCTACTCTCCCCCAGCATCTCACCCTCCAATATCCCTCGCTGCAATTTATGCCCCATGTTGTACTCCTGGGGGAGGATTTATTTTCTTTGCAGCAGCCTTTTAGGGGCTTGTGGACTTCCCACTTGGTGAGAAGTTTCATCCCATGGTTTGTTCTGGTGGAGGGTAGGCTGGCCGCATYGCTCTCTGAAACCATCCCATCCCTGCTCTCCAAAGGCGTAGCTGAACAATGCACTGACCAACACTATGCCTGTCCAAAATCACAGGCCTTTTTTCTTTGGAAACATCTAGTCTTTTCTGTTTAGGAGGATAAAATGAAGATACCCTGGGTTGCTGTGACCTAAATGAGAGAAGGGGATGCAACCTCAGCAAATTTGAGGGTGACACCAAATTGAGGGAAGTGGACAATACGTTGGAGGCCAGAGCTGCTGTTCAGAGGAACCTCAACATGCTCAAGAGGCTGCCAGGAATTCATGAGGGTCGGGGCAAATGCAGATCCTGGCACCTGGGATGGATTATCCTTGTGTAACAGGATGCTGGGAAGGACAAATYGGGATCCTGTGCGCAGTTTTGGGCTCATCTGAAAAATAAAGGTGTCTGCAAGCTGGAGTGGGTCTGGCTGAGGGCCACAGAGGTGTTCAGGGGCTGGAGGATGTGATGTCTGAGCAGATGTGGAAGGAACCAAGTTTGTTGGGCATGGAGAAGAGGAGCTTGATGGGAATCTAACTGCCCATGCCACTACCTAAAGGCGACTGTAAGGAAGGAAAAGCCAACTCAGGTGCACAGAGAAAGGACAGTGGCAATAGGAACATGTTGCACCGTGTGAAATTCTGATGGGACATAAGGAAAAATTTCTTCATCCTGAAAGTGGTCAAGCACTGGAACACAGGCCCTGAGAGGCTGTGGCCAAAAAMCCCCTCCATCCTTGGAGATTTTCAGCACTCAACTAGACAAGGCCCTGAGCAATCAGATCTAAATTCAAATTTAGCCCTGTGTTGAGCAGGGGGTTGGATGGGAGACCTCCAGAGGACCCTTCTGACCTACATTTTTGTTCAATTCTATAATTCATCGTGTAAAATGATTTGCAAATTGCTTCTTCCAAGGTATCTTCTCTTGTACACATTCTGCCTTGCAAATCACAAGCCATGCAGCTACAGGCATAACCTRCAGTTTTGCCCAGAACATCTGTAATTACTCAGTGCAATTCCAAGGTGTGCATTAAATGAAAGATAGCAGGAGAGGGAAAATGGGCTGGAGCTAAGGTATTAGACAGGAGTGCCCTACAGCTTAATTCAGTTCCTGAGTTTGTYGTTTGTTCCATGAGGAATTCTGGACAAGTTTCTAGGTAATAATACTTTTTACCCTACACTGACTGTAAGTGCATTTCCAGCACCTAGCAAAATGAGGCCTGGATACTTTTTTTGCACAGTGGGGATTGGAAAAAGTACTGTGGGAGCATCAGGAGACACAAATCTTCCTAGTCTCTCCAATACAGAGAGAAGGTTGTTACCTATGCAGTGCTCTGCTTCACACGGGTGAGATTCCCCAGCAGCTGTGAACGCACACAGCGGGTCAGGGAGCGAAATTATGCCTCGTCTTTATATAAGATGGAGATCCTGTAGGTCTTATAACCTTCCTGTGACAAACATAGCAATAATGAATCTGGCCTGTTTCACTGCCTTGCGGCTTAAGGCATATCTGGACATTTTTCCCCCAGTCTGTTCAATTAATGATTGGCTTTGCAGGTCCATCAGCCATACCTCCACCCCTGCAAATGTTGGTTTGTCATATGGGAAAGCCTGTCAGACTGCCTTTCCTGCACTTCAGCATTTCTGCTATTTGCCTTCAGTCTCCAGCCAAACCCACCACTACACTGGCCAAGGTGCTGGGAGGAGGAGGGTGAGATGCCACTGCTCTCTCCTGGGTGGCAGGACAGATGTTGGACTGTGCATCTCAGCCTTGGAGGAAATATGGAGACAACCCTTCAGAAGGATGAGAGTGAAGTCCCTTGAAATCTGCCATGTCTTCTCCATTTCCTCCAAGGTCTGCTTGCTTTTGGCTCTCATGTAGCTATACTAAGAGGAAAGGAAGGACTGGGGGGGGGGGTGTCTTCTCCATCCTTAAGTGCAATTGACCCATGTGTCATTCCCCATTATAGTATCTGTACGATAAGACTTGCAGATGCTCCCAAATCCTATTAGAGCCACCCACCTTCCGGCACTGCCCCCTCCCCTGGGATGCAGGGATGAGGGCGTGGGGTGCAGGACCACACAGCTGAGTCTGAGCAGAAGTGAAAGATTTTCATAACAAACAGCTCTGGGCTGGGGTAAAGAAAGGGATGTTTTCAGCCTGTGAAAGGGATGATTAATTGCACAGTTCTGTCTACCTGCTCCTTGCTCTCCTCTTATTAAAGATATCCTTGGTGCTTCCGTGTAACCAGCTCACAGGATGGGTGCAAGCAGCACTGGGGGTGAAATCTCTAGGCGAAGAGCAGACTGCTTCTCCTGACCCATTTGGAGCAGCTTCCCCTGCCCCTGCCGAACTCCTGGCCTCTCAGAGCTGATCTGGGAATGGAGGTGGACACAAAGTGGGTCTGTGGCCATTCCCAGACAGTGGGATTGTCTCCTGTCCTTGACCAAATTAGAGCAGAGATCGGGATCTGAGCAGAGCAAGGCTGCTCACTTGCATGGGCTGAGCACCCTGTATCCATCCCAGGTTATGGTGCATTCATTATTGAATGCTGCCAGGCAAGGAACATGGGAAACAGGGAGGAGGAGGCAGTGTAAGGCTGGTTTGATACCATATTCCCTTTGGTAAAGCTGCTGCATAAATCCCCTGTGGGCAGCACGTCGGTCAGGGTAGGGGTGTTTGTGATTTAGAGGGTGTCTCCTCAGGCTTGTCTTTGAGTGGATGGGCCTGGAGCAGCCCAGATCTGCATGCAAACCCATCCAGACAGCCTCATTCACAGCCCACCTCCTCACCAGCTGTCTCTGTAGGGATCGCTAACACACCTATCTCAACGCCTCTGTAACATACCCTGAAATCACGAGCCCGTAGAAAGACAGGAGTCTTGCGTGTTGTTGCATTGTGTGGGTCTGGCTGGTTTGAAATCCCTCTCTATTTGCTCAGGACAGTCCCTCCTGGGGGGTAAGAGATGGGAGCTTAGCCATCCCGCATGGCAGGCAGCACCCAGACATATGCATGGAGATGTGGCAGGTACTGATGTGCCCTTGGCCTGCCTCCCTCCCTCCTGCTGTCCACATGCATGCAAGACAAATTCCTCCCCAAAGTGCCTGGGGACTGGAAGGACCTGTCCAGAGAGATTTATCCTGCTGGAAACCGGTTTCATTTAAAAATACGGTATGTTAACAGAGGCATTTCCAGAGCATCTTATGTGAATGCATTAAAGTGGGAGGAAGAGGAGCTGGGTGAGCAGGAAAGACCTGGCAGTGGTTGGTGCCTGCATCTCTACAGGGGTAGGAGAACCACCACAGGAGTGGAAAAGGATGGAGGAGGTTATGGGGACAGCAGCAGCACCTTCCCAACCCCCAAGGGTCTTAGCCGCTGTGCTGGCCCAGCTGAGCCGTGCCTCTGGAGCTTGAGGGGGTGCCGTGGTCTCCGAAGTTGTGTCCAAGCGACCTGTGGTGATGTTCAGTGTTGCAAACACCAGCCATCAGGTCCTCAGAGTTGCAGAGAGCAGAGCCCCTGGGTTGTCCCTTTGGGATTCCTATTTTCAAGATCTGTCTTCTCACAAAGGGTTTTTTTTTTTAATGAAAACTGTGATGCCAGGCTGTCGCAGGGCTCCAGAGGCTGGGTTTTTAAGAGTACCTACAGCACTTCAGGTGGAAGAGGCACCCAGGATAAATTGCCCCGTATTAAACTCAGCCCTGTGGTCGCTGTCAAACCCGTCCGGGGCTGTAAAAAGCAATCACACTGTATTAAAATCGTCTTAACTTGTTCCCAGTGAAAGGTGCTGGGCTAATTCAATTAAAGGCCTAGTGCAGATGGATTTAGGAGCTGGGGTGGAGGATGAAAGAAAGCAGAGAAAGAGGGAGAGATCCCTGCGGAGGCAGGGAGCGGTGCTCCCTGGGCTCTAAGTCCATCACCTAATTGCCCTCTGCTTTGAATCAAAGGGACAAAGGCTGCCCCTTGCCTCCTGCCCCCAGCACGGCCTTTTGCAGGGGAAAGATTCGGGGGTGCCCCCTCTGTGAGTGCAAGGAGAGAGCTGCTTAACTCCCCTTTGGTCTGAAAAGATTTCCCCTAATCCTGACCTCTCCCGGCGCTGCTCAGACGCCGCTGCTGAGAGCAGGGCGTTAGTGCCGGCTTTAATCCCACCCCACCGCTCTCCCCTCCGCAGGGGCACTCGCCCCTTTTCAGCCTCTGTGTTTGGGATTGAAAGGCTTGCAAAAGCCTTTGGAGTTCAGTTCAAGAGCCACATTCCTCAAGACACAGCCTGCTCCCCGGGAGCCGGATTGCAGCGGCGAGGATGGAGCTCTCCTAGAAACCCCACTCGGATGCCGCATCTCTGTCCATCTTCCCCCGACTGAGGGTCTAGAGCGGCACCAGGATTTGGGCTTGCTGGTAGTGGAGCTGGATCCCCTCTTTTCTGCTTGGGATGCTCTGGATGAGCTGTTTCCAGCTCCTTCCGTGGTGTTTTGTCCCAGGAGCAGCTGACAGAGCCCTCGCAGTATGGTGTGATCTGGCTAAGGATGCTCTGCTGTCAGATTTATAAGGTTCATGCTGCTGAGGCTGCTATTACCAGACACAGCTTCTCCCACGCAGAAGTGTTTTCTCCCCTGCAAAGCCTGGCAAGGAACGTGCTTTGCTGAGGAGCAGGAAGCACAGATCAAAGTGATGCTCGCTCTACGGACTTTTCTGTTATTTTTCACCTGGTTAATTGCTGTCTATTAACGTGCGAAGCTCTGGGCAGCATTTGCCATGAGAGGACAGGCTGGTTAGCTTGATGTGCTGTCAGGCAGCTACTAAGGCTGATCCATGGATACTGAGAGGTGTCCCTAGGGATGCAAGTCACCATGTATGTGATGGCTGCAAAGGCTGGAGAAGTGCAGCATCAGGGCTGCAGGATGGTGGGAAATGGGGTAAAGAGGACATTTGCTCCATGGATCCCCGGCAGCTCTTTCTGACTGCAGTCTCTCAGGCTGGAAAGGGGAGAGGCAAATTCATGGGCAAGCAGAGAGCTCTACAAGACTATGAAGGGCCAGCTATGAGCAAGGCAGGGAATGAAGTAAGCGGACCTGCAAATGAAACAGCACTGGGGTCCTCATGGAAATGACTGGTGGCAGAAAGGACACACAGCACCTTCCCAGGTCAGGATCAGCAGTGCTGTGCTACCCACCGTACCGGTGTTAGCAACTGCAATGGGGAGCAGGGACGAGGTCATCCCGTGAACGGCGGCTGCTCAGCTCCATCCTCCTGCCCTTGGGTTGCTGTTCTGGTCAGGCCCAAGTTTGGACACATGCGCTGCGTGAAGCATTTTTCATGTGGATGCAACGGTGCCGTTCAACTAGCAGAACTAGATCTGCTGATCTCCAACGACCACAGCTGGGTGACAGACCACACCTCTGCTCAGCTCTGCTGCTGTAACATGGATGGCCATGGAACAGGGAGGTACTCAGAGGCTTGAAAGCTGCCTGATCAGCAGCAGGAGAGCCTGTGGACAGGGTACACGTGCCAGCCTGTGTGGTCCCCAAGTCCTGTAGTGATGCCTGCAGGCCTTAAGGCACATGCTCTTTCCAGAAAGCCAACACGGGCAGAGATGGGGAGAAAGTGCTGTGGTCTGCACTGCAGTGCCAGACTGCAGCATCTTCTGCAAGGTGTGTGGAGAGAAATTCGCTGGCTGGATTCACATGACCTGAGCTATTTGCTCACTGCAGTTCACTTTGCCCTGATCAAGGGACAATATCCCACCATCAGCCCAGCCCTGGAGACCTCATGGCATCCAAAAAGAGGCATCAGACCTACTAGAAGAGGAGCAGGCTGCAACGTGAGGATTCCTCTTCATCTGAGACACTCCTCCAGGGACAGGGATGGCACAGGGACATTTCAGGAGTGCTGCAAGCTTTTGGTGATGCTGGGGAGCTGAGTCAACCCTAAATGAATCTGCACGGGCAGTGTCAGGTTGTGGTTGGATCTAAGTTAGGGAGTCACATTCGGCATGTCCGGTGGCCGAGGGGCTCTTTGTCTCTTCTCGTCTGGGCTGTTGAAGGCTGCAGAGATCAGGTTTCCGAGGTGTTCCGAGCCGTTCAGTAAGGGTGACCCATGTGTGAAGCTGCAGGGTAGTTTTTCTGCTGCCAGCCGTGCTTCACCCAAAGACATTAGATCGGGCTCTGAAGAGATGGGGGCATTTTGGACTTGGGCCATACCAGCACATTCAGCTGCAGATGGTTACAGGAACAGATAACTGGTCCTGCAGAAATTCCAGGAAGTCTGATCACCCTGGAACATAGATCCTATTCACATCGTCTGTAACCTGAGAGCAGCTCTTCGGAGCTGGGATTAGCAAAAGTATTTGGCTTCACCTGCCCTACTCCCAGGGAGCTGGTGGGCCAGTGCTAAAGCCCTGCTGGTGGGGAAGAAGAGGAAGGGCTTTCTGCAGGCTAACACTGGTCCTGGCATGGGAGAAACTCGCTTCTCCTCTGGTAATAGCCATGGAGAGTTGTGAGCAGGGGCTTTACCTGGATAACTCCCTGCCTGGATCAGTGAGAGGTACGAAATCTATATATGATGGGTCACATATACACCTTGCACACCCAGACTTGTCTGCAGGGTCAGGCACATGCAGGGATGTGCTCTTGCCTTACCACCCCAAAACATCATCGCCAGCAGAGATGTGTAAAGCAGGGGGTTGCATGGTGGGATGGGGTAAGCAGGGCGTATGAATACAAAGCGCACACTGCCTCTGCAGCCACTAGCTGGGGAAATGCTGAAATCTGCACCTGGAAAATACACTTTTTCTTTGCTGGGGTTTATCCTGCTCCCTGAGACCAGGCAGGGACCTGGGCTGCCTGCCCTAGCCCCTGCCCTGGGGGATGGCACTACGTCCCAGAGCAGATCCGAGGAGGAGCTGGGGCTCCCTCCCCAAGGAATTGGGTATTAGGCATCCCAGAAGTGATGCACAATTCCTGCAGGCTGGGCAGGGAGATGCCCTATGCCCACCACTGGAAGAGGTGAGCACAGCTGTGTGGGAAACCCCTGCCTGTCTCTGGCGTTTGCAGCATTGCTTCTGGAGTTTGTGGCATTGCTTCCCAGGAAAAAGAGCTGAGAAGTTGCCTGGTGCCGAGGAATCAAGCTGGAAAGCTGCAAAATTAATGGATAAACTGGACAGAAACAGTCACCGGGGCATACCGCACTCACCAGGGTTGGAGCCATGTCAGATGTTTTGTGGGCCCTGCTGTCTAAATTTCTGTCCCAGAAGACTGGAAGCTGGTAAATACGACACTGATCTTTGAAAGAATGACCTGGGAAACTAAAGGTCAGTGAATCTGACTTCTGCACTGAGCAAATTATCAATATTATAATAAAAGACCAAATGAATAGACATGTGCATGGCCTGTGAGAAGGTTAAGATGACTTCTTGCTGTGGAGGTGATGCCTCTCCAGTGCAGCTAGCTGAAGGAAGAAATGTGTGTGTAAATCAGGGAAAGTCTCTTGAAAAAGTGTTCTTGATTTTCTAAAAGCTCCTGACAAGCTCCATCACTAAAAGCTTTTATTTTGTCACAGCCTGAGCAAGAATGTCATTCCATGAGTTAGGAACGGGTGGAGAAGCAGACTTTGCAAAGGGGAGATGCTAGCAGGTTTAAATCTAGCTAAAGGAAGTATTTTTCTACAGTGTGTAACTAAACAGTGGCACTCACTGCCATGCAGTGTTTGTGAAGGCCAAGTGCATTAAAGGCTCCAAAAAGCAAGCAGCTAAAGCCACGGGGGACAGATTCATCCAACATCCACTGTCTGTCAGTGGCTGGGAGGTATCTGAAGCACAGCCGGGACACGTATTTCAATTTCTGTGATTTGTGCTGACCCATATCATGTCTTACTGGCTGTGAAGGGGTGGGATGGGATAAGTGAGCTTGATTTATCTTTGTGTCCCCTCCACCCCAGCAGTTGCTGTATTCTGATGTTCCTTGGGTTTTTCTTGGCATCTCTTTCTCAAAGACCCATTTTGCTCATGCCTGAGCCCATAGCTGGATGCAGAGGCATCCCTGTGCTGCTTGAGCGGTCCTGCATGCTGACGGGGCTGGGGCAGGCTGTGGGTCAGGGCAGGGGATGGGCATGGGCAGATGATAGGAGCAGGATGGTGTGGTCCTCACAGAGCCTCTGGAAGAGCTCAAGCATGGTAACGCGGTGGCTCAGCCCCTGCAGGGCTGGGGGTCCCGTGGGGGGCGAGGAAGGATGCCCTGGAGGATGGATGCCCCTTGAGCACCGGCAGTGCTGCTGCCCCAGTGATTTCTTCCCTAGCAAACCCTGATGGGCCCTGTGAAACCTGAGGCCACACTGGGTTGATAACAGTATCAGGGAGATGGCTGCAGGGTCAGAATACCAGCCCCAGCCCCTGCCATACCAGGAGGGCTTCCAGACACCCAAAACCAGACGTCAGAGACAAGCAGGAGCTGGAGAAGACACGCCAGCAGGCCGGGCCAGGGGGGC
This sequence comes from Phoebastria nigripes, assembly GCA_035582835.1. Lineage (NCBI taxonomy): Eukaryota > Metazoa > Chordata > Aves > Procellariiformes > Diomedeidae > Phoebastria > Phoebastria nigripes. Next base: position 172,482 of record JAYKAV010002848.1, read on the forward strand.
CATGTATGTGGGGAGGGACGAGCCTCTGGATCAGTTGCCAGACAAAGGTGAGCAGGTTCGAGTGCTTCACCCTGCTCTGCTCCGGCAGACAAGCTTGTAGAGCAGTTGGCCCTGGGGGCAGCAGCTGCGTTAATCCTGGCCCTGCTCTTTATCTAAGGCTCTGTCCGAAAAAATGAGTGTGTGCCTTGCACATCCTCCTGAGCTTTCTGTTCCCCTGAGCCGTGCAAGGCAGAGAGCGTGGCACGGAGGGACAGACGATCTTCTGGTCTCCCCTTCTTCTTCCCTTGCTGAAGAAGCATGTGTCTAGCCCAGATCCATGGCCAAACCCCGAACAAGGCTTTGAAAGCGAGATGCCCAGCCTTGAGTCCAGAGAAGCAGTGAGCAACCAGGTCCCCAAGTCACTTGTTCCCATATTATATTGCTTCCCCTGCTGCAAAGCACGTGTGTCTGCTGCATTTCACCATCTGGTCTCTGTAGAACTGAAACCTGTCTGCTCTCAAAAGCCTCCTTGCAGGTGTGCAGGTTGAGCTGCACCTCAAGCATCTCTCCGACAACCCAAAGCCGCTGCTGCCTTTCGCTCGGAGGCAGCTTTTCTAGACCTTGAATCGTGCCTGTGCCCCTCTCCTGCATTTCCTCCACGTTGTCAACAACTGCTTTGAAGTGCAGACAACAGAGCCGTGCCCATATCACAGTGATGGACTTGCTCATGCCATGCTCGGAGATAGGCTGCTTCCCCTCTATTCACTGCCCCTTTGCTAAAGCCTGTAAGACTGTTTGCCAGCTAAGCCCCCTTTTGTCCTGGGAGCTTATGCTCAGCTCATGTTGTTTCCACAATTGCCTAAGGCCCTTTCAGTGCTGCTGCTTTCCGAGGGAAAAGACCCTGTCTTGTAAGTGTGACCCCCAGTCGTCCTTCCTAGAGGCATTTTGCCACGTTCAATGTGCAGACCCTGCAAACCCAGGTTTCCGTCGAGTCCGGAGCAGTGGGGAACGAAGCTGGTGGTGTCACGGCTTATAACTCCACCAGGTTTCATCCCTCGCCTTTAGATACTGCACAAGACCCTTCATATAACACACCCTTAGCATCTGGTATGGCAGCCTCAGGAGGTATGGACTCGGGTTTGAATGACCAGGTCAATAACACTGTGCAATAAATGGGTACAATAAATGGGACGTATTCTAGCCCTGCAGAAAATCGACTGTTGCTGTGTATGGTGTTGATTGTTTAGTCTCAGAAAGGATGGAGGAGAACTAGAAAAGGCCCAGAGAAAGGTGCTGAGTATGATCAGAGATGTGGACTAGCAGCATGAGGCCACGCTGGTCCAAGTCTGGGCCAGCATGGGGAGCCTGGCACTTTGGAGAACTGAATATTTTGTTACTTCAAACCTCTGTGTCTCTCCATCACCCACAAACTGGTCACTAGGATGGAGTTACCTACAAGCACTCCCCCGGGTCTGAGCCCCTGATCCATTTCACATGAGCGATTTGCACAAATAATTAATTATGCGGATGTGGAGACCCAGACCTGGGTGTACCATGTACACCTTGTAAGCAGGCTGATACTGAGCTGAGGACTGAATTTGTGGCTCACTGAGCTCTGGGTTTCAGAGCTGCTGCCTGTCCATCTGCACTTGGGGCAGTTTCCTCTGCCCCTGGGCAGACTGTTCCCCATGGGAGCTGCCCATGCCAAGCAGAAAGCAAGGGCTTTATACATTGCCCATTCCACCCAGGTGTGGGAGACACCAGTTTGTTGGTCTTGATGTTCTCAGCTTTGACTCCAGCTCAGCCAAATTAGAGAGAAGACAAATCTCTGTGACCACTGGAAAGCAAGATCGTTGTTTTTAGGAGGACACATTGCATCAAAGCTGGGGAGAGACAGCTAGGGGGAAGCTGTTACGCCTCTGTCCCACAGGGTTATCAATCTGTATTGACCCTAAACAGCAGAGATGCTGTCCGCACCAAGTCTTGGCTAATTTTTCCAATCCCACCATACAGCACCGTTTCACTTTGGAATAACCCCAAGGAATGGTCGGATGGCCATAGTCATCATGGCTGGGGTGCTGCCAGGCTGGATGGGGACTGAAGGTCAGGGACAGGGATCTCATTGATCAGGGTCTGCGTCATTGTTTGATGAGGGCTTTCCCCTGCCACCAGAACCATCCCTGACTCAAAACTCCTTGGAGCTGGGCAAGGAGCTGCCATCCTGTCCATGCAGCCAGTCTCAGGCTGCCCACACTTGGCTGATAATGAATTTTGAGCTGCTTCATGGAGGCTTGGAGCAGAGGCGGGACAGAAGGAAGCACAGACCTGAGAGCCAGGGGGATGGGTGATTGCAAGGCTGGATGTCTTGGTTTGGAGAGATAAGGTTCAGGTTTGTGCAGAGCTCTTCAGCCTGGCAGCACCAGCCAGTGACTGGGGCAGCCCATTTGCTTTAAGGGCTTGAAAGCTTCAGGAGGAATTTGCTGGAGCAAATTCAGTGCTACTGTTGCAAGTAGTTGTTCACTAGGGGATGAGGACCAGCCCTGGCTGCTGGACCAGTTTTGGTTTCTGTTCATGATGCTCTTCTGTGTTCTTCATTTGGATGTTAGTAGCTGAAGAGCTGAGTTGATGATCCCTCCAACCCTGGGACCAAAGGAAGGCCCCAGGCTTCCCACATCTCTTTGCAGGTGCTAGAAATCACCTTCTTTTCCTTCCTTTATGGTCCCTTCACGGCCATGGGCCCAGTGCTCATACCTCTGTGCCTTCCTGGTACCAAGAGGCTGCAAAGCATCCAGATCTAGGCATAATCCTCAACACAGCTGGGACAAATGCCGGTCCTGGATCCCAAAATACTTTTGGGTGGGAATGAATGAAGGCTCCTTGCAAATGCTGGGCAGATACCGCCCAAATAAATGACCACAAATATTCAATTACAGTTTGAAACGCATTTGCGCCAATGTGCTCTCTTGAGAATGAGCTTTCCTAGGCAAACACTCAGAAAACCCACATAGTAAGCTCAGTTGCTCCCTGAAAACAAATTTCTGAATCGTTTAAGTAGCCACTAATGGTGGGAACTGGGGATCTGGCATTTGAGACACTGTCTTCAAAAGGCAATCAGAGCTCCCTTCGTGGCAGGGATAAGCAGGGCAAACAGCCTTCCTCACCCCAGACCTGGTCCTTAACCCCTCTCGCCCCATCCTCTTGATCCATAGAATGGCGAGGGTAACACCCGGGCTGAAGCCATCTCTTTGGAGTGTCCATCCTTCTTCGGTGTGTTTCTGCTTCCATGCTGGCCCAAACAGGAGGCCATGCATATGAACGATGAGACAACGAGCACCTGGGCAGACCCAGGTAGGATCCCATCCAAGTGGCTGCCTCTAGCTAGAGGCTGATCTCTGCGAGATGTAGACACGCTTCTTGCTTGTCAGTCCCCCCCTACCCTGGTGCTTTTCCATGCCCTGGCACCCTGGCTCAGCCCCCTGCCCAGTGCCCAGCACCTTCCCAGGGTGGTCGTCTATGGGACCTGCTCCAGACCATGGCGTGATGGGGCATTTCCCCTGGACGGGGAGGCTCAGAGCCCAGCCCTTGCCTTGCAGAGCCAGCTCTGCCAGTGGGGGGAGCGTGACCTTGTGACTCCCCACAAATCCCAAATTAATTAATCCCGGGGACGCTGGGGCGGCATGAACAGCCCGTTTGATTTCTCTGCAGTTTTTTCCTGGGGCTCAAAGGGATTAGTGCAGGCGGGAACAGGGAAACATAACAAGGGGCTCAGCTTTCAGCTCCCGCTCCCAGCCAGCAGACTTCTGTTCTTACCAGAGGTATTAGCAGCAGTAATCCACAATGTCTCTGAGCGCTATCTGTGTGCGGCATCCTCTTCCTCTCCCCCCGCTGCCCCCACATGTGTGCTCCCATACTCAGCTCACTCGTGTGTGTTCATGTCCTGCCTGACAAACTCACGCCATCACAACCCTCTTGGACACATGCCCCTCCGTGTGCATCCCACACCCCTATCTCCTAAGGCGTATGCAATGCCCCATGCGGCGCTCACCCAAGTTACTGTGGGGCCATGCACTTCTTGCACATCTGTCCCCATGGCCTAACACACTTTATGTGCAACCCATTGATGCGTGCTGTCATGCACGTGTTCTTTGTCATGTATACCCCACCGGGCTTGGACACGTCTGCATCCCTCCCCATGCACACATCTCACTCACGTAAATTCACGTGTGCTCGCAGCCTGGCCGTCATAGTCTCATCACCCTCCTCACATGCTTTGCACCAAATACTGGCTCACCTCTGCCAGGTCAGCCTGCTCATGTTGTAGTCTGTGGGCTCAGGTCATTTCTCTTATGCCATTCTTCCATGACTCCTTGTTGAGAGTGTTAGGCATGCTGGTCCCCACTGAGAACTACACCATGGAAGTGGTGCTCCAGAGTCAACATATGAGGCTCAAACCCTTTCCTAGAAGGAGTTTCGTCACAGCCTGAGCTGGTACCAACTACAAGGACACATGAAGACATCTGGGCTTGGTATCATCTCAGTGCAAAGAAGCCTTCAGTGGAAATGGCTGAGCTGCCACCATCTGCTTCCTCTGACAAATCTGCTAGCACTGTTGCTGTCTGGCACACCTTTTAGTACCCCTGGGGTAACCGGGAGCAGAGGGCATCGCTGTGGCCCAGTAGGCTTGAGCATCTCTGGGAACACTTGGGGTCACTTGATTTCTAGGAGTGATGCTATCCCCATGAGGCTGAGTACCTGGCCGTGACTGCTGAGATCCCAAATAATAGGGAGGTGAGGATGGATGTATTTAGTGGCCCATGGGTACCATTCATTGCCTGGTATCCAGTGCCTCTTCATCCTGCCAGGAAGATGTGAAGACCCGGAGGGTCCTGAGCACAGTCACCTTTAGGATAAGGAGAAGCAGAAAAGTGTGGAGTAGACAAAAGTAATAGGATTTTGTTAAAACACCAAATCACAGGGGTGTGAGAAGTGTGCCTTGACTGGGCAGGGAGGAATAAGCCCTCCAGAACTCAGCTGAGCTCAGGCGCCTGCTAACTCAGAATAGACTCATGCAAGATCTCACCCCATGCCTGAAGACACAGTGAAGGGTTGCTGCAGATTATTGGGACCCTCCTAAAAATGATCAAGTTCTCCACCAACCAGAGTTTTGCTCAACATCTCTGGAGAAACAACTGTTAAAACAGTAGGGAAGATCTGCAAAGGTAAAAGAAAAGAGTTTCTCATGACTCTTTTCCAAAGCCAAATGGACCGACTGAGTGTTGATGAGGGAGGGAGGGATGGCAAAGTCACAGATGGAGCACGTACCATGTCCTGGCTATGCGTTGTCTTTGGGGAAGCACCAAGTGTGGGTAGATGAGGAGCCCCAGAGGGGTTCAGTAGCCCCAGGGGTCCAAGTAGAGGACTGGAGAGGAGATGGCTGCTGCTTTGGTATGCTCTGCCGACGGGCGAACTGTGGGTGCCAATGGTGCCACTGCCACCTCCCAAAAGGAGGCCACCAAACAGCAGCAGGACCCATAACAGCAAGCGCTGTTAAAGAAACTATATCTCTGAAATTCATGTCACACCTCCGAGGGAAAGAGATTTCTGCTGGGGGATGATTGTTTAATCCTATGAAAAAAAAAAAAAGAGAAAGGGTATAACAGGACCTTGCAGCTTGAAATTGAAGCTCATCAAAATCTGACTAGAAATGAGGAAGAGATGTTATCACCCAGGGTATTAACCACAGCAACAATCTGCTGAGGGATTTGGGGACCCTCCAGCACAGTGGAGGCCAGGCTGTCCCTCACTTTATCCCCACTGTGGGTCCAGCCTGGTGTCTTTTTTACAAGAAATTCTCTGAACGTTAATGTCTCAGTGACAGGAAAATTGCTGTACTCTGAGACAGCCCGACTTGGCTTTATTGCTGCATCCTCACATCCCTTTCGGGGTGGGCTTGCTTACCTCTTCCCTGAGGTATGAGGATGGACAGCAGAGGCATTTGCTGATCTCTCACCCTCCAAGGGAAGCTCACAGTGGTGGATGCTTTCCTTTCCCCACCTTCCCACCTGGTTGCTCTACTCCTGTGGCAAGCCCAGGAGTATGAAACCTGCAGAGCAAGAGCCAGTGTGAGGCTGATGCCTACTAAAGGGCACCAGTAAATTCTCCACCACCGCTTTAGACATAGGCACATGGGAAAAGATACGCATTCCCCACTGAGAGAAAGTTAACTTCCAGAGCCCGGTCAGCAGTGCTTGGGCTGGGGCAGAGGAGAGCGCAGCAGATGGTGATGCTAAGCAGAGTCAGAAACTCCCTGGATCAGGGAATTTAGAGGAGTGCTAATGCCAGGGTAAGTTCAGCCTCGATTAAACCTCTCGGAGACCACAGCTGCATGTCTTCTTTGGGCTGCCTTGCCAGCTCCCCATCCTCTGTTGCAGCCAGAATTGGTATCTCAATTCCCTTTTGTCCCTCTGCTATTCTGAAGAATGACCCACGTCAAGTCCTTCAGAAGAAGGACCCACCCACCCTGCAGCCTGGGTTAGGCAGAGGATTCAGCTGCGGAGAGGACTCTTGGATGCTAATGTGGGCTCAGGAAAGCTGAGAAGCAGGTGACTGTAGGAACCACTTAGCGATGCATTTCTTCATATGCTGGAGACAACATACTCTGCACCCGGGTTGTGGTGGGGAAGACGTGAGGGCAGGCATCTGTTTGGCTGCAGGCACTTGTCTGGATGGAGGCACCTTCTGGATGGCCCCTGGTACTTACTGGTCCTAGGCACGTCCTAGCAGAGTAGGGGAGTCGAAGGCAATATTAGAGGCTGTTAAGGTCCAGATAAGCTCCATGGAGAAGCAGGTGTCCCATGTAGGTGTTTTGAACTGCTCTTCAGAGATACACGTTGTCTATCTAGAGAACTTGGGTGCTGGGCTGGACCAGATGCCTGGCCTGAAAGCACCTCACTGCCCACTTGTAGTGCTGGACATGAACCTCAGGATGAAATAACTAAAAATGCCCCCAGAAAACTCCTCTAGCACTTACACGAGTTGTCCTTAAAGATAGTTTTTTCAGTGGGTGAGTGGGGGGTTGCCCAGCTGCTTTCCCATGGAGAAGGGATTTGGAGGGAGGACTTCTTGTGACCAAGAGGGCCTGTCGTCGTTGAGCATAGGGTGAGGGGTGACTGGAGATGATGGTCACAGGGCAGGATGGAGAGAGTCGAAACGACATTCCTGGGGAGCAAATTAGTGCATCGTGGGGCTAACGCAGTGAGCTCGAGATTGCTGAGAAGCCGCTGCAGAGGAGACAACACCAACTTCCCAAAGGAGAAAGTCCCCCACCAAGAAAGCTTGCTTTTAATGCTTTTTTCCCAGGAAAAAAAAAAGATTATTTTTCTTCTCCAGTTGCCAGTGGGAAATTGCAGGATGAGGTGGAAAGTCCAATTGTGTTTCAAACTCTGCTTTTCAGTTTCAAAACCTTTCTTTTGAAACTGGAAACGGGAAGTTTTCCCTCTTTCATCTCAGTTTGCTGCTGAGGGCAATGAGATGACTCATGTCCCGGAGTTTTTCTTCTCTGCCTTTTCCCTATTTTATTTCCCCTTTCTCCAACTGCAGGGAAGTTATCGAGTAGGAAAAGGAACATTAAAACCGTGACACCTTGTCACCTGGTGACTTCCCCAGCACTGCTGAAATTTTGAGACATTTTAAATGGAAAAGAACCAAGAAAGGAGGAGGGAGGACTGAAACCAGTGATTTATCAGAAATAAAGAAACTTTTCAGAGACCAGAATTTACATTTTCATTCATTGTGAAGCAAAATAACTTTTCTGATTTGCTTCACATCAAAATTTGCCTCCCCACAGGGAATGTTTTCTAATAGAAATGATCTCACTTTAATATTTTGGCAGGATTTTCTTGTGTATTTTTTCTCCTTGGAACTGCGCTAACGCTGGGCTGTAAAAGATGATGGACTGGTGAGCTGTGTGGGTGCTGAAAGGGCTGAAACCGCTGCTTTGTAGCTGCAAAACTCACTTGTACATGTAACCGGTGGAGCCTCCTCCGAGGTTTTGCAAGGCCAGGGTTATGCACAAGTCGGGAGCAGCTGGGGCTGCCTGCACCGCCTGGTGCAAAACCTTCTCAAGGAGTTTGGTGGTGATGCATTTTAAAGCAGGACCCATTTCCTTAGCCGAGAGGGAGCCCAGGAGCGATGGCTCATGGAAAACGAGTATACCCATCTCCCCCCACCCAGCGGAGAGCGAAACAGCTGCAGTTTTCCTAGGAATTTTCATGGGTACTTAGTGCCGAAGGGCTGCAAGAAAGGGTTAAAGTGTTTTCAGTTACGCAGTGCACAACAAACAAAGGGGATGTGGTAATCCCTCCTGCCACAGAGTGAAAAGTTCACTTGATATGCTACTTTACACTGATTCTCACAGACTCTGGGATTAAACCGGACACACTCTGACGTCCAGGTTTTCTAGCAAAGGGCTCCAGCCCAGCCTGCCACATTCACTTCATATTTGGGAGCATATTCTCTGAAAATCCTGCTGACAGATGAAGAGCAGGAAGACAGCCAGTTTCCCATGGAACAATAACTCCATGCAAACGGCATCTTGTGGCGCCCAACCTGGCCTTGCTGGGGCGACTGCTGGGGATGTCGGCTGGAGCAGCATCTCTGGGTCCCAGCCAAGCCCCAGGTGCTGTCAGCCAGGATTGTCCTTCTGGTGCATGTCGCAGGGTCTTGCTTTTACACCCTGGCTCCCCGCCAGGCTTTGGGGCTGAGCTTTGCACTACGTTAACGAGTTACATGCCAGGGAGCTTTTGTTGAGTTGGAGGGCAGAGGATGTGGGAACCCAGCGCTGGGGTGAAGCGAGATGCTTTGTGCAATGGTTGGGCTGGGATGCTGGGCGAGTCGTTCTCCCTGGATGGCCCTGGCATCGCTCGTTTCCATGCTACTATGTCTTAAAAAGTTCTTGCAGAGTGGCCTCGTGTATAGGAACAATTATCAGAGCTCCCTTAGTTGCACCTCTGTCAACGCTGCCAGGTCCACAACAGTTCAAAGGCCAGGGGCACGCGAGCACGTTCAGGATATTTGTTTTTATGGGATGTTTGAGCTATTTGGCAAAAAAATGACAATCTGACTATTGGGGAGGGCAGAGTCATTTCAGCTACAAGGGGATGTTTGCCCTTCAGGTGTTTTCGGTTTGCACTCTTCAGCTGGATGGCACGGTCTACCCAGCTTTCCCTTTGCTGGGAGATGTTGCAGTGGCCTTTTCGAATTCAATGCTTTTTCTTTTTTCAGATGAAACACTGAAAATTTCCTCTGAAAGCAGATGTTTTAATGAAAAGGACGCATTCAGGTGAAAATCTGATTACTTCTTGAAAACCTCCCTTTGGTGGATGATTTCTGACCAGTTTTTCTACAGATGCTGTTCAAGAAACAAGGTGCAAAACATCCCTCTTGTTCAGTTCTTCAGCTATTTCTCTGCTTAGGGGCACCAGCATTAGCTCCTCTGTCAGATTCTGGCCCACTGGGTATAAGAGTAGGAGAGAAGCTGCCCTGGTACCCACGCCAAGGAGATGCCACACAAGGTCCCTTTTTGGTTGTTAACATGAGCCTGCCCACATGGCTGTTCCCAGCTGCTCCCTGGAGCAAATAATTTGGGTTTGAAAACAACAAGGACAAAACGAAAGGTCTTATGGAGACATGTTCACCAAAGGCTGCAGCCTGCAAGGTTGGCGTGACCAGCACCAGCGGGAGGCTCTGCTCTGGCCCCAAAGCGTGCTGTGGACACGCACAGGATGAGCCAGGGCAGCCACATTTTTAAAATTAAAAAAAAAAAAAAAAAAAAAAAGGTTTATCAAAAAGGTTATCTTTCCCATTCATAGATATCCAGAAGGATTTTGCTCCAACATCCCTTGGGCTGAGATGAAGTCAAGCTCCAAATTCAGTTCAAGTCACAGCAGTGGTCCCAGTGTTATCCAATGTCCTTTTGCATTTACCTCTGGGGTGTCAGGGGGAAGAGTATGTCCTGTTTTGACCCTTCTCTGTGGCCTGACAGCTCTGAATGGAGATCTCTTTCCTAAAACTGATCTTCTCTCCTCTCCTTCTAGACCACTGCAGCCTACAGGGGCTGGGGATGACTCCTGGGGACATCCAGGACATCCCCCTCTCTGAACCAGGAAAGGAGCTCGCCCTGGCATGGGAGACCTGCGTGCTGTGGGTAGGTTAAGGCCAGCAGCGTGGGACTGGATGGAGAGAAGACCTCATCCCGCAAGAACCACAGAGATAGGATCTCCTGGGCCATGCACAGTGCAGCCCCCGTGATCTGCTGCAGGTTGCATGTACCACCACCTCCCACCCCATCGCACCATGGCTTGGGTGATGCTGAAACCCAGCCTGTCCAAAACAGCAGGACCTTGGTCCTGCAGAGACTAAGGAAAGCCGGGCTCAGGTCTGATCCTGCTCCATGCTCTGTGCCCCCAACGCATGCCGACGGTAAGGTGAGCCGAGGGGGCTGGAGGCTTGCAGACCCTGCCCCATAACAAATGTGACGGGCACAGCCACACGTGGGCTGCTCCCAGGATTGATGGAGCTGGGGCGGCATGGGGCGGCTGGGGTTTTTGGACAGCCGGGGCACCCCAGCTGCCTCCCCCCTGMTGTCCCCTGGCTGGGGGAGAAGAAGGTGCTTGCTAGCCTCCAGCTGTCTGYCCTGTCCAGGCCAGGGTGTCTCTAGTTACGGGGTTACTGGGGCAGTGAATTGTAAAATGCAGCCTTCTCCTGCCCCATCCTCCTCCTCTCCTGCTCCCTGTCCTTCCCCCATGCTCTCCATCACTTGCCTCTTCCCAGGGTGGCCCACCACGCTCTACCCCCTCTCAACAAACCTCATCCCTCACCCTCACAGTCTCCCCCGCCATCATCATCACAGGGATGGGACATGAGGGAGAAAATGGGGAAATAGGATGAAGTAGGAAATGGGGAAATAGGATGAATAGGAAATAGGTGGGGAAGAAGCAGTGAGAGACCTGCCGCTCCTATCCCTTCGGGAGCTGCAGGGGAACATCTGGCTTCCAGGGAAAAGGGAGATTTGGAAGGAAATGGCCACTAAGGCAGTTTCCTCCCAGCTGAAAAACGTCCTGGAAGGACGAGACTCCATCCTAAAGCCGGGTTGCGGAGACCCCCTCCGCCGAGGCATTCCCACAGGTGCAGCCCTGCGTCGGCAGGGGTACGTGCGGGCACACACACAGCACTGTGAGAGCCGGCTGGGGGTTTCCGAGCCCTTTCGTCATCCTCCCAGCGGCACTGCACCAGCCGGGGTTTCAGAGAGCGCCCTTCAGTGTCGGGAGAGGCAGCTGCAGCCGGGTGTTGGGGGACGGGGCGGGAGGGAGGAAGGGGAGCTGCACGGCTCCCAGCTGCGGAAGGCAGCTTTTAGGTTTTGGCTGGACCTCAACAGCAGCTCTGCTGGCAGCGTCGGTCTGGGAGATGCACTGCGCCTCATCCTCCGGCCAGATCCAGCCCGCTCCCGGCCCCCCGCACAGCCACTTGTGCTACTGTGTGCTGCCAATCCCACGCCGAGCGGCCGCAGTGCTGGGCTGATGCCACACACGCAGATGGGTCCCGGTGACCCATCTTCCCGTCTCTGCAAGCAGGAGGGGATGGTGAGCACTGCCGCGCTCCTTGCACCCTCAGCCGGTGGGTCTGGGATGCTTTTGAGATGCACAGTGGGGAGCCAGCTGGGGTAAGGGGTTTGTGCCTGTCCTGCCTGGGACCTGAACAGGGCAGCAGGGTGGAAATGCAGCACACGGGGCAGGTTTCTACCATGTCACCTATTGCGCTGCTGGGAAACATTCAGATGCTGCAGGTGAAAGAGTGGGAACAGACCCCACGAGGARGCACATCTCCAGCCCTGGCTGGGTCCCAGCACCTGGGTGACAGAGCCACGGTCCCGCCGTCCCCACGGCCAAGTGGCCTCGCAATGCTCCGACGGCACTGCCGAGCGAGTGCCGGGGGGATGTGGGAACAGCTGCCGGACAATGCCGTGCAGCTGTGTGCTTTCACGCTGGGTAATGCACCAGAACCACATTGCAGTGGGCTGCTGTCCTGCCTGTTCCTATGGAAATTCCTTTCAAAGGAGAGAGGCAGACAGACAAACATCCACCGAGTGGTGCCGGGTGCTGGTGAGCCCGCGCGGGAGCCAGGGTTTGGATGCTCTTGCAGCCCTGGCGCTGGCTGGGCTGGTTGCAGCAGCCACTGTGACCCCTGGGAAGCATCTGATCTCCCTGCTTGCTAAAACTCATTTTGAATAATGAGAGACTCGCTCACCACCTTCCATACCCAGGTAAGGACCTTGTCCCAGAGCTGGACTGTGATGAAACAGGAGAGCAATACCTGTCTGATGAGCACGCTGTGCACATCCTAACGATGGAGACTGACTGACCAGCACTCCTCAGAAGCAGTTAGAGGTCCAACCAACACAGAAACCTAATTAAATGTGACCAGGTTTTACCCACATCACTTCCAGCCCCCTGTGCCCAGAGAAATGGGTTCATAAAGGCAAAAAGGCCCATCTGAAGCCGTTTGGCAGCCCAGGCAAGATGGTATTAACTCATTGCCTTACATCACTTGTGTTTAGTTGCAGCCCAAGCAGGTGCCTCCACACTCCCATTCCAGTAAAGCCACAGCAGCTTTGCCACCCATCCCACACAGCTGCAGTCCCCACTTGGGCCAGCAAAGTCCCGCTCCGAAAGACCACAGCGTCCCCGTGGCACTGCCCTATCCCTAGGATGGCGTGGGAGGAGGCTCTCCAAGTTCAGCAGCTACTTGCTGGCCCAAGGCACTGCTGCTCCAAGTGCACACTGGGCAAATTAGATATTTATAGGACACCTGCCCTCACCCCGGGAAGCCAAACCAGGCAGTCTGAGCTCGGAGGGTGCACTGGGGTTGTCGAGGCTGATGCTGTCAGCCTTGTCCCACACTGGGTTGCAGAGGTCCCATCTACTCTCTGCAAGCTAATAGCAGAAAGCGCTGCTAACAGAGATGTGAGTGAGGAGGCTCCAAGCAATGTTTCGTGTCTTCCCATCTTGTACTGCAGTTGCCCATGCAGCATTTGAGTGGTGCACAGAGACACCTTTACGTGGGAGGCTTTCTGCTGGAAGGGATTGAGCTGCATGTGAAGATGGCTCAGCTCCTGTTGCCACGTGTTGTGTTGTGGGGATGTAGTCTTACCTGCAATCATGTTAGCTTGGGCAGGCTTAAACCTTGTCTTTGCTTGATTCAATCACATCCAGCCTTGGAAGGAAATTGCCCTGAATATATAGACACACCAGGACTAATAAATATTTCTGATGGAGAAGTTTCTCTGAGTTTCTTTTGCAAGCTCAAGAGACTTCCACCCCAACAAATACTAAGAAGTCAGGCAAAAATGCCAGGAGGTCTGCATGGATGAACAAAGAGCTCCTAGCCAAACTCAAACACAAAAAAGAAGCATACAGAAGGTGGAAGTAAGGATGGATAACTGGGAGGAATACAGAATGTCTGAGCACCCAGGGTTGAAGTTAGGAAAGCTAAAGCCCGACTGGAATTGAATCTGGCTGGGGATGTCAAAGACAACAAGATGGGCTTCTATAAGTACATAGGCAACAGAAGGAAGACCATGTAATGTGGGTTCATTGCTCAACAAGACGGGGGTCCTGGTTACAAAGGACACGGAAAAGGCTGAGGTTACAAAGGACACAGATCAGGCACTTGATAGACAAGAAAATCATCAGGAGTAGTCAGCATGGCTTCACCAAGGGGAGGTCATGCTTGATCAACATGATAAACTTCTGCAATGAAAAGACTGGTAGACGAGGGGAGAGCAGTGGACATTATCTGCCTGGACTTCAGTGAGGTCTTCGACTCTGTCTCCCATAAGATCCTCATAGACAAGCTGTGGATGTATGGGCTGGATGAGCAGACAGTGAGGTGGATTGAAAACTGGCTGAATGGCCAGGCCCATGGGTGGTGATCAGTGGAACGAAGTCTAGTTGGAGGCCAGTAACTAGCAGTGTGCCCCAGGGGTCCATGTGTTGGATTAAACCTGGGTGCATGTCTGATCTCCCAGAAAYGTGTCTATATCCAGCTCCTAGCAAGCAGCTGCTAAAAGTTGAAATCTTCTTGGGAAAGCCTTGAGGAAAAGCTCCATCATCCAGTGAGTGCTTGCTTTTCATGGGACAGTTTTGGTGACCCCAGGCCTTCACCACAGGCTTCTGTAAGTCAGTGGTAAGGAATATAGCCCTCCACAGAGTGATCCAGCTCATCCCAAGACAGATACTTAAAAGAGGTCACCACGGTGTATAAAGGGAGCTGAGGGACATACTTAGATACAGGCTTTTAACTTTTGGGCATTTGTGGCTGAGTGAAATGGAAATGGTGAATTTACAGGCAAATACTCATAATTTCCAAGCATGTGATAAATCCAGTTAATGCATGGTTACAAGTAGCTGATGTTGGCCAGCTGCTTCTCTCCAACTAATTGCTATCAGACTATTGACTGAGTTCAAATGGTCAGTGGCTTAGGGTGGATGGTGGGTGCGTGGAGTGGAGCAGCCCCTGCAGAATGAAGGAAAGAGTTAATTCTAGCTCTTTTGCATAGCATATCACTTGCTAATTTTCAGCTGCCTGCTAAGACTTGATTTTAAACTGCTTTTCCAGTGTGGGTATCATCTTCTGACAAGCTGTGAAGAAGCAGGCGAGTGTGAGCGAGGCTGTCCAAGTGGAAGTGAGAAGTGGAGAAATGCAGAATATTGTCTTCAAACACAGCACAGAGAAACTGAGGACACCCCTCATGAAAGCAGCCTGGAGTGGGTTGGGTATGAAGTGTCTGCCCTGGTTGACCCATCCAACCTGTTCAAAGAGCCAGTCACAAACTTTTCCGGGACTGCAGACCCCGCAGGAGCACTGGGCTCTTACAGTGGGCTCAGCTGGGCTAGGGACCTTGCTTGATGCTGTCCTATGTATTATCCAGCCTCTCCTAAGGGTCATCACACTCCCTGTCCCATCTGTGGGATGCTTTCCTCCAGGTTGTGGTAAGCCCTGATCCAGCTCTTCCCAGAGGGGTCTCTGGAAAGCCAGGGCTTGGCAATGCAGTGAAAATTTTTTGCTGCTGGTGTTTCCCCTATTAGTGCCTGTTTTTCTAGCTCACCGGGGCACGTGCATGGAGCAAGGAGGAAAGAGCTACCAGAAGTGTGGGATAAGGCCAGGCAGCCTGGGTCATCCCTGTAGCATCTGCTGCCTCCTGGCCTTTCAGCACTTGCTGGACAAAGCCCATCTCCTCAAGCTGAACCCTTGGATCCTCTCCTCACAGGCTCTGTTTTCAACTTAGCCCCGCTGTGACCTGAGATCAGAGTAAGGCGTAGGTCAAAGTGGCCTTTTCCCTTCATTGGGGTCCAAATCGGAGCCACCCCAGGGCTGCACCACCTGATGCTTTCTTCAGTGGGATGTTGAAGTTAGCCAGAACATGGTACTGTTGCTTCTTCCCAGGTGAGCCCCTGCATCAGGGCTGGGAGCAGGACCTGGAGAAGACATGTGGGTCTCAGGGGGATGGAGAAACATCCTCCGGAGTCCCATGCCGCGGCATCATAAGGGCTACCCCATGGCACGAGCCCATGGCTGGCATGGCTGCCACCCCCCCAGGACCTCCCACCCCAGAGAAAGGAGTGAAAGCAGGCAGCAAGGGAGGGAGCGGGAAGGGAGGGGGCAGGAAGGGGAGAGGAGCCCTGAGAGGGAGGTTTGGCAGGTTTTGGAAAGCGCTGCGTTTGCACAATTCAAATGGCCTGAAAGGAGCAGTGAAAGGAGGGGGTAGGGCTGGGCAGCAGCTGCCAGGGGAGTGAATGTCCCCGCTCCCTTTCCCTTAGTCTGCCTTTGTCACCTGCCCACAATTAGCCACAATTTATCACCCCAGGAGCCTGCAATAAGTCACTCGGCCGCCTGAGACTGCCCAGCCCCTCCATTTCCAGAGTGCAAGTCTCCTCTTTCCCATGGGTAGGCAATTAGGCGACCGCCTACCCTTTGTGTAAGCTCAGGGTGGAGGAGGCTGCTCCTTCCCCACCGTCCCGGGCTCCCAGGCCAGGCGAGAGCAGCTGTCCTCACCGCCCTGCTCGTCCTGCTCGTGCTGGGCAGCAAACCCTGGTTGGGACTGAGGTCTCTGCATAGTCATAGGGGAGAAGCAGGCACTTCGGGTATGCTTCAYCGTACCTTACAGGTACCTCTCCTTGCAGGAGAAGGTCCAGCCATGCTTCATGCCAGGTAGAGTGAAAAGCACCATTTTACCCAGCTTGTTTCGTGCTTTTGGGCTCAAGGCCATGGACGAGGGTCTTGGACAAATGTCCTTCTTCCCTTCACACAGAGAGAGCTCATCTGGTTGAGCCTTAGCCAAAAACTCATGCGAGGAGAGCTAGGCTCAACGAGGATGCTGGTGCAAAGTGACGCTGTGATGAGATGCCCTCAAAATCCAGCCTCGTGTGCCACTGAGACTCAGTTTCCACATTTTGTTGATGTTCCCTGCTACAGAAAAGCAGCCACAGAGCATAAAGGCTGATGAGACAGTGTCTGGCAGGACCAATTTAGGACCATGCTTCACACTAAGCAAAGGCTGCCCTGGGATAGGAGTCACAGTCGGTTCAGCAGGGCCTGCAAGAGCTGGGCTTTTTCCATACCTCTGTGCATTTCTGTTGCAGCCCTCATCTTGCACTGCATATTCCCCTGGGACACCGGTCCAAGCAGGGCTTCTGGTCCCCCAGATGATGGAGGTAGGATGGTTTGCTCAGGTAGTGGAGAGCATGCAGAGGGAGGCTTAGAGCTGCTGTCCTGCTCTTCCCCCTCCACCAACCCCCCTGCCCAGGCACACAGTGCTGCAGAGAATGGCAGGACTTTATACCTTGCATTGATGCCAGGCTCCTGCCCCTGCCTGTTGCTGCTTGGATGAGGGGATAAGGGGTGCCCAGGCTGCTTACAGACCCTCCAGCCCTTGTAATGTGCTCTGTCAGCCTCCGAGGCTGGGCAGACTGGGAGAAAGCCCTGCCTGCCTGTATCTCCCATCTCCGCACTGAAACCCTGTCCATGGGAATGCTTCTTACTGGGCCCTGAAGGGACTGGGCTGGGTTTTGCAGGGCTCTGCACACCACAGGAGTCTGCCTGTTCAGGCTCCTGTGGAAGGAGATGAATCATCCTGAGCAGCAAAAGGTATGGAATGAGCAGCAGGTCTCCCACTGTACCTTTGTGCCAACACATCTGGCATGCCACGACTCTGTGCCTGGCACCCAAAGAAGTGATGGGCACATCCAAGGGTGCACATGGTGATGGCTGGTCCAATTCAAGGCATGGGTAAGCAGAGCTCTCCAAAACTCCACGCTTTCTCTGCCACACCTCTAACCCAGCCCTCCTTCTCCCCGGAGCCTGCTTCTCCGCCACCACTAAATTGCCTCTTGCCTGCAGGAAGGAGAAGTCTTGAGCTGCCTCTGTTACCACCACAAACACCATGGCAGCAGGGAAGGATGGGTGGTAGCCCTGACAACGCAAGTAAGCAACTTGTGCTGCGCAGTGTGACCAGCAGCCAACTCATCCCACCAGGTAGACCCCGGGGCAGTGACTCATAGGGGTGTCACAGCCAGCGCCGTCCAAGCTGGTGTGTGGGAAGTGCCCATGGTGCTTGGCGAAGCCTTGCTGATTGATGGGATGAGTGCTCCTTCTGCTGATAATATTTACGGCTGCCTCCGGGGAACATGTCCAAAGCTCTGGTTTTGCTGGCTTGTTACTTCCCTGCCTCTTTCCAGCGGTCATATTGCAGACATAGCCTGTGGTTAGCGTCCTGACCAAGGACTTGGAGCACCTCCTTCCTGCTTCTTCCTCCATGAACTGGTCGTGCAGTGGGTGGCCTTCAGTTTTCATGAAGCTGTGTGTGCCCCATCCCATCCCATCCCATCCCATCCCATCCCATCCCATCCCATCCATCTGCCCATATCTGTGGTTGCTACTGGTGGCCATAAGCCACTACAGTGACACTTATTTCATCCTACAAAGGGGGATCCTGAATGGGAAACAGAGAAGACACCAAGGTGCTCCATTGAGCCAGTGGTGCCTCTGAAAAAGCAAATTGCTATAGTGGTCAGAGAGGACACCTGGAAGAAGGTGTGAACACCAGTCTAATAAGAATGTTAGTGTCCTGTCCATCAAGCTTTCCTTCCCCAATGTGAGCATGAGCTTCTGCCCTTGGTTGGTGGCTCCTGGAGCACCCTAAGGGTGTGGGTATGGGGCTGCCCTCCCACTGCATGTTGTTCAGGTGGGTGATCTCCAAATCCTGTCCCTCCTTGCCCCTGAGAACCTGCACCAACACTTCTCCCATCCCAGGGCCCCTCTCGGTCTCATGTCCAACCTGGTCTTTGAGCACCTGCTGCCCAGGGGGGTCCCAGCATGGAGCCGGGCGAGGTGCAGCAGGGCAAGACGGGTGGCTCATCCCCGACAGGTCCCAGCCCTTGTCCTGGACATGTCCTAGTTCAGGGAGATCTTCCTGCCCTCCGCACCATGCCGTGCTGGAGCCAGGTGGTTTCCTATGAATCCGCAGGGCTGTCCCTCCCAGGGTTCAGTGGCAGCAGTTGGAGGCCACCTTCCCTCGCCCTGCGGAGGGAGGTGGTTAGCGCAGCCCGTGCTGGGAGGTGCCGGGTGGTTTTTCAACACCTGCCTCTGACACACGGTGCAGAGGAGAGCAGTCGCCGTATTGTTCCCGATGCCATTTGATCTAACGAGCCTGGGCAGGGACAAAGCCTGCCAGAGCCGCTGTGCAACCCCACYGGGTCTCTGGTTACCAGCACCCCATGCCTTGATCCCAGCTCCGTGCCCAGGGCTGGCAGGAACAGAGTGGGGTGAGATGCACTGACAGGGTGTGAGACCAGGCAAGTGTCAGCGGTTCCCTCTCCYTTCCCCAAAATAACCCACCCACAGGGGAAACTACATCACTGCAAAGTAACTCCCTCCGTCCCGTCCTGCCTGTTGGATGCACGTCCTTGCTGGTGCTTGCTCCTGGGCAAGGTACCCAGGACCTGAGATCCCCGTCGGGCAGGCTGAGCCAGCGTGTGCAGCCAGTCACCCTTCCCCATCACCGTGGACGTTGGCATTTGATTTATTACCTATTCAGGAGGAACTTTTACACTTCCCTTCGGAGCTGGAGGCAGATCTGAGCAGCTGTGTTTGGCATGGCGGGGTCTAGCGGTTAGAGCCGGAGACGAGACGGCAGGACTCCTGAGCTCATTACTGTAACGAAGCTTGGGGAATTGGTTGTTGGTTATGGAGCTTTCCATTTAAGGAGGCCAGACTAGATGATGGTCCCTTCTGGCCTTAAAATATATGAAGCTACAAATAACTCAGCCAATAATTAGAAATTTGAGTCTCATTCCTGTGAATATTACAGGCTTGTTGGACTAGAAGCTACAAAGGCTGCACCGAGCTTTCCTCGTGTTTAAAGAGAAGTCATTTCCTGGTAGTGGGTCCCCTGTGCAAACCCCAAGACTGATGTCATCGGTGTTGGTATGGGAGCACGTGCAGGTAAACGACATCGCTGTGAACTGGTGTCATGCCCCGCGTCATCCGGATGTGGCAAATAAGGATAATAAAGAGGGAAAGACCAGACTTCTCATGTTCATGTCTCCTCTGTAGTTTGGACTGACTTTGGTACCCCTATCCCAACCCCACAGAACATGGGCAGAGCCTCCTAAAAAGCAAAAACGATGCTTGGTAAGAAAATTTGGAGGAGGAAATGCTACATCATCACCATGCAATGTTCACCCTCTTCACCTGCTGGTCAGGGCACCTCTCTGGAGGAGTCTTGTGTCCCTACCACGTCCTGCCATTGCTTTTGGCTATGCTTCCCATCCTCTTCACTTTGTTATCGCCTTTCATTTGCTGAGGTCAAGCCTATGTGCAGGCTAAYGTGGAGTTAAGGCCACGGGCAGGCCTCGATGTTGGGCGCGTGTCAGGGCATGGGTGAGGAAGGCATGAGGAAGATAGGGGACTCCTGTTGTTCTCAGCTGCAGGTTCGTGGACACCTGAGCCTAAGTGGAGCTGTGAGGAGAGGTTTGATAGCAAATTTTGGGAATCTATCACCAAATACACCCCACATTAGGAAASATCCTTCTCCCAGTTCTTTATACAGCCCCACTCAGTGTTGCCTGCATTTTCTCCCTTTTTCTCCTCACTTTCCATGCATGTAGCTTGGTTTCACACAAGACACTTCAGACTTCCTTCTTTGTTTTTTTGACCTCAATTCTTGCACTTATCACCATTTCTTCTTTCCCTCCCTGGCTGGAGCAATAGTCCCAGAGCTGCCAGGAAGATGCTGCATCCCCAGTGCTACAGCTCAGCCCTGCCACTGCCTCCTCTGCCTTACAGAGCGGACCTGGCTGATGGGGGCAAGCTCAGAGAGTCAGGGTATAAACCTGTGCTCAGCAGAGCTTGGCTGACTGTAACCGGTATCTTTTTAAAATATAGGGAAAGGCTGCGGTGAACCAGAAGACCGAGTCCCTCTCTTCTTCCACTCCTCAGTGCACGCACATGTAGCCTCCAAATGGGAATCAGCCATGGGAAAGCATATCCCTTGGGACCAGGGTAACGAGTCCCAGGCAGAGAAAAATGCACAAAGAAAGGGAGGAAAAGGGGGTGGCCATGTTACCTAGGGGATTTGCTCCGCAACAAACAAAAAGGTGTGATGAAACGCTGTGTTGCACATATGCAAACAGCAGCCAGAGGTATTTCCTTGAGAAGGACCTGAATGCAGGGGCTGAGAGCTCAACAGCTCAGCATTGCACAAGTGAAGGGTTGGAGTCTAGTCTGTTCTTGTTTTCCTAGGTAAATGCCATTTTTGAAATGTTTTATCCTTTGTGTTGTTTAATCTCTGCCATAAACTATACAGGACACGTCATGAATTAGTGCTACAGCAGACGCCTCGGCTTGGGGAGTTTCCATTTCTTGAATAAAACATTGCTTCCCCTTATGGTTTTGCAGTTTCGGCACACACATTCCTCTTTTAGATCTAGAAAGCAAGGGTAAAAACAGGGGTCACAACAGCCATCGAGAATCTTTCATTCATATCTAAAAAGACCTGAAAAAACCCTTCCTATTCATGTCAAGCAATCTTCCTGAGAAATCCTTTCTGCATTGTTTTTTGCTGACATCTGTACTGCCCCAGGTATGATTAATTCTTCTGCTCACAATAAAATGCTTCTCCTTTGCCTCTGGAGAAGCCTGCAATTTCACAATTAGTTGGTAAAACACACCACGCATTCACCTTAAGCAGCAATGTGAACCTGGGCGGCTTTGCTCCTGACAGCACGAGGGAGATTTGCCCTCGAGGGGAAACCGCTTGGCACTTGCAGCTTTCTGACGAAGGATGTTCCTGACAGAGTTCAGAGGTGTTGGAGAAAGTGGTTTAGGTTTCTCAAAGGGCTGGTTGTTCTTGGGAGGCTCTTCCCGGGGTCTGCAAGGCTTGGGGTGGGCTCGGAAAGAGGGTGCGTTTGGGAAATCACTGTGGGCTCCGGGTCGGGCTGATCCCAGCGCGGCCCCCGGCACCCCCCGCCCGCCGTTTCGGAGCATACCTCTCATTCCTCCCGCCTCAATTACTGCAGCTGATCCCTTCCCTGCCAGAGCCCCAAGGACACAAACTGACACCCGCTGATCAGGCTTGGGCTCCTCCGGATCCCCAGGGCCCCGTGGGAGCAAAGGGACCTCCGCCAACGCTCCCACCCACGGCATGGGCTGCCCCACAGCTCCCCACTGTGACCCCAAGAATCCAAGGGGTCCCTCCAAAGTGAACCCCAGGTGTGAATGCTTTTGCAAGAGGAGAGACGGTGTTGGGGGGGTTCGGGGATGCTGGAGTACCGCAGGGCGCTTGCTAGCATGTGCAAGATTAACTAAGGAGAGTGGGGAGCAAAGCTGGTGCCAAGGTTAGGATGGGCTGGGCTGAGACCGGGGTCCCTGGGTGTCTCTTGCAACTCTCTGGGTTCAGGAGAGGTCTGTGGTGTTTGTGCTGGGGTCACTCAGTGCCTTGCAGCTGGAAAGCCCTGCTGCAGGGAGCTCTCAGTCCCCACTTGCATGTGATGATAAAAAATGCTTGTTTGTGGGGGGGACTGGCAAATATTGCCCCATTACCTCTACGAGTACTTGAGGCAGGTCCATGGGGTGGTCCGTCTGTGGGGGGAGTTAATTGGGGTTAATGCCAGGAGGTTGCAGCGCGGGGCTGTGGTGGGGCGGGGGCGTGCAGCCTGGCTGATAATTTATCGCTTTTGTTAACTGTGGAGAGCAGGGCCCGATTACCAAGCAAGCGTGTGAAGCCAGTGGAAAGCTGCGAGAGCTGGCTGACTGGCGCTGAGCGTAAAGCTCCCCTTATGGAGCCCAGCGCTCTTGTTAAAACTTTAGGGCTCGACTTCTCCTCGTCGGCCGCTGCAGCCGAGTGTGCAGCCTGCTCGCAGGAGAGGCATGGAGGGATGGATCAGCAGCTACATCCCACCGCAGAGCACCTGGGATGGTGCCAGCCCTGGTGTTTGAGCCTCCCCTGAGAGAGCTTGGCAGAGGGAGACATAAATGACCATCCTGCGTGGCTACTGAACCGGGACCCCAAGTCTACCTTTGGTCCAGATGAACTTGGGAAACGAACAGTGAACCAGAAAAGCAATGCTTTCCTGAATGCATAGAGAGCCTGCAACAGTTGCTTGAGGAGATGTGAGTTGCTTCAGCAAGGACCCTCTGAGTCTGTTTGCTGGCAACTGGGCATTTTCCCAAAGCGCTGTGGTTGCAGCCAGTGCTGCGCTGCAGGGAGCACGTTGCTCACGCAGACATTGCAGCAGGATGCAGGTGGGCAGAGAGTCACAGCTAGTAGGTACCTGGCTGCTAACACACCCTGGCCACCGCTGTGCTCAGGAAGATGCCAGGAAGGGCATCTCTGAGCACTGGGAATCACAAAGCGACAGGGCATTACTATAACGCAACTTCTCCAAAACAGGCATCTTCTGCAGCTGGGGAGATGTCAAAGCTTTAGCAGAGCTACTTAATGGGAAAGGTGCCTGGTGCTCAGGGACCAGGCACTGAAGATGCTGCACAAAACCTTCAAATCCAGTGCGAATGCAAAAGATGGTGACCTAAAGCTGGACTTCCCATCATGTAAACCTCCTCCACAGACCCTCAGCCCTCCCATAGCCCCAAACCTGTGGCAGAGCCACCCTGCAGGCATGCACACCATCTTTTTCAGTGATATTGGAGGCTCTCTCTAAGGTGAATCTCCCTCTGTACCATTGTAACCTGCCTTTATCATCAGTCAAGCCCATGGTGGCTTGTGGCTGCCCTCAAGGATGTGTGCCTTCGTCATGTATTTCCTGGCCATGTTTGCCTGTTCAACTCCCAAACACCTGCTCTCCAAAGGAGTGTTTTTCCCCTCTAGATAACACATGCAAATTCATATTTTAGGAGTGAAGAGAAGGCTGGTAATGCATCTGGGTACTGGTAGGATGGCATGGGCCCAGTGGAGTGATGTGGAAGAAGAAACCTGGGAAGCAGAAAGAGCTGTAACACGGCCAAGTGAAGACAGAGAATAAATCTGTAATGTGATCTGGCAACAGGATAAAAGACAATGGCGTGGGCACAGATGCAGATGGAAAACTCACAGCTCCTTGCACTGAAAAACCTCAGGAGGGACCAGCCTGGTGGCTTCTGGATACCACATTGCCAGGGCAAGACTGGAAGGGAAGGACCGAGGGAGAACCCAGCCTGGAGAGCTAGGTGAAGGGCTAGCTGGAGAAAACCTGCAAAGGGAACAAAACAGCCTTGGCTGCCATCCCGCCTTGCTCTGTTATCGCAGGAGCAGATGGTCTGAGAGCTGCTGTTCTGCTCCGTTCTCTTGTTCTGTTTTCCCCCCCCTCCGACTGGATGTTTGCATTCACATTTCGGTCCTTGTTTAGGCTGGGAGACTAGATAATGGCAAGGGAAGTAAAACACTGACACTGCTGAGCAAAAGGGGATGAAATCTAAGGTACTTGTAAGGAACCGGACTTTTCCAGACTGCTTTATCTGAGGTTTCTGTGAACTGCAGTGGCCTAATTAATATTTTGACTAAAGGGAGCCTTGAAGGACAGATTCTTCTTCCTTGTCACGGAGCTGTGAAGACACAATATGYAGCATCCCCTTATTCCTCTTTAAATCCTTGAGTCAGCTTACCTCACCCAGGTGGCCCCATTTCTACCTTCCCAACATTTCTAGGGGGAAAATTGAGCAAAACACTCTCTTCATGAAATGCGAATTCCTGCCACTCTTTTTCCCAGTATCAGAAAGAAGGAGGGGGAGGCGTAAGCCCATGGAATAAATCCCTTGCAAGTCCCCTACCTGACCCACTTTTAATTAAATGTCGCTAAATTATCCTCCGCATCAGCAACCTGGTGGCAGAGGCTGGTGCCCGGAGCAGCAGAGTGGAGATCTTCAGGCAGGGCTCAAGGGCAACACGGGCTTTTTATAACGTCGACCTCACTTTAATTTCCTGAGTTTTCTGAATTCTTGTGCTGTCAGGTAATAAAGGCAAGGGGACAAAATAAAGGTGAAAGGATGGCTTTTCTGCACAGCCCGTGTGTGGTGGGGAGTCATGGACATCTCTTGGTGTGCCTGTAGTCTCCTGCGTGGAGCCTTGCGATGCTGCTTACTCTGCTGTTGCACCCCAGGTTTGCACACCCGTTGGAAATGGCTGGAAAATGGATTGCACCAGCACCCCGAAGGCAGGGACAGACGTGTGGCCGGGGTCTCACTTCTTGCCCTTGCCCCACCTGGGCAGCTCTAGCATGGCTCAGTCCACGTGACGCACGTGATGTCCACCCTGGCCAACTGAGCCCCGTGTCAACTCAAGCATCGAGCCCGCCATCCAGCTGGCTGCTTTGTCCTCCCTGTGCCCATCCCTGCAGCCTCCCCGGGGCAGCTGCTTCCTCCCGGTGCTATTTGGGGTGTTGCCGTGGGAGGCTCAGCAGATTCCCCAGGGATGTAGCTCTCCAGGAAGCCAGATACCAAATCCTCTCCCCTTCCCAGACCCTCCCAGAGCCAGAGCCTTTCCTCAGCATCTGTTTATAACTCCTGGAGCTGGCCAGGCTGTTTGGTTTGGGATAAAGCTCAGTCTGGCAGGGCTCCTCCCTGCCACCGCAGTGGCACACGGCCACCTTATCTCCCACGACAGACCCTTTCCAARAGCCCTGGGAGCTGGGCTGCCCTCACTGGCCCCAGAAGGCGTATGCCYGGGGATGGGTGTGGGAGGAAGACAGCAACACCAGCTGGGTTTAATCATCCAGGATGTGCCGAGGAGCTGGGTGGGATGGGCTGCGGTGGCAGGCGACTGGAAGCAGGGAGATAGCCCCGGGCTGGATGCACCGTGGGAACCCGTGCGGGGAGAGCTGGGGAGGAGAGCAGATGCTGGGCTTGCTGGGCATGGTGGCCGCAGGGAAGTCTGGATATCAAATCCCAAGCAGAAGAAAGTGCCTTTGCAACCAGCTGAGTTTGGGGAGGGGCACCAAGTCTGCACCCCAGCACTCCAAGATGTGCTCGGAGGCTCCCAAACATTTTGGGGGTGACTGGCCAAGCAAGGCACTGGCCTGGCCACTCACTGGCATGAGGACCTTGTGCTGGGGTGCTGGGGTACACCCATGAGGGGAGCAGGTGCCATCGTGGGGGGAAATGCACATGGGGACATGAGATGCGCTGCCCCTTCCCTAGTTCTGCCCCATGGAGAGCATGAAAGGGCTCTTCCCCGCGTGAAAGCAGCACCATCAGGAGTGCTCCTCCACCAGCACAGCCCAGGCACCCGCAGGAGATGCTGAGGTCCAGGGGACAGTGTCAGCAGCACAGACATGGGCTTCCCCCGGCTCAGGGGTTTGAACTTCACGCCCAGCCCCTGTTCTGCAGAGTTGCCCTACAGCACCCTTTGTACAAGGCTGGAGCTGGTCTCTTCCCCTGGTAACGCATACGGTGCTTTGCTGTGTGAGTGAGACAGGAGGATGGACAAGCCATGGAGAGCTGGTGGGCACAGCTTTGCCCATTGGCATAACTGACACAAATACCCTCCTCTGCTCCCCAAATGTGGCCGTAGCAAGAGAGTGGTGGCCTTCCTGCCTGCACAGAGGATGCTATTGAAGCTGTGGAGCCTGGGGTGGCTCCAGCCCATCTCTGTCACCCTCTGTACGCTGGGTCACTGCACTCTCAGACCTGCAGCACAGGGCACAGCCGCCGAGTACAACCTCCCATAAGCAACGAGCTATGCAATTCCCTCTTTTCCCAGGCTGGCAAAGGGGCCGTGGCTGCCTCCTGCTGCACTATCAGCATGGGGTGATAAAGGCAGCTTCCTGTCACTGGAGGCACTTGCTTTCATCTCTCACATGAGTTTATGGACAACATTAGCATGAAACAGCTTTTAACCCTAGACTTTCTCCTGCAAAGCTCCAGCCCTCATCTGGGCATAAGGCACTGGGCCAGTACCTGCGTGATTTAACGTGCTTGGGGAAAGCAGAGCCCGAGGTCAGCCTGGACCTCCTGGAGGAGGGCAAGAATCAACCAGCATTCACTTGCAGGCAAGTCACAAAACCTGCCAACACCTTTGCTGACTCATCAAAATTGAAAAGTTTTCGAAGAGAGGGTTCGGTTTTCTGCATTTCTGATGGGAAGCAGGCAGAGGGCCAAAGGAGACATGCCTGAACCCTTCCAGCCGCCCACCTTGCTAAGGGCTGCCTGCCAGGACCTCTGCCTGGCTCCATCAATGGGGAACTTGGAGATTTCTGGGTCTGGGTCCAAATCATGGTGAAACCAATATTGACATGTCCCAGTGCCCCAGGGAGGGGGCTCTGTTGCCTCTGCACAGCTCTCCTTGTTCCCACACAGCTGCTAGCAGGCAGTTGAGATGGCTCTCATGGGGTAGAAGGTGAAGTGCCCATTTCTCCTGAGCTGGACAATGTTTGTATAGCATCGCTGGGGCTGATTCAGCCCTGCTCCTGGTAACTCTCTCCTCTACAAAGCCTTGCAGCCTGTCTTGCTCCTCAGAGTCACTGCCTTACTTGATCTACAAGATTCTGTGCTTCCACACAACCTCCAGATTACACCCTGCTGGAGTCCACTTCGTGTTGGAAGCACTCTGTATAAGTACCTCTCATTGGATAATGTTTCTTTGCAAACCTGGGAGACTTCTTTCYGATGTAGCACATATCTGAGCCCTCTGCAAGCTCTTGGGATGAGTCACTGGGCTTGTTTTGCAAACCCAAGATCTGAATTTGCTAAGACACGCAGAGGCTGGGGGCTCTGCTCGTTGGACACTGAGGTTCCTGCGAGACTTGGCTGAAGACATCCTTACGGGAGCAACTAGAAGATGTTTGTCTTTCAAAATCCATCACCATCTGCAATTACACTATTCCCACCGGCTGAGTYGCTTATGCCTTATGTGCAATTTTTTCACTGTGTTTGCAGATCGGGGGCAAAACTTTTCTGTCCACGCAAAACACGGCACATAAGAGGCCGGTGACATGTCCCCTCTCACTGCACAGCTGCTGTCAGCTGGAGGGAACGGTTGGGCTGCAAATCGCAATGCAAACTAGGGCAAGGGATGCTTGGAGAGCCAAGGCCTGGAGGGAAGACTGGGGTATGGAAGGTGAAGGGGAGGTTTGCTGCAACCAGTCTCTGTGGCCCCAAAAACCTTGAGCTGAATGTTATCAGTGCGAGACTGGAGCTTGTTATGGAACAGGTCATACAGACAAGGGACTGGAAAAAATGTGATGACTGGGAAACCGGGCAGGAGGGCGAGAGGCAAAGAGCCACAGAGCGAATTCCTTTTTTTCCCCACAAAACAGTGTTTTTAAATCAGCCAGTCTGTTGAGGGGGTGTCCACAAGCAGCACCCCTGCTCTAGAGACCTTCTCCAACTGTTTGGTATCCATAGTCTACTGCCTTTGGTGGTGACTCATCTGCCCAAATGTAGATCTATCCCATGGAGGTGTTTGTATTCATACAGCTCCTTCCATGACAAGGTGTTGGTCTGGATGGCTTCCAGATGAAGCCATCCTTTACATGTCAAAAAATAGTCCTGCTGCTGAATAAACTCTACCACAAGCCCAGGGGAAGATTGCTGCCTACCTGCAAATGAAGGCCATGATAGCAGGGCCCATGTTGAAGGCCCAGCATGAAACTGTCTGGTTGTGCCAGCTTGGAGCAAAAAGGTCACAGCAGAAAGACCACAGCCAAACAAGCACAGAGARGTGGCTGGCATAGGAGTTGACATGATATTGGGAGAGGTCTGAGTGGGGCATAAGGTATTTCTGCAGGATAACTGTTTCCTTCTTTCCCCTGCCAGGCCTTTCCCAAATCACAGCTCAATGGGAGGCTGGTAGGAAAAGTCTAGTTTGGTCTGGCTGAGAAACAGGAGCTCAGGACATCGCACGGGAGGGGGAGAAAAAATCGAGATGCAAAAAATCCCTGATCCTCCAAGGACAAACTGCTTTGGTGTGAATGAAACTGCATATGGCAGAAAAAGGGATGACAGCTACATGGAGCGACCACCTACACCAAAACCCAGGCTCTCTGCTGGGGGCACCAGGATCAGCCCATCTTCTCCAAGCAGCCCAAGTGGTGGGAAAATGGATCAGGGCCTCAGACACGTGGGAAGGTCTCCAGTTGTGTCAAGCAGGTCATGCCAAGCAGGCTGGGAGCAAGGTCCTATGGGGCCAGCAAGCAGGAGCATTGGCTTTGGAGTGGGCAAAAGAGGCCAACTCCTCAGGTGGAAGGGGGTCTGAGTTCGTATTGGAGAGTTGGGAAGAAGATGGAACCACAGCACTGCAGGAAGGCCAAGGAGCTCAGGGCAACCTGTTGGTGGAGAGAAGAAGAGAGAAACTCCTGAACCATCATGAGTAACTGAAGCCACGTCCTGAGCCACCTGCAGCCCTGGCCAGAAGACAGGAGGGACGGGCACCAGAAGATAAAAACCCAGATGTGAAGCTGAATGGCTCCATCCCCGGACTCAGCTGACTGCAGGGATAGGGTCCAGGTTCACCGAGCACGGGTGCTGGGACATTGCACTGTGACAATACCAAGCAGCTATTGTGCTGCTTCTGGCCAACAAATTGCGGCACTTTCTGCCTCTGGCCATGAGCTGGTTAATGGTGGTCTGTGCTATGCAGCAGTTCTGCTGGAGCAGGACGTGGGAAGCACCTCAGGAGCACTGTGAAATGCTCACGGGTCTTTTTCACAGAGCTCATGTACGAAAGGTCAGTGCTCCATTTTGGGCCTTGACCAAGAGGTTCAGATGACACTCAAATGCTCTTTCTCTGCCCAGGCATGAATCAAGTGGTAAAAGGTGAAAGAGGGGTTGGAGAAATAAGCCTGATGGGGTTCCAGGAGTGTTATTTCAACAGCTCCAGAAAGCACGAGGCCAGCAGTACTTTGCAGAGATGGGACCATACACTGACCAGACCTCTCCTATCAAGCCAGGCCTTCTTCAGGTCTTCCAACTCCAGCACAAGGTATTTTTAGGACAGAAATTGGAAGAGGTAAAGAAAGAAAATGCAGAACATTAAGTTAAAGAAAGATAAGAACCAAAAAAGAAGGTCTGTAGACCCGTCTCTCCTTGCCCTCTCTGTCCTTCCTTTAGTAGTCAGTGACTTTGTGGCAACCCCTCTCTGTGTCCCTAAGAAGTCTTTCTCTGTTGTCACCTCTGAGCCAGGCTGTCAGTCTGTTCCCTGCGTTTCTCAGCATTTTCACAGCCTTTGGTAGGCCGTAGTCTCATTTCCTGGAGATATTACGGTCCCAATCACGTCTTTCTCCACCTTTCAACTCTGTCTCATTCCCCTAAGCTCAGTGTCCCATGTCCTCCCATGGGAGGACCAATCTCTCCTCCCTTAGAGGGGCTTATCTGCTCTTGCCTTTCCCTTTTTTAAGGAACATGAGGGCAAAGAAGCACAACAGATCCCCTTCATCACAGATGGACACGTACAAGTAAGCTCCAGGTGCTCTGGAGATGATTGAGGCTGGGACAGGAGAAAGGAGCCTTCAAGACCCACTGCCTTTGGGGTGGGCACAGTGATCCAAAGAGACCTAAGTGCAATGGGACAAGTTGCCACCACCAGCTGGAGTGGCTGCCACAAGCTGGAGCTACCACTCCCAGAGCCCCTAGCAGGCTGGGAGGAGATGGGCCTTTCTGGAGTATGGAAGGGCATCTCCCGGCTGGTGATAGGCAGCTTGCAGATACCTCAGAGCTGGTACAGGACCCTGCAAGGAGCAGGAAGGTGAATGAGCCAACATCACCCCAACGTCTCTGTGAGCTTGTAGGGGGTGCTCRAGGGCAATGGAGGGGAGCTCTGCCCATGAAGCTGCCCCCCCCCCAGGCATGAGGCACAGGGCAAACCTCTGAGTACCCCCAGCATGGAGTGCATTGTGTAGRTGTCCAGGGGGGCTGGCTGGAGAAGACAGCCCCGATCACTATGACCCTCTTTTCTTTCTCGGCTTTCTGCATCCCCAGCCTCCAGCATTTGCACATCAGGACATTAATTCAAACACAAACATTTCTGCCTTCCCCAGCTTTCTGCAGCCCGTTCAGCACCTTCCACCACTCCCGCACCACGTGTTCGTTCATCAGCTTTCACCCCATTTCTCAACACCGAGCTGAAGGGGATCTGGACACCAAGCCCTGCTAGGGGCTTTATGAACTTCCTACTTCATAAACCTCTCTGAGTCATTCTGCTCCTGCCCGACACGTCCAGAGCGTCACCTTATTTCAAAGCTGTGGTGGGAGCCCCCATGCATGGGCAGGGGTCCTGCTCCTCGCCAGCAGACGCAGACCATTGCCGCTCTTGTTTTTTCTAGGGGGGGGGGCGCTTTTTCTAATTTTCATTATTTATTTTGAAACCGCTCACAGCTGTTCCCGTATTTAAAACATTTGGAGTCCTGCGCTTAAAATACCTGCAGGGACTCTCAGGAGCTGCCAGCGCAGTGCAGAAGAGACTCAGGCTCGCAAGCCTTTAACTCACCGTGGGACTATTTGTCCTTTTGAGCTCAGTGCTGGAATGCTTCAAGGTGTTTAGGCAAGGCCAAGGCCAGGGCATGGGAACGCAGGGCTTTACCAGGCTTTGCCCGTAATTGCCTCCACGCCTGCACTCCCCTGTCCCCCGCAAAGCAGAGAGGAGGGAGCTGTGCAGACGGCCAAGGAGAAAGGTGAAGGGGAGGAACTGAGCTCCAGTCCTGGGAAAAGCAAGACACGGGGTAGAGGGCTTTGCAAACACTTGGCATGTGATAAGATGCGGCACTGATGCACGAAAGCGGCCCCTGGTTATCCTCATGAGCAAAGCCCAGCAGAGAAGAGCTGGAAGAGGGGCTGAGAGCCCAGGGAGGACCAGGCACCGCTCGGCTGAGATGCTGAGTGCTGGCCGGTGGCACTCTGCTCTCCGGAGCTGCTGCCTCCCCAAGCTGAGGTCATTAAAGATGTCAAAGAGCTGTTTTTAACAGGAGGGGGTGTTCGGCTCGACGCCTGGCTCTGCTCCAAAGGGAATAAAATCACAAGCTCCCCGCCTGCGCCACGTGCAGCTGCAGTGCACAGCGCTGGGGGTTGCAGGTCCGACATTGCCGGTGGAGGTGTTTTGGAGGCCCAGGGCAGCCCCTGAATTTCAACAGCCCCCCGGGCTCCCCATGGACCCAGAGCAATGCTGCAAGGTGGAAGGTGGCTGCAGGGTGCCCAGGTTTGGAGCCACTTCAGCTGCACCTCGGAGGGTCTGGGACCTGGTAGGGGTGCACCAGGCAGCACCCAAATGCAGCGGAGGGACCCTGGGGAGGCTGGGGGAGGTGGGGAGGGTTCTGGGTGGCTGCTGGATAAGGCAGGGCTGCAGAGCCTGAGGAGATGGTGGAAAGCAGAGGAGCGGATGCTGTGGAGAGGGGAAGGGTAATTCTTCCCACCTTGTGGATGACCGTGGGAGGACATTAGGGTGCCGCCAGTGATCGCCCGTGGCCGAAGCCACCCAAGCTTTTGCTGGTGGCCCTGTGGGGTGGAGATCTGCCTGTGCTGGCAGCTTTGCACGATGGACTTGGGGTGGCAGGCGCAAGCCCTGGATGGGGAGACAGAAACCAGCTGGGGCGGGAAGAGGGCTGGCAGGGGGGCAGGAGTGGGGGACCCGGCAGGACCAGGCATGGGCACCGCTGATGCACCCCAAACTGTTTCTTGCAGGGGTGCCTGGCATGGGGAGTGGAGAGGGTGCAGTGGAGGGGACAGGGACAGGCCAGCGTTGGGGGGGGGCTACCCCGCACCTGCAATAACAAGCTCCGGGCGTACGGCCTGACAGAGGGACGGGGGCTGAGCTGGAGTTACAGCCCCCRGGGGAGACCCTGGTGGCTTGGTGCCCGGGAAACACCTCCGAGCCGGCCCCCCCTCCACCAAGGAGCCAGGCGTGCAGGGGCTCCGCCGGCCCCACGCCTGCCCGGCTGGGAGCTTCGCTCCCCTGCTCTGGCTGTCCCTGTGCACCCACAGTGCCGCACAGCCCCTGGGACCCCCTTTCCTTCCCCTCCGCGYGGGGGACACCTGCTCCCAAAACCCCTCCGCTCCCCCCTACACCTGAGGGATCCTACAGCTGCCTCTTGAACCCGGACAGCCTTGTGTCCTATGTATCCCCCCCCCCCAAAATTGCTCCATCACTTTTAATGTCCTCTGCCCACAGCTTTTCCATGCCTACCCCAAACCTTTCCCCRCTAGCCTGCCCCAGCGTGAGGTTTGCCCCACTCCAGCCTCCTTGCAGGGCTTAAACCCTCCTGCTGCCCTCCCTGCCCCAAATCCTGATGCTGCTTGCTCCTACTGCAGCTCAGTAGACCATTGCTCCCAATGACTTGCCAGAAATCTTAAGTCAATGTCTTGGGGGGGACTATGCACATTAGATAGTGTTCTCTGGATAGCTGTCCTAGATTGTAAGCCTTTCAGGCAATCAACTGCCTGCTTGGACTTTGCCTGAATTTCCCCTGGTGACTCAAGCCTTGGGAAGGGCAATGGGAGATGTGTGGAGCTTGGCTGTTCCTGGGCGCTGGGTCTCACTGTGGTCGGTGCTGGTCCCACTGGTCTCTAATCCACCTCTCCACGTGGGAGGGGATCTTGGAGCACTGCCGGAGGATTGCTGCAGTCATGGTGGGGGGTTGTGTAAAGGAAGAAACAGCAATCCCTCCCACCCACCACGACCCTGTGCAGAGATATGAACAGCCCCATACGACCCACTGGGACAATTGCACAGTTAGCAGAATGACCTGGCTTGCCCCAAAAACCCTTTAAGCCCATCTTGCAAGCCATTTAGTTTATGAGTGCAGACCCCAGCACCAGAAGGGGAACCCCCAAATGCACATTGTGGCCTGCTGGGAGCGCGGGGGTTCATGCTGCTTCACAAAGCCCCCCGTGAGAGTGTGCTCCAGGCAAGGTCCAGGGACTGTTTGTTAGGTATCATCTGCAGCTATTCAAAAAGGTTTCTACACACACACMCCAACAGTCTGGCTATTGCTTCTCCTGCAATTAACTGCAGGTGATCAAAGAAGGYGGGAGTTAATGGGACTTAGGAGATAGATCTCCCCAGTAGGACCTGGCAGCCTGGTCCAGCCTAGTTAAGTAAGGGTGGTCACAAAGTCCAGATCCTATCCAAGCAGGTAACATGAAGCTCTCCGAGTCAGAAAGCCAAGAGAGTTTAAGTCAAGAGCCGCCTGCGCCGTCTGAAAGTGGGGAGATGGAGCATGGCAAAGCTGCTGCTTTCCTGTGGATGAAGACAAGCAAGGAGGAGAGGCTGGCAAACGTGAGAGCTGATGCACGCAGCATGCAAATGCCAAAAAGGAGATGCGTCCCTTCCTTGTGCTAGCTTGTCTTTGCTGGATAGATGATGAAGCTGGGGAGGGTCAGTTTGCTCAGGTCAGGGGTACCCCAGACGTGGTACTAACAGGGGGTGCCACTCAGTGTTCCCCCCAGGTATCCCTCCTTTCCTTTTCTTCCTCTTTTTGCCTTTGGGCTCCTGCTCCTGTCTTGAGGCCATACTAAAGCCCCTTGAATCTTGACACAGACTGGGGCTGCCAGCACCTCTGCTCCTGACCCACGGCCCCGTGGGCATGAGATCTCGCTCAGAAAGGCTGAACATAGTTTGTCTGCCCAGTAACCTGGCAACTGCACTAATGCATGCGTGCTCATAAAACATCCCCCTGAACCAGAGCCAGCACCCACCGAGGACCGTATCCCCTTACACTGAAGACATGCTGCAGTCCTTGCGTTGCTCCTTCACCGTGGGCACTTCTGAAGGGCAAATCCTGCCCCACGCTTCTGTCTTATTCTTGACATGTCTTCTCCTCACCCATCTCTGTACTGCACCCCATGTTGCAGCAGGATGCTCAGAGGTGGAGGAGGCTCTGGGTATGGAGGGGAAGGAGCCCAGCTTGGCATCAAAACCACCGAGAAGCACATCCACCATTGGGAATGCCTACCCCAAATTCACCCACCTGAGAAATGCATCTCAGCGTTAAAACCCAGAGCTGGCTCACCCCTGACTGCCTGGCCATCAGGAGGACAGGCAGCTGCCCCACACCAGAGAGCAGCTCCTCATGTGCCATGGGGTAAATGCCCCTGCAAGACTTATGCCTAGTGCCCAGGTCCGATGCCTGCTCAGTAGGTGTGCAGGGCTGAGCTCTGCTGGGGTCGAAGCCTCCTAGCCTTGTATTCAACCTCTCAGATTTATAGAAAAATGTTATTCCAGTGGTAGACAACGAGCCTGAGGATTTTAAGGCTGATTTGACTTTTCTGGAAGAGACTAAATCTGGCACGTCAGATAAAATCTGCAGCCCTGGAGAGAATGGCTCGCGCTCCCCACCCAGCATCTCCATGAGCTGGGCGGCATTTGGAGGAAGGCTTGGGGGCTGCGCTGGGGCAAGTCCCTCGAGGAGGATACGGGAGGAGTCATCTGGCTGTTTGAATTTGTGTCTTGCGGCTCCAGGGGTTTCCTGAGCCTGGAGGGCAGAGGGAGGGAGGTGAAAAGAGAGAGGTGGCTGATTTATAGCTTACCATCTTCTCTGATCTTGATCGCCCTTTGTCTTGGGAGTCTCTCTTATCCAGACATGGAGATGGGAGGAGGGGATCTGTTTCAGAGATTGCTGAACTCTGGGTGTTTGCCGTTTCCTGGAGATCTTTTGATGTTCCCTTTGCTTTAAAACATTTTCAACGTTAAGTTTCTCAGTCTCCTGCTGCACCTCGACTCTCGACATCGGAGCACGATCCATCACGACTTACACAAACAATCTCCAGCAAGGCGAGACCTCCCCATCTCCGGGGCCGGCGAGGCAATCTGTCCCTGCAGGACCAGGCGGCAGGGCTTCTGGGGCACCTCACCCCAAGACCACGGGCTGCTACRGGCTATCCATTGCTAGTTCCCTTTCAGTGTGGTGGGGGATGATGGGTGCCAGGGCAGCGCTGAGAGATGTTGGGAAGGCTGGACTGCAAACAAGCAGTGTGGTTTGAGGTCTGCCTCTCGCTTTTCTCCAAGGCAGCCCAGCAAAATGACTTCTAACAGAATGAAAACCACCCCTCTGGGTGAGATATCACCAGGCTTGTGCCCTTAAGTGAGTCCTATAGATATTGCTTAAAGCTTGATWTAGGACTCACTAGAGGAAGAAGTGCAGAAAAAAACCTTTCTGACCTGAATCTCTACCAGGCTGTGAAAGGTCTCCAGCTCAGAGACAATCTTCTCTCTTGTCCAGCATGTGCAACTTGTCAGCTCTGGTAATGGACATCAGGTCTGTAATTAAAAGACCCTCAAACAGTCCTTTTCCGTAAATCCTCTCACAGCACTGTCAGTTAATAAATTGATTTCATTTAACTGGTGCCATTTTCCAGAAGAGACAGGCCAAAGAACAACATCGTCTGTAAAACAATCTTTTTTGTTCCATGAAAGTAATTAGTTTTGCTTGGACTTAATGTGCTTGGGGGTTAATTATCCTAAAACTGCCCATGAACTCCCATGATGTGGGGATATTTGTGCTGGGCTGCCAGAGGTGCCAATTCTTGCAGCAAGGCTCTTTATGAGTCTTGATGATGCTCATTGTTTTCCTTCAATTCTCAGCTTAGTGGCGTTGTGTGCTTGCATGAAAATTTGCTTTCATAGCCTGTGCCCCAAGAACTTTCTAGCCTTCATGGTTCAAAACCACAACCTGAGAGCACCTGGGAGCAAAAGGCAAATAAGATTTACTTGTTTATTACTGTTTTAATCATTATTTTCATGCTAAAGTAATAATTTTGCAGAGCCTTGAGTTATGATTTTTCATGGCTGGTCCTGTCAGTGCCAGCCTGTCCTTACAATAGTCCTAGACAGCTTTTTTTTGATTGAAAGAGGAGGCCACAGAGGGAGATGGACCCAGGTTTGTTTGTAGTAACGTGCTTTCCAAGTGCACGGTCTGTAAAGGTGAGATCATGTCAAAGCTGCTGGAGGTTGAGCTTCAGCTCAGGAGGGGCTTTTGGGTGGAAAAAGGTGAGAACTCCTGAACTTTCACCGCATGTTAGGGTAGAAAAAAACCATGCAACCAAAATATCTCATAAACCGTTTTTCTTTCTATTCTTTTTTTTTTTTTTTTTTTTTGTAAAAAAATGGCTATACACGGCCGTTCAACTTGTAACCCAGCCAAGAATAATTTGTGGCAGGAAAGTTTGAGCATTTGTAAAAATAAAATAAAAATTAAAAAAAAAATAAAATTGAAGGCACGTTAGAGTATTTTAGCGTGAACCCAAACAGAGAGGCGGGTATTCAGAGGGCAGAATAGCCCCGATAGCACGACACTCTGCATTTCTGGCCATGTGTTGAAACAGAGGGTTTTTTTTTTCACGTGTTTGTTTTATTAATCACACTACAGAGCTCAGTGCAGCACTTGCTGATTTTTGTCTTGTTAACATTTTTCTGTCCCACTGCCATTTGGTCTCCATTTGAGCTCTACACCTGCTTCCCACGTGATAAATAGGAGCCTCACGCAGCATAGGAGCAGAAAGCCACTTCTTACCCCTGTACTGGCAAATTTTGGTAACCGTTTACCTTTTGCCATCCTATTGCACGGGCGCTTTTGACCCCAGGGCTGCACTGACCACAGGGGACTCAGCATGCGGTCCTTATTCACGTGGGATGGATCTTCTTCATGCAAGGGCTTCCTATAGACACCAATGGACTGTGCCATGAGCAGATGCATTGCAAACAGCGGAGCAAACAGCCGGGGCGAGTTGGGAAGGCAATCAATATCCCACTGCGCTTTCCCTAGCCCACTGAAAAACACAGGCTTTTGCAATAAAGGGCCACGGCCAAAATTTTGTGGTGTCAAATATGGAGCGGGGCAAGGGAGGGCAGCGGAGAGGGTCTGCTCTGCCTGCGGGATAACGCAGGAACGCGGCAAGATGAACAGGTGGTGCCCGGGTCCGATAAACAGGAGTGTCTCCGCACGGAGCAATTTGCCACAGGATGTTGCTGAAGCCGAAAAGTTAAGTGAGATTCCAGCCTGGGCTGGACATTTGCATGGCTAAGAAGAATATCCAGAATTATAATAGTTAATACCGACACTGCGCTCGGAAGAGATATCAGATCCGTGGCCCCAGGGCAAACGCCGACTGTAACAGATTAGGAAGAGGCCTCTGGTGGGGGATGGATTTGGGGGTGGGCGGCGGGGGGGATGGATTAGACACCTGCCTGACATGGGGACTCGCACCTTTCCCGAGCACTGGATGTTAACCCCTCCAGCGGGCAGCCCGTCTCCCACCAGAGACTGCTGATTCATCAGGATGGAAATATTCCCCGGAGATCCGTTGCTGCGGATGAAATCCTGATGGAAAACCGCCCGGTTTCCTGCCAGCATACCCTTGGCAGCCCGCCTGACCAGCTGGTAGCAAGAGGAGAACATGGGAGCCCGACTCCCGAGATGTTAAACTCTCCCGACTCCCGTGCAGCCCGCTGGACGAGGGATGGCGGGCTCCCAGCTGGTGGACCACGGCATGGTGGTGTCTTCCAGCCTCCCAGCTTGAGCCCACCAGCTGGGGGAAAAGGGGAGTGAGGGGCCAGACTGCTTTGCCTTTCGCAAAGGCTGTTTCTGGATTTTCATCTCAGATTGGCCCCAAATAAATCTCAAGTCACCAAAAAGCAGTGGGAGGGCTTCATGATCCTCCTGTCTGCTGCCTGACCCTGGTCACGCACTCCTCCATTCATATTAACGCCCTTTTCCTCTTTTTCTGATCTCTGCCCATTGCCTGGGTGACCAAATGTCTCCCAGGGTTGCAGAAGATCCTGGTGGGCTCCTTGCAGGCTCTCCACCAGGCAGAGCTGGTGTGTGTCCAGCTTTGCTACTGGACAGAGGAAGCCGAGATGGGTCTCTCAGGGTTTGGCAGCCCCAAMTCCAGGTCCCCATGTCCCACACCAGCACTGACATAACAGCATGGGGCCACCCTATCCCAGTGCTCCGTTGTGTAGGGACCCTCGGGGGTCCCTCATTCATCTTCCTCCCAGGGTGGAGGGCACAGGTAAACAGGACATGAAAGTGGGGCTCTCCATAGATGCAATGGTATGAGTCCTCTCTTAGCCTGACTCCTCAAGTCCTTTCTCTGCTTGCGGGTGGCTGGAAATGGCATTTTTTTCTTGTTTCAAATGCACACTTGCCTTTGCTAAGACAATCCCGAAACAGAAAATTCTGCCAGAGTTTTCCTCCCTGAGAAGGTCGCCTGTGCCCTGGCCGTGACAAAACTCCCAACAGCCCACGCCATCCCTCAGATAAGCCGCCTCTCAGAGGAGAGGTTCAACAGTGACTGAAAACACTTGGGATATTAAATTCTTGGGCATGAAAGCTGTGCTTGGACGTGCCACTGCTGGAAGAGTACACAGTGCCATCTAGCCGCGCTGGTCCGAAGTACAGAGCTCTCTGCAGGTACCTTCCCAACCCCAAACCCAGCCCTCTGCACCCCCGACCTCAAGAAGCCTTGCCACCCCTTTTCCATCATTGGCCAACCTTCAGACCAGGCTACTGGGAGATTAACATTGCCAGCACCTTACCCACGGATGGGGGTGTGTGCTTATTTCAGACATCTGCATTTGTTTTTAGCTTACGGTGAGGTTTGTACCTAAGCAACCCAACCTGGTTGAAACGGTGATGTTTTTGGTGAAAGCTGGGGCTTGAACTGACTGGCCCCATTTCTTCACGGTCTCCTCCAGGGTGGTGGCTATGTCTCCTGGTGTCTCCCTTCCATTCGGTGGTAGTGTGCTGGGAGACCTGGTCTGTCCCTTACCATTACTGTTCCCTTTTCTGCACCTGATGGGTGGGAGAAGCACAGAGAAGTGCTTGTTGTGGATTCAGGCATTTCCCCAAGTCATTTCTTCTGGTCCTGGCCATTATTTCCCTCCTTCTCCACCTGACAGATCTCAGTGCCAGCTCTGGCATCCAAATCTGGAGAAAGATCAGCGACCCCAGGACAGCTGTAGAGCTTGGGGTGGCTTTGGACTCCATCTAGCAATATGCTGAGCTCCCCTGTCCCAGCACAGCCATGTTCACAAACACCTACCTCAGGTGTCAGAGCCTGTGTCCTCCACTTGGCTTCAGTCAGGGGTTTCCTTTGATACTGTGGCATTTCACCTGCAAGGAAACTGGGGGTCTTGCT
Organism: Phoebastria nigripes; assembly: GCA_035582835.1. NCBI lineage: Eukaryota > Metazoa > Chordata > Aves > Procellariiformes > Diomedeidae > Phoebastria > Phoebastria nigripes. Next base: position 212,127 of record JAYKAV010002848.1, read on the forward strand.
GGTGCTGAGCCTTGGTTCTTGGTGCCCATGGAGAACAAGTCCTGTCTCCTGGAAATTTCACAGCTGGAGTTCACAAGGCTTAGACTGTGCTGTTCCCCATCTGTCTCTCCTTCCCTCACCAGAGGATGGGATGGAGAGAGAAATATGCCACACACCTACCCTCTCATCTGGCATGGAGGGAGATTTAAGACCCGATCCAGCTGGACTAGGATTTCACTAGGACTTCTATTGGATGCCTGACAACCATCTTCAGCTGAGCCTCATTCCAGCTGCCATCATCAGCCAGGAACACCTGCAGGCCTTGCTGCTGGACACCTCACCTTTTTGTAGTCCCCTCTGCCTCCAGCCCTTTGCTACTTAACCTGCTTTTCTGGCCCTTCCCAAACCCCGGTGCTGAAAGCATGGGCCTTTATCACTGTGCTGTGTCAACTGTATTAATTTGAATCTCACCTCACGTTGCTTTTTTATTCTGATCCATTTCTATCGGCTCCTTCTCCCACCTACTGCTCCGTTGCTGGACTATGTGGAGCAAGTGGAGCATCTTGCATAAATCTGGGAAGAGTTCTTCTTGAGTATGGTGTCTATTACCCTTGGATGTGTAGTGCCTGGGGCTGAAAATGCTCTAAGATGCCCTTCACTAGCTAAGATCCCATCACCATGAACTGTAGAAGAAGAATGGGCAGGATCTTTGGAAAGATCCGTTCCTTGGGTCTTCTCTGGTTATGTGTGAACTGAAATCTTTATGACGCTTATAACTTGGAAAAAGTTGTGACAACATTGAGATACAGGCACTCACATACACACAGACAAATTCTTTAAGCAAAGACCAAACACCATTTCTCCTTGGCCCAACCTTTCTGGCTTAGGTCTCCCCTGCAGACAATCCAGCCCAAAACAGTAYGTGAGGGTGGGATTAATTGAACCATCTGTAGACACCAAATATCTACGGGAGAGACAGTTGTGTAGGCACCTTCTACAGTTAATGCCAAGAAACTTTGTCCTACCTACAACGCTTGCCTCAGGATGATGTGATTTTTCCCCTAGAAGCCCCTATTTCTCTCCAGTGACTATAAAGGCAGGCAGCTCTGTAGCTGGCTGAGATGGAAAATAGCCCAGYGGTTAAAGTCTGGTGAAATGTAAGTAACTGAAAACAGTGTTTTATAATAGGAAACACTGCCTTAACACCAGACCTTGCTGTGAGACCCACCTGTGACAGTGCAGGAACGGAGGAGGCAGAGCCAGGTCTCAGTTACATCCTGCCTCCCGGGTATTTTCGTGCAGGGCTGGGTGTTCAGCTGCAGTTTTACATTTATTCCCCACGTGTGCTRATCGTACCGGCGTGATTTCAGAGAAAAGAAGAGCAGGACATGTCCCGCCTTTGCCGAGCATCTCTTTGGCCACACTGAGATATCCTTGGGCTGAGGACTCCTGTCTACCATGGGTGGCTGGGTGGGTGTGGAGCTGGGTTGGACAACCACATCACACTGCTTGGTGGGAGAAAATGAGAAGAATGGGAGAAAGTGGAAGAAAATGAGTTTCGTCCAGAGCTATTTTGTGTTAACATTAAGGAGAAACATCAACAACAGCAGATGGAAATATGACAAAACCAGGAAGTTTTCATCCAAAAAGTGAAATTTTCTGAAAGCTCTGAAAAGTGTTAAAACCCAAGAATGAAGCTGTGACTGCACTCCTAGCTCTATCAGGTGTAATGTTGCCAACCTGGGTGATATTATTGCAAGTCTCTCTAAAATTGGCATTTTCCTTAAAGCTCTGGCTGCTGGAGACAAATAAAAAGCATGTATTAAAGAATCATGATTTTTAAGCCAATCTCATGATTTCTGGAGCCTGGTGTTTTAAAGATGGTTGAATTATTTCACATCTCGGACTGGCAATCCTGTAGGTGCCAGAATACATCTGGGAACTCACAGAAACCCCTGAGCATGAGCAGACATGGGTGTTGGTGCGTGCTGAGATGCTGCCAATACGCATGATTTCAGCCAGTAGTTGTTTCCCTAATAACCCGAGATGCTGGAGTCCTGTGAATACCTACGGCTCTCAGCTTTCATTTCAAATAAAACTCCTTTTCTAATTCTCCCAGTTGCAGAGGAAAGAAGTTGACAGACTGTTTTGAAAGTAGCTTAAGCACCCCAAAAGCAGAAGGCCTATAAACCAAATTAATGAATGTAATATTTAAACAAGATTGCAAGTGGCTTAAGCCAATTCCACGCTATTTTGAAGTCTAACTGTGCTCTGTGCCTAGCTTGGCTACGGTTGGGGTGGGAGGTGATGTGGGCGAAGGAAAAGCTATCATCTGCTCTGTAGCTTAACTCTGTTTCTGGGTCTTGTTCCTTAAAAAGCCACCTCTGGGGCACCTTTCTAAAGGGCTCTACAGGAGTGAGGGCCAAGTGCGTCCTTGGGGAGTGCAGGGAAATTTTAATTTGGGTAAATTGTGAAATGCACAAGGAGAAGGGCTGGATGGACAGCTTCCCTGGTGCTATGCAAACCCCAAAGGAACCAAATGGGACCAAGCAGATCCTCTGGCTTCTCTGAGGCTCCACATTCATGGTCTGCACCTCATGCTCTGCATCTTGGCCTGACACCAGGGCAGGGATGCTCACTGGCTCTGAACTGACAGTGCATGTTATAATAGCTGTTTGGAAACAATTAAGAGTGTCTTACTGGAACCCCACCACTGCTTCTGGGAGGCTTTTGGCTCTAAGGCTCCAGTTGTAGCTGCAGACATTAAGGTCAAGAGGAGGTCAGGTTAAAAATACAGGATACAAGCGCACAGCCCAGACAAGCTCCATCTGACACTCACGGCGACTTGGCTGCATGGCTGCACACAGACCCTTGACCTTGCACAAATACACAGTGAGTACACTGGAGTGCCATCATTGCTGGTGTTGTCATGCTCTAAGGGTAAAAGCAAGGCAAAGTTTGTAGAAAGAAACCATCTCGTTTGTTAGGCTGATTGCTATATGCAATTCCTGTATGAACAGGACCACAGGATCACAGGATAGTTCAGGTCGGAAAGGACCTCAGGAGGTCTCTGGTTCAATGTCTTGCTCAAAGCAGTATCACTTATGAGATTAGGTCAATTTAGTCAGGGCTTCATCCAATCTGGTCTTGAAACCCTTCAAGGATGGAGATTGCACAGCCTCTCTGAACAACATGATCTGCTGCTGGACTGTGCTTAGAGGTTGAAACCTCTCTTAAGGAATGCATTACACAGACAGACATGCATGGACATATATGTACACACACACACACAAACATATACACGCAGAGTCAGGGAGATGCTTACATTCACTGTGCTCATCTTCTGAGATAAACACTTGAATTACTTGAGCTAAAAAGCCAGCCTCTGCAGCAAGACCCCCAAATTCAGCCAGTTTGGCCCCAAGGRGACCTCGTAACACCCTCAGACCAGATATTTGCATCCATCGCCTCACCAGCACCACCACTGACACATTTGCATGAAGCCTGGGTGGAAACTCAACGAGGAAGAAAAGGAGGTGAAGGGCTCAGCTCCTGGGAGCTGTTGTGTCCACAGCACAAGAAGGTCTTCCATGCTGAGGTGATGGGAAGATGAGGTAGGACATCCAGGACAGCCAAACCTTGGGGAGAAGTTGGTATAACACCCTCCTGAGTACTTTGGACTGGAAAGGCTGAGCACAGAGTGGAGGGGGACTGAGTCCAGTGTCCCCATCCTATACCTCTCTGCCCCTTTAGATCCAGGCCTGGATCATGTTCCTTCACATTTGGTCATTACTCAAAGCTCCAACTCTGGAGCAGGGCTTCAGCCAGTGGCAGCTAATCCCAACAGCAGGTCAAGAGCTTGTAGAGATGGACCTGACGAGAGGCACCCTCAGAGAAGGTGGGACTCAGTGTGCGACTGTCTGCCTGCCCATATCCCAGTTTGGAGAGGATAGGAGAAGGAGCTATAAAATGCATTTGAAAGTGCAAGTTCCAGGTACTTCGGGAGACAAATGGACATTTATTTAAGGACTGAGACAAGGAAGAAGAGAAAAAACCCCATGGAAGTCCAGGCACACCTCCCTGGCAGTCTCTCTGACTCTTGCATCATTTGCAGTGCTCTCAAATGGTTTTCAAAGCCAGGTTTTTATTCCCTGACTGACAGCAGTGCTGGTTTAACTGAAATACTCTTAAGCTACTCAGTGTAAACAGGCATCCAGCCTGGGAAACTGCAGCCAGGACAGTGAAAGTTTGTCAGAGGCCATAACAACTTTAACTATAGGCTTCCCTAATTCTGCTGTCTCTAATAAGCCCATCCAGCTCCCCTCCATCCTGGGACCTACCGTCCCCTTGTTCCTGGATGATCTTGTAGGAATAGGACCCTTTAAAGAGGGAGGGTCTGGAAACAAGTTTCTCCTTGCAAAATCAGGGCATGAAAGTCATTGTTTCCTGTTAGGATGATTGCTGTGAAGAGTCTTTGGGCTGCTATGAAGTGAAGGACAAAAATCAGCGTGACTCAGAGGCTGCTTTGGCTGAGTAGGACCTTGCCCTGTGAATAATGCTGCTGAGAGCAGAAGGGGAAGGTTCAGACTAAGGCAGGTGCTGGTGGATACTGGAGTGATGCAGATTAGTCTGGAAATGAGGAATTCACAGGTTGATGGTGGCAAAGATCAATGAATGCATCATCAAATAGGAGCTGATCCATAAAATAAGCTGCCACCGCTCAGGAGAGAGGCTGTGCTGGGACCTCCCAAAGAGACAGTGATAAATGGAGCAGACATCCCACTGGTCTGTGTTACCAACAACAAATGCTTTGACCCTCTCTGCTTTTGGCCAAAGGGTGCTGGTATAACAGAGAACCCTCTCATGACCATAATGGAGCTATACTGGTTTATACTGGCTAAGACCCACACTTCCCGGGCAGTCGATATATGGAGTGGAAAGAGGAGCTGGTCCCCCATGTAAACTCATGACTCTAGTTGGCTGGGAAAAAGCTTCTGAAAACTGTTTCAAAGCAATTAGGATTGATAGACAGAACAAGCAGAGTGGGAGAATGAAGAAGAGGTGTGGGGCATATGGTCCCCAGGCTCTCGTATGAGCCCAGCCACATGTGAATGAGGGTTTGCTGGGGAAGGGTGCCCAACGAGGAGCAACACACGGCGGCTGAGGTAGATGTTCACGGACACTCGTGATTCAGCTGTGATGAAGCTTTGCACAAGTGCATGAAAGAGTTTGAAGGAGGCCACTGTAGTGCCACAGGCTCCTTTGGAAATCCCAATCTTTCTGAACCAACCAATGTCATGCCCAGTCCTGCAGGGTACAGAGGAAAGGGTTAACGCTTCCTAAAACCCTGTTGTGTTAGGAATGAAACAGAAAATCTGAAAGCAGGTCAGTACCTCAGCTGCTTCTGAATTCTCATTAATTTGCGTTCCCCTCTCATTTATTAATGGGCTGACTCACACTGTATTTGCTTTCCCTTTGCTGCAATTTGCAAAATTCCTTCTTATTCCCAGTAGCCCTCTTGGCAGTGTTATTTTTCTCTGTTTTTCCCTGGCTTTTATCATTTCCTTGCAGGTCTTAGCTGAGTTTGCATATTCTTGCTCAGTTCCCCTGGCTATTTCTTTTCAGCCTTTTTCTTTTCATCTTCAGGCCTCCTAAAGCATCCCTTGGGGCTATCTCAGTGTCTCTGGGAGCAGCTGGGAATATCCTGCCACCCACTGTGCCCATGAAGGGGATTTTAATAGCTCCCTTGGCCCTCCATTCCCTTTTTCCTTTCAGTCCCATGTAGGGACCCAGATGCCCTCCCAAAGGCTTGGAAGCTCCCAGGGCTTGGAACAACCTTGGTTTCCAGACAGGGAACCACAGATCCCAGTAGCCAGCAGGTCCTGTGGAGATGCTGCTCTGCTCGTTGCTGCTGTCTGGTCCCAAATGCTCTGTGGGTCGGTTATCGCAGTGGACAGACTGGTTTCTTCTCCTGTGCTCCGGCCAATGCTGACCATCTTGCTCTGCCTGTGGTGGAGCCCAATCTTCTCCAACCCAAGGCCAGGCAGCCTGTTTTAGATGGCCCAAGACTGTGGTCCCCRCACCATTGTGCATCCTTTGCTCCCCGCATTTGGCTCAGTCCAGGATCTGCACCCACAGAGAGCAAGATCTGACTGTGCGAGCCCATTGCAGGGGCACTGTTTGGCTATATGAGCCCACCATGAGGGTCTGTGTGGCTATATGAGCCTTTCGAGGCTCTACACATTTGTTTTCCCAGATGCTGGAGAGTGCAGCATGCCTGGTGGGGGTTCACCGTTTGGTGTGGCAAACGGGGCGAGGGGGGTGTTTTTGTGGGTGCCAGCCTTGCCAGGGGTCCCCGGGTGCTCCCCTTGTCCTTCCCCAAATTTGCCCACAAGAGGGAGGCAGCGACTTGCGGTGTCCGCTCCCACGCTGTATGGGTGTCGCAGGGTCCCAGCCACGATGCCAGGGCTGTGTGGGGGCCTGTGGGCTGCGTGGGGGCCATACCCACCCTGCACTGCACACGTGCACCGCCGGAGCCCAGGCGTCTGGATGGGATGGCCAACGGTGGGTGGCTGGGGCTCATCCGCAGCACATCTTGCCCTGTGCGGGAAGAGCCGAGGCACAGCATCGTCTTGCCTCACTGGCTTTTTTTTTTATGTCAAAAAGTGGAAAGATGTTGTTGGTATTCATTTTTTTGACCTGAGTGAGATTTCTGTCTTCTGCCAGGGCTGGGTGAGACCTGTCATGGTGCTGTGCCCATTAGCAGAAGACTGCTCCTTTGCCTGTGACACAGGTGGTCCTGATGCTAGCAGAAGACAGGAGCTGGAGGGTACTGTCCTTGACAACCCTTTTCTGTATCTCTCCAAACCATCAGGCCTTGCCTATTGTGGAACAAAGAAGCCCCAAGGGAAAGGCTGAAGGACTCCCTGGTATATTTACCAAGGCGATCCTTGGAAACTGATGCCTTTCCATGGACCTGGGGAAGGCAGAAAAGTCCTKTAGGTGCAGGGACTCTGCTCAGTGGTCCTGGATCCAAGGCAATAGCCCTGTTTCCAAATACTCCTGGAACCAGGCTCCAGGCAGCCAGACTCCAGTGACAGCTTTGTCCCCGTGAAGCTTGCCAAGACCTTTCCCACACTGGGGACCTGTTGAGATAGTGTGGTTAGCTCTGGTCAACCCACRTGGACAGGAGGTCACCCTTTGTTCTGATATCAAAATAATGGGTTCATCACACATCATTTACTCAAATGCTGCCTGGATGACTTCAAAAATAAGCGTGTCCCTTTAGGAAGTTCAAGGGAAGTTGATAGCAGCYGGGGATTTCTGTCCCAGGCCCTGGGTCTTTCCATTGCCCAAGAGACCCCCTGCTCTTTGGACTGGACTCATGCAGTTGTGATGGCCTCCTGGCTACCAGGGGCAGAGTTGAGGCTTGAAGCTGCTGTAAGATGGACCATCTCAGATCGTGCCTCCCGGTGGGCGGCAGGCTCTGGGGTCACCTCACCCCATATAAGCAGTTCATTCTTCCATGCAAAGTGGCCTTGCTCCAGCAAGGGCATGGAGATTGCTTGCCATGGAGAGCTGTAACTTCAACAAAGGCTTCCTTTCTCCGAACCGCGACACAATTGTTGGAGTTAAATAAATCTGTCACGCACAAAGCAAACTGCGTTAAACAGCGACCTCTCCCACTCTAGCCGGATAAAAGCTGGGCACTTTGGAAAGCGTTTAAAAAACATTTTTCATTCCCTTGTGTTCACTCTTCCCTCCTGTTGCATCCTCATTGCACTCACTCATTCAGGACCCCGCACAAGGGCCTGAATTTCTAATAGGAACAAAAAAAGAAGAAGGGGAATAAACCCAGTGTTAAAACCCATTCAGAGCTTCTATTATTTGGGACCAAAAGGGGAAGGTCCCTTGAAGGTCACTTTTAAATGTGTCTGTCTAGAGGCAAAGAGATTCAAAGTGCATTTATCACCCTTCTTATTCACCCTCTCTGTCGTCCACAGCAACCCAGGGATTTTTTTCCTGCTTCGTGATGCGGTGATTGCTACAAATCTGGCTGGGCTCAGCCACCATGCGAGGAAGTAGGGCTCTCCTCTGCCTCACACATCATCAACACGGCTGTGAGCTGCATACCTCTGTTGCACTCAGCGTTGGTGGTGACACACAAGGTGGAAGGGGCCGGGGATGACTTGTCCCAAAACTCAGCTGGGCTGCAGGGCAGCGAAACCCTGGGCTGCGGTGGGAGCAGCCAGCTGGAACCTTTTACGTGCAGTAATTCACCAAAAATGGGGTTTCAGCAGGACCAAAAGGAGCTGTAAGTTCATGTTTCAGTCGTTTGGATGTGTGTGAAAGTGTCAGCATAGTCCTGCTAGATGTTTCCAAGGTAAAAATGTCTCATTTCAGAAGTGCCAGAGTATTTCATTAGACAGCCTTGAAACAAAACTCTTTTCCTATTTTCATAGGGCATTTTTATTTAAAGGCTGACCCAAAGCAGGAGAATATGAGGCTAAGCAAAAACACTGGGTATCCCAAAGGAAAGGGTTCCTTTTGGGTCAAGGGGACAAACGACTCCAGAGAAACCTCTTGTGAGGGTTCTGATCCCTGGACTTGGGCCCCAGCCCCAGGGTCCCTGACCCAGACGTAGGCTGAACATGGGGAGAAACCACTGGTGCGGCAGATCAGCAGAGTCATGGCAAACTTCAGGACTGGAGGGATGGTGAGGAATAGGCAGAGAGGGAGCCATGGGAAACAGCATGGATAGGGGAGAGGAGAAGTTAAGGGCAGCATGTGGGTGATAGCAAAGGAGGAGGAGAAGTGGGAGAGGCAGATCTTCTGCTTAGTTTTCAGTGGTGCAAGGGAGGACATGGTGGGAGAGGAAGAGGTGAAGCCCTGAGTAAGGCAAACTGARGTATGGGTTGGAAGAAGAAGGCTTGGAAGCTTTGGGGTTTCCTCCCTCTTACCCTATGGGGTTTTGCTGGGAAAAGGACCCTGTGGCCCATCCAGGGGTGAGGTCCATGAGGGTGGTTGAGCTACACTAAGGTTCAGGAGAGGAGTTCAGTGTTGGACAGGCTGTGGAGGGAGCAGGGCAGCCAGGCTGTTTGACCCAAAGCCTGGGGAGCGCAGTGGCCATGTCCCTGGTGGGCTGTTGAGACAGGTGGGACCCACATGTGCCAATGGGACAGAGAAGGAGTCATGGGTTGGTTTCTTCCTATGGCTCAACATCTCCAAGTCCTCGTACCCTCCAGGACGCTGATGTGGGATGGGGTTTCTCTCCTCTTTGACACATCTGGCCGGTGGCTGCTTGTCCATCTTTCCTCTCACCCCACTAGAAACAGTCTGGCTTCATGTCTCACCCCCATGGCATCCCTTGAAGCCTCGTGTCCCTTCACATACAGTGTGGGGCTGCTCTTCTCACCAAGGCCAACACTGTCATCTGTCAGTCAACACGGTGTTACCCCAGCTCYGGATCCAGCCTGGTGCCTTTTAGGTCCCCCCATCTCTTTCCAAACAGGTGGCTATGAACTAATGAGGTCTAGGGATAGAGAGTTATAAATATCTTCTGAGATGATGAATTTTAATCAGGAGCCTCTAATGAGCACAAGATGAAATCAGGAATGAGAATGATGGTCCCCCAATGGATCTTCATTAACAATTTAAATGACTGAGGTCTTAATTAAAGGGCTCAGGACTTAGCTGAGGGATTACAGATTGCCCAGGGGGAGAAATCAAAGACTTCAAAACCGCTTTTTTACACAAGGTAACGAGCTTTTAAATTAGATTTAAAAAAAAAAAAAAAGAACAAGGCCTTGCTGTTTTATCTGGCTTCTTCACTCATTTAAACGATGCTCAGATCTTGAAATGTGCGACCTTGGCCTGACAGCCCCCCATCACGTGCAAGTCCCCACATTGCTCCTGCCACCACCTCCCCTCCACGTCCCACTACACACTGACCTTTGGGCCTGGACAGCACGAGGGTATCCATGTTCCCCTTCGGGAATCCCCCAGGGATTCCTGATCTCAGGGGAGATGTCTGCAGGGAGACATTGAGATTGGCCCAATCTCCCATCAGCCTTACGACTCTCCCCCCTTGCTTAGTTGCTCTGAAATATTTTTCCTAGAGAAAAATACTGCATATTTTCAGCTTGTGTTTGTGAAGAATTTCAGGATATACAGAACCAGATTTTTTTGACAATTGTAGCATTCGTTCATGCTCAACCACAGGCCCGTTGCCTATGGCACACATACCTCCAGACAGCAGTCTTCCCTCCTAGGCAAGCATTGATCTTCTCTGCAACACCCAACCCAGAAATTGTCCTCCTTCCTGGGGTGGAGTGACCCTTTTGTCTCTATTCCTAGCTGCCACCAACACAACTCCACCTTGTCCAGGCAGCCCGTTGTGCGGGTGGCTCTCCTGAGGCTGAATTACCTGGGTGTTAGGGTGACGGCTGAAAGCTGGTGATGCTAATCCACCATGGTGACCTCTGTTAATGCCAGAGTCTGCCTGTGACTGTTGTCTCTCTGTCACGTCTAGTGGACACAAGGAAGGAGGGCATGCTCAGAGGTGGTTGCGTGAGAGAGCTTCAGGGCAGAGGAGGAGTTTCAGACCATGGGGCAAAGATGAGTACTCAGACCTCCTGATCCAGTGCTTCTTTCCAAGAAGGAGAGGGACAGACAGTGGTGGAGCCAGACAGGGGGATGCTGCAGAGAGATGGATGGAAAGAGACACCCAGGGTGAACAGTCGAGGTGGAAATGTCTCCAAAACCTGTGGCTGGGGCTGACTCCTGGGTCCGATGAGGCTCAGGAGCAGGTCTTGCACAGAGGGAAGGACACTTCTGTGCCATGCTTCACAGAAGCTGTTCTTCACAAACATCTCCATTCCTGGCGGCTCCCGAATCTCTGCTGTTCCCACAGCAAGAAGCTCAAGGAGGGCTATCCGCAGGGGTGGTTTGAGGAACCTATRTGAAGAACAAGCCATTTTGGAAAAGCAAAATGCTGAAGCTGGATTCCCTGGCTATTTGTGCCTGGAACAGCCTCTGTGGGGATCCTCTGCTGGTTAATAAGTTTGAACTTCCCCATGCAGCCTACAGGCATCTGTGAAGTCTTAGATCCTCCACCCTCCTCCCAAAAATCTCCCAGGAACATCATATCGCTGAGAACTGCACTAGATGTTTGGAGATGAAGCTGGGCAAGCTTTCAGGGGGCTGAGAGAGATACACAGAGGCATAGAGTGCTATCCCATGACCTCTGTTTCATTAGGAAACTTGGCAAAAATGGACGGATGCACTTGGAAACTGAAGCAGGAGCCCTTTCCAAAGGGGCTGGCCTGGCTGAGAGCAGTCTGCTTCGGAGCTAAGATAAAGGGCACTATAAAACCTGCAAAAGCCCCTGAACTTGTGTGCTGAGTCTCACCCTGGGCTCCAGGTCAGAGAGCTGCCGTGGCTCCAGCACAGCGATGAAATTGTGGCTGGGAGCTTTGAACGGCTGCAGAATGGGGCATCCCCACCTCAGAGGGGGCCAGCTGGAAGCCCAGCACGCCTCCATGGACACGGTGCCTCCAGGCTCAGCCACCTCTGCACAGCTCCCGCAGGACCCAGGGGTGACACCAGACGAACGCCGGGTCCTGCACGGCTCCAGGTATGAGGGTGGAAGGATGGGATGCAGTAGGACTGAGCACTGGCTCTGGCAGCATCCTGCAAGGGAGCGGGGCTGGGTACCAACCTAGGGCATTGCAGAGGAGGTTTGGCCCTAAGAGGCATTGGGATGCAGAGAAACTGTCATAGAGTCCTCCCTTTTCTTCACACTCTCATAACAGAGCTTAGCAGGTGAGGCACAGTCCTAAAAACAGCACCCATGTGCTTCTGCCCTYGCTCCCTATCCCAAAGGTACCACAGCCCCAGCACCTTGGCTTGCCCAGCTTCAGGGATGGAGGGAGATGCTGGCTCCTCTGAGGAGCTAAAGGACCATCAGTGACCCCCAAATTGTGTCCTTTGGGAAGGAGAACCGGTCTGTGGGAAGAACAGACAAACCTGTGGTGTCCTGAGAAGATAAGCAAGAGAAAACAAGTCCTTCCAGGGCATGGCAACACTGAGCAAAGGGGATGCTTCGCCTCCTGCACCTGCTCCCTCTTCTGCATCCTTGCCCTTGCCCTTGGTGCTATGTTGCCCAGGGTGCCAGGACGTGGGGCTGGCTTCTCCCCATCGAGACCCCCCCACCACAGCTGACCCATGCCACCCTCCCTTCCGCCTCAGTCCATCTCCTGGTGAATCCTGCTGCAACAGGCAACTGCCCCAGGCTCCACAACCAGCCCATAAATTGTCCCCACGGCAGGCATGGGCACAGGGGCGGCTGATTTATCCTCCAGCACTTGGTGCACCGAGGGCTCCTACCCACCGAGCTGTGTCTCCGGACAGGCGCTCGGGTTTCTGTGGAGATGGGGGAGGCAGCTGGACTGTCTCTGTCAGATAACTGGCTGTTATCTGACTCAGACAGTGAAGATCTAGCAGGAGGGTCCTTGCTCATCCCCTCATTGGAGACTGCTGAGGATCTGGGGGATTTCGGACACCTCATCTGCAGCACAATGGGTGGGAAGATGCCAGTTTTGGGTCTGCGCAAGGGTTGTCTTCCTTCCATYGTTTCCCAATCAGATGCTGGGACAGAGTTATTATCTCAAGATCAGGGCTGGTTTTGTTGTGCAAAAAGCCCTGGAGATGATGGGGGGAGTGGGGAGCAGGGGTTGCTTTGGGGATGTGGTGGGAGGGGGATGAATGGGGCTGGGGAAAGGATGGGTGGGAAGTGGTGGCCCCTCCCAGCCACAGAAAGCTGATATTTTTATCACCCTCAGCACGGCAGGTGCTTTCCAAACTCAAGGAGACCGGCCTTGTCCCAAAGAGCCTGCTGTCTGCAGATGAGGACAAGCGGGGTGGTGAGGGCTGAGACGTAGCACTAGGCAACATTAATGGAGATGTTAACGACTTTAAAGGGAATCTCCCCTGGTTTTTTCCTCCTCTTGCTCATCTGTTCAAGGCTTGGTGACCATATGCCCTTGCGAGCTCTTTGGAAGGGGCAGCAATCTCCTGCCTGAAGGGGCAAGCTGTCTATGCAAGCTGCGGGGTTCAGGGCGATGGTCCTTGTGGGCATCCTTGATGGGCAGCAGGAGATGGTTGCAAACAGGGAGACCCTACCAGAGAGGGTGGCCCAGCTRGTGCCTGGAAGGGGATGCTGGGGTCAACCTGGACCCACCTCCACCTTTTTCTATAAATGAGCCCCATGCTCCTCATGGCTRAGGTCACGCATGCCCTAAAAAATGCCCCATCCATTCAGTTGTGACGCTGGTCACCAGTGCACCTCCAGGTGCTGGGGGTACCTTGCACACCCCCAGCTGCTGCTCGTGCCTGTCCTGTTGCAGAAATACGGCCGGAGCGGTGCCCGTGATGCACCCACCATCACCTGCACCAACCTGGCCGCCATCCCCATGGCCCGAGGTGCGAGGGTGACTTCACCGGCTGCCCGGGGCTGGCTCGTGAGGGGCAGCAGCTGTGGGTCTGGCGGGGGTTTACACCTATCACTCTGTAACTTCTGATGAAGGCTGGATTTGCTGAAATGTTCACTGGATTTTTTCCAGCCTGCTGGGGCCCATAAATCTGGCTGTGCAGAGGCCGCTCCTGCTCCTTCCCCTCGGTGAGCAGGGCTGGTATTTTTCTTGGAGGGCGAGACTGGTTGCAACCCTCCTTCCAGCACCTGCTACTCCACCTCAAGCCACATTCCTGAGCGGTGGCGGAGAACGGATCTGTCTCCGCCAACCAGGGATGCTGTGCTGAGCTGGCCCCGCTTCCCCCAGCTCCTCTGCAGCAAGGCAGCGAGGAGGTGCTGGTCTTCTCCCTGCTCCCACAGAAGCCCCTTTTCTCTAGCCGTCAATCTGCTTCAGAGGCAGAGAGCCTGGCTGAGCATATGTTAGGGGCAGGTCTCTGAAGACAATCCCTGATGGCTTCTTCTTGGACAGAGGGACCAGAAACACCCTGCGGATGCTGAAAGTTCAGCATCGATTCCCGGGGGACTGCCCCGGCTCAGCTGGGGGTTTGCTGTGGAGCACGGCTCCAGGGCATTTCGTGGGACTCTCCTCCCTCTTTTGGCATGGGTCTCTTTGTGCCTCTCATCTGGAGCTCAGGAGACCTTGTTGCTGGCATGGGCAGCTCCCAGATCCCAAGAAACCACCTGGGATCCCCAACATGGAGGATCTCTCCCCCCCTGCGTGGGCCATCTTGATCTCCAGGTGGGTARAACACCAGCTGCAGCCGAGGGATCAGCAGAGCTGGCTGGGAGTCGGAGCAGGCGAGGAGGAGGGAGGTGGCTGGGCTGGGGCAGCCTGGCTGCGGCAGGTCTGGATGCCCATCATTTATGGGCATGCCCATCATTTAACATTTCTCTGACAGACCAGGATCTGCAACATCCCGGCTGCTTTTCATCCTTTTGTCCTTTACCAGTTCCTCATGCCCCACTCCAGAGATCACCTTTGAGTGAGGAGCTCTGCTTTGGCCCTCGTTGTGATGCACCAGAGAGGACTGTGGTGCCACTGAGAGATGCTTCAATACTGAGCGASTGTCTGAGCAGCTCCTTCTTGCTCACCTCCCACCACAGTCCTCTTGCCCCTATCACCTGGACAGTTTTCCCTGTCTGTTGTCAGTGGTTTCCAGATGCCCCGGGGTCTGTCAAGTATGTCCAAGTCCTGAGGTATGCGGGATGCAGTATGGCTGGCCGAGGGATGCTGGGTGAGCATCATGGCTCTTCTTGCTGAAAGCTGCCTGGGATGTGCAAAGGGAAGCGTGTGCGTGTAAGAGAGGGCACTGAGAAGCACCCCTGGGCAGTGTGTGGAAAGCTAACACGGAGAGCTCTTCCATACACCGGGATCGTGTTACACGCCTCGCTGTAATTAGCCTCTGGCTTTCCTTGCAGAATGAGCAATCGTTTCTGTAATCTGCCAGAGCAGAGTTATGGGCATGTCAGGCTGGCACAGGGGGGCTGTAAAACCAGACCTGCCTGACCCACAGCCATCATTTGTCAAAAGGAAACCACCTGGCCAGAGAAAAAGGGATTTATTTGCTTCTTCCTTCATCCCATTCTCGCAGGCRGAATGTCGGCTCCTTGGGGAGTCCCCAGCCCTGCCGCCACAAAAAGCAGCCATTTGTGCCTTGTTTGGCTCTATTCCCCGATGCTTCTAACTCAGCATCATACTCCACACAAGCATCCTAAAAACCTGCACTTTCTGGTCCCAGAAACATCCTGCACTTGTCCCCCATAGCACAGGGACAAGTTAGGAGAGTTTTGTACTGGCTTCAAATGGCTCTGTTCTCCAGGCCTGCTCTGCATGGAGATGGGGTGCCTCTGCAGTGGTTAGCCCAGGTAAACACCCCACGCCTTCCCCAGATCTTTTTTGTTCTGTTTGTTTCCAGGAATGTTTCATAGGAGGTGTCTGAAATGCAGCTGCGGCCAGGGATCATCTCCAGCAGCAGATCTTTTCTACTGACCATCACCTGCTGAAGATCATGCACCAGGAAAAGGTCATATAATGGCCGCAAAAGGAAATACCTTGTTCCCCAACCCCCTCCTGTAA
The DNA here is from genome assembly GCA_035582835.1 of Phoebastria nigripes. Classification (NCBI taxonomy): domain Eukaryota; kingdom Metazoa; phylum Chordata; class Aves; order Procellariiformes; family Diomedeidae; genus Phoebastria; species Phoebastria nigripes. The sequence goes on from JAYKAV010002848.1 coordinate 227,714, forward strand.
GATGTCAGGTATCTTACAAGCCGATCAAGGACTTGGGATGCAACTTCGTTCAAATTTAAAAGCGCATTCCCTTGAGCTGCTGAATTTGGCCTAAAAGATGCAGCCAAATTCCTGGTCCTCCTGGTGCACTGCGGAGACCTGATGAGACGTTCCAGCTCCTGTCACTTTCTGCCCACATCTGTTCCCCCTGTATCTGACCCTATCAACACCAGCAGCACTGGGCCACCTTTGCTGTGTGCCAGTTTGGATGCCCAGCGCATGACAGCATCTTGTCTCATGGTCGATGACTCATTTGGTGCCTGTCCCAAGTCCCACTCTGAGATTTCCACTCCAGCCACRTTATTAGCTCCCAGCCTTGATGGATGGGCTCGTTAGCCTTAGGTTACTCATGAAGCATCTTTCTTCTGTAGTTTCTGATTAAAAACATCTTTCTGTTTCATCTTTATGGGAAGTATAGCACTTATTGCTGGGCTGCAGCTTCATTTAACCTCTTTGGCCTAAGTTAGCCAAAAATAACTAAACACAGCAGGTTTTCAGAAATATAGCTACCTCCCAACCGTCTTTTCTGGATGTGGAGTGACACTCTGCTCAAGTGTTGGTTGCTTGCCTCCCAAGAGACCCCACTTGTCTGGCCACTGCCAGCACACCGGGGTGCTCTTTGCCTCCGGGAACCTTTTGTGGTTCAGTGGTCATGAAGGTTGGATTCAACAAAAGGCTGGGGAGGTTGATGTGTGTTTGGGGTACCCAGCTCTGCTTGGGTACCCAGCACCTCAATACCTGCAGTTGCCCCAAGACTGTGTCTCACCTGAGGTCAGCTCAGCCAAAAGCCACAGAAATTGTCTTACCCCACCACTGAGCATGGTGACACTGCTCAGTTTGGGCGTGGGAGTCTACTGGTTAGAGCAGTTGGCCTGTAACCAGAAGACCTGTTTTCTAGGCTGCTGGCACCAGAGGAAACTCCTAGGAAGGGCCTCACGTACAGCTTACACAGCTGCCTGAGGAGCTTCCTTGTTGGAGAGAAGCAAAAATGAGGATGTCAGACCCTTGCCTAGGGAGGTCAAGCAACTCGTCTGACCCCTAAGTGAGAATCTATGTGCTGGAGAGGTGCTCCAAAGGAATGCAGCCCTTCCTGATCAACAGAGAAAGTGCCGCTCCCTATGCCAAGCGCAGAAGGTTGTCTGGTCAACCTCCTGATGGTCTGGCAGACAGTGCTGAGATCAGATGAGAGACAGCTCCAGCACTGTCCTACCTCTGGTATTTCCTACTGTCTCCCAGCACAGCGTGCTGGCCAGCCTGAGCCGAGCCCCACATTTCATGCACAGGACATGCAGGTGCCTGAATCTGCTCCTAGAACTGAGACCTTCCATGTGGATCAGTGCAAGGTGGAAGGTCTGCAGGAGAAACCTTCATCCCATGTTCAGCTCCAGCCGGATGACCGTCAGGCCAAGGCAGAGGAGCTGCAGGTGAGTGTGTGTGTGCAGGATACCGAGGCTGGAAGAGCAGGGTTTGAAGGGGCTGGATTACAGCGTGCACCCAGATTGGTGTTTCACAGTGGCTGGAAGTGCTGCCTGGTGTTTGCTTCCTTTATTTCACCACTTTCAGATCCAAAGAAACAGCTGAAATCTCTGAAAACAGTTAATTTAGAAGGGAAAAAAACCCCTCAGAAACTGAAAAGATCAAGGGAGCTTCGAAGGCTTTATCTTCCAAGAATCTGGGATTATTTTTGGGAAGGCAAGTGGGGCAGAGGAGTGAAAGGCAGCAGACAGCCCCTGCCTCTGATCCCATCGGGCTGTGGGTGCTGTAAGGCCAGCTCATCTCGGATTCAGCTGGGCAGATCCCAGGCTGCAGAGAGCCAAGACTCGGATTTATTTTTGCAGTTTCCCATTATCTGAATGTCCTGCTGGAACAGCACCAAAACGCAGTGCCGGGAGTTTTGTAACACTATTTTCTACTGCAGTGCATGGTGCTTGCACATCCCGCACCCAGTCTGGGCTTCCTGGTGCAGTCAAAGGGCCAGACGAGGCCCGAGGGATATTACCTCTCCTACAGCACCCCAGATATTCAGATATTCAGATGCAAGATAAACAAAAGCTCCCCCACAGTGTCACCAAGAGGTGAGAGAGGAGAYGATGCAGTGGGATGCCAGCCCGGAGGAGGGGACATGTCCCAGCTTCATTGCTCTTTGCTGGGGTATATGCTTAGATCACGCGGGGTGATTCATACCTCTGCCCTGACCCTGGCTGCAACTTTGCCCTTCAGCTCTGAAAGCTCTTCCTCCCCTCTCCAGAAATATTTCTCCAGCAGGGAGCCAGGATTTAGCCACAACTATGAACCGAGGCAAATTGCCACCCATTGTGCCCACAGTTTAAAGATGCTGCAGCGAGAGACACTAGAAACATTACACTTTGGGGCAAATAAAGTCACAGTGGCCAGCAAAGGATTAGCTCCCACCAGCATGTGAGCTAAAGGCAGAGATGTGATCTGTTCCTCTAATGCTGTTGGTTTTTCTGTAAAACTGAAGCATCAYGTAGTGCAGGGACCCCTTTCCACTGGATGCACACACGGCTACTCTACAAAGCACTGATGGCTTGGCTACATCTGCTGGGCAGGTGGGAAAAAATCACCTTGCTGGCCAGGAAAAGCCCACATACCTTTTCCTTCAATGTTTGCAGGTAGAGGAGCTGGGTAGCAGCTGCCCTCCAAGGAGAAGATTTTTGCACATCCACAAAACAATGCTGTCTGCAGTCAAGGGGCTTTTCTGTAAAGGGTTTCTGAGGTGGCAAAAAGTGGCCACTCTGTGGGTTTCTGCTTGTAACACCTTACTCTTTAAGAACGTGACACTGGTTTAGAGAAATAACTGGTTAAAAGCTATCACCCTCTCACCCTGAACTCTAAAGCACTTCAGTAAAGCGTCCGTGTGAGGCGAAGTTTGGCTGGTCCGAGCAAGGTGGGTGATTCACCCTTGCCCAGAAGGAGCGTGCTGTCTGCTCCCCTTGCCGGGAGGCTGCTCCGACTCCAGACAGACGCCGTCTTGTACACAGGTTGCACAATCCTGCTTGGCAGCTCAGGCTGCGGGGTTGCAAAACACGAAGCCGTCCGTGGCAGTCACACTCTGGCGACTCATCCGAGAGCGAGCCGTTAAGCTCATCTGTCAGGGGTGCCAGGCTTTCCAAAAGCACAGACAAAGATGCCGATAAGCAGGGTTTTAACAAGCAGTAAATTGGGAAAGTCCGTATTTCCTACGGAATATGGGCAAGAAAAGCAGCTACTGCAATGCCCCCAATATTGCGGATGTCAAGGTGTGTGCAAGGTGCTGGCTGCTGGCAGGAGAGAGGGACGGGGAGGGAGGAGGGTTCATTTTTCATTTTTCAATACATTTTTCATTAATAAAGCACCTGCGCGGGTGCACACCAGGCCCCTCTGCGGTGGGGAGCGGGGACAGCACCGCGCTGGGTGGTTGTGCCGGCCCCTATCGCCAGGCAGGGCTGTCCTGATCTAATGCGGTCAGAAGTAATCCCACACAATTATTCTGAACAAGCACTGTTTTCCTTGGAAATAAAGAGCCTTCTTTCAAAATATCCCATTTTTATGAAATATTGTTTTTCTGCTGCCAAGTTTGATTGGGATTTTTTCCAAAACTTATGATTTTTTAAATTCTCTCCTTTTTTTTTTTTTTTTTTTTCTTCTCAATCTGGAACTCTCCCAAAAAAATCCATCAGAGAGAATGGAAAAAGCGTGGAGAGAATGTGTTTTCTTTTGGCTCAACACTGCACCTGGACTCAGCGTGATGAGTAACCTTGGTTTATTAACAAACAAAGATACTGTGCCGCCCCGGAGCGATGCACTTGCTATTACTGTGCACGGAGGCTTGCTGCAGACTGTGACTGTAAACCTGATGCAAGCTGAAAAACCAAGAGACTCGAACCTGAAATTGTTCAAACCTCTTCTGATTACTGTTAAGAAGCTAAGTAGCTTGCCCTGAGAAATTATGTGAAAGTACAACATTTAAGCTATGTGTGGTGGGTCAGGGAGGTTGACAGCCTGTACACAACACTCCGTCTGCCTGCTGGGCTGGCAGACCCAATTTTCTCATTTGCACCGATTTCTGCAGCGTCCCTGAGGTCCCCAGGAAACGTTTCTCTTTCCTTCATCTCTGAGGACTGGCTGCATCTCTGCTCCCTGCTCTTTCCAAAAGTTTTTTTCCCAGCTTTTCCCAGATCACAGCCCCAGTTGCGGATTTCTCCTGCCTGTATCTACCTCTGCCATGCAACCATCTCCCCCTCCTTAGGGCGGCACGAGCGAGGTGCAATTTGGCCCGTCCTCCGGAGCAGTTTTCCTCCCTGGAAAGATCTGAAGGTTGCAAAGAAGCAACTCGCAACCATGCAGACACGGGGCAGGAGAAGGGCATGTGCCTGTGCGTGTTGTCACGTTGCCCGCTAAACCCAAACTAGGACAGTCCTGCTAATAAACAGCACAGAGAAAACTGAAGAGGAGGAAGCCACAACGTGCTGGTGCAGAGGAGGAGATCGAATGCTGAGGAGATGAAGGGTCCTTCCCTGGGTATTTCATCACTGCAGGGAGATGGTGGAAGAGGAGAAACTTCTCATGTGGCTCCAGCTCCCGGCAGAGGAGGGTGTGCAGCTTCGTGCTCAAGCATGCAATATACAGCCAGTAAAGCTGTAATAGAGCGGCGGAAAAACACATGGAAAAAGCAAAATCCAGCAGGGTCAAATCATCAGCACCCACCATAGCACGTTCAGCACTCTTGCCTAACGTACAGAAATTGGATTAGGAATATCTCCCAGAAAAGGAAAGTAAGAAAACTTCTTTCTCCTGGGCTAGCTTCTCCCACGTAGGGAGGGGGGATTGTTAAACTGGTGTAGGATAGCTTTTCCAACCACATGACAATGGCCAGGGTCTCTGTGTCATTAAAATTGCCAGCCTACGCTTTAAATGGCACAGTTCGCAGGCTGAACTTTAAAGCTCCTTGAGTGGTCATTACAAAGTTTCCTAGAAAATTTTAGCATGTGAGCTTGTCGTTGGCGTCTAGTAACGACAAATAAGCCTCGATGCCGGTGCTTTCCATCCCCAACACTGCAAGTGAGAACATCAGAGGTTTCTCTGTCCTGTGAAAAGCCCATAAGCCAGCCAGGTAATTAATTTTCTGCTTTTGAGGAGAGCTTAGTCTGGCAAGGAGTTCAAGGCAGGAGCATTAGCAGAGCTCAGCTCCTGCTGAACCCCGGGAGAGATGGATGTACCTTCTCCTAGGGGCCCGTTCAGCTGGGAGGCAGCTAGTGAAAGCAAAATAGGCTTCCTAACAGGAATCGCATCCTGAGTCATTATTTTCAGATACTTGAGTGTCAGCCAAAGACACGCAGTATGTCGCAGCCTGAGCCCTGTTGATTTTATCGTCCTGTTATTCCACCGTGCATGAGGTCGCTGCCTAATCCTGGGCTTTGCGTTGTTGACCCAGCTCTGCCTGACTTCTCACCAGACCTTGGTGCCATCCAGCAACAAGCAGGGCCCAGTGTATGTCTCAGAAAACCGACATAATGAGGAGGTGTTCTTGCATCCCAGGGTACCAGCATTACATCATTTTCCCGTCCAGCACGCAATGTGTTGGGGTTTCACCATGAGCTGTGGTGTTTCCATGTGGGACATCCTCCGGGCAGGGGCAGCTCTGGTTACTCAGGGACCTGGAGGCTTTTCCGAGTGCTCTCACAGGCAGGTTATTGCACAAATTGCAGCAGACGTTTCCGCCTTCTCCTGTCCACGGCTGCTTCAGGAGGTGCAGAGGGGAGGCTGGGGTGTTGTTTCTGCCCCCTCTCTTGTTGCAGTAGTCATCCTAAGGGAGCGGGGTAACAGCTTTCTCCACGTGCTGGGATCGGTGACCTGCAGGTCTGTGTGAGGAGATTTGATGAAAGAAAAACACACATTTTGCCAAGTCTTTTTGGGCTGTTTGCTCTTCATTGACAACTGCTGACTGTGCCCCAACCAGCTCCCCCGTGCAGGTGGGTTGGCTGGTGGCAGCAGGTCACTGTGGAGGTACTCCTGCATGCTGAGAGCAAGAGCTCTGAGTTCATGGACAGCTGGTGGTGGCCTCTCTTCAAATCCAGATATTGCTCCCAGGTCAACTGGGCTAAATTAGCCAGTTGGGTCAACAGGTTGGGCTATGTTGGGCTATGCCTGCCCAGCACACCGTTCCTCTCCTGTCCCCAGTCTCAGTGCCATGCCAGCTCTTGGCCCTGAGAGATAGGAGCACCAGCCACCCTCCAGACCTCGCATCCTGGGTTGGGTGCCTCGTGCATGATCCAGGATGGGTCCCTTGTTCAGGCTTGTCCTTTTGATGCTGCTGCCAAAGTGGGTGCACACATCAGGGGTTTGTTATGGTCCAATGCAACACCATGGCATGTCACCTCGGGGACAAATGCCTGTCTCCAAGGGGTGACACATCTTCCCTCCATGCTGCTTCTCCCCTCTGTCCCTTCCTTTGCCCCATCCTGCTGAACCCGAAGAGCAGAAAATGACTCCGCAGCAGCTTGCTGCATTTCTGCAGGGGCTGGGGGATCCCCTCCCCCCCGTGGCTGCTGCTGTGTGTAAGTGTTTTATTGTTTGCCTGTTGAGGTGTGAATGAAGTAATGGGCTTTCTCCGTCACTTCATCCGTCTCTGGCTGACAGCTTTGCTTAGACACATTGTGCTGTTCTGTATAAACCCTGTCACCTTGCCATCTCCAAACAGACAGCTTCCTCTGGGAAACTGTAATCAAGCCCTCCTGAGCACTCAGCTAGCACTGTCCGCGGCTCGTAAATCACGGCGGCTTTCCTGGAAAATCGCGAGAGGAGACAGACGGACCAACACACACRCACCCAGCCGTGGGGTCCCACGGCTCCCGGGCAGGCAGGCGGGCAGGAGCCGCGGGGCTGGCCATGGGCAGAGCGGCTTTCCGGGAAGGAGCAAAACTTTGGCTGCCGATGCGAGTGCGCCTGGCTGGGGTGCGAGGACCTCAGCGAGGTGAAGAAATATTTCTGCTGACCCCAGAGCTGCACCAGCCTGTGCATTGGCTGGCACTGCCACAGCATCTCTGATGTGCCTGAGGTTGGAAGCGCCTGTTTTGGGAACCGGGGCTGACTCACTGGCAGTGGGGATGCTCGCTGAGGGTCATTCATGGTTTCCGTTCCCAGCCATTAGGTAAGCGACACCTTTTCCTTGGTGGTGTTGAAGTCTCCTCTGATACCAAGTCACCATCTCACGTCGCCAGAGAGGGATCGTGAACATGGCTGGGTTGCTGCTCCTGAGTGCTCAGCCATCTCAGGGTGGTGCTGGGCATCCCTCAAGCCCCCATGCTGGAACAAGCATCCCCTGTGAAATGCAATGGGAGATAGCACCCGGCCTGCAAGGACCAGCTGCCTCGGGGTCATGGCTCCGCTCCTCCACACCGTACTCTCCACTCATCAAGTCCCAGCTTTAAACTGCTCGGCTCGTGCATCGCCCTGGGCCCCCTGGAAAGCCGCCTCTGCCCGGGACCCATCAGTCCTCCCGGGAGCCCAGCCGTCAGTGCGTCAGCAGCAGAGCTGCTGCATAAACCTCTCTGCACGGGGAGAACAATGCACGGGGCTTTTCTCTGTCCACCTGGGTTTAAATGCTGTGTCAGGAAGCAAGACGGCTGCTCCCATTAGCAACCCATGCCTCTCACTCAGTTATTTTGGGGAGGATCCCTGGGGCTGCGTAGGGACCCCTGCAAAGCACCCACCCATGCACGCCGTGGGACCAGCATGTCCGGATTGACTGGGGCTGGGGAGAGGTGGCTGAGGGTTTTGCCCTCTCAAGCACTCACTTCTCYAGGGACCCTTCAGCTGGAAAAAAGTTGAGTGCCATTTTTTGCCATTTTTATCCACCGGCTTGGGAATTTCRCGCAGGTGAGAGCAGAAGCAGGGTGGGAAAGACCAGTTCAGCACCGGCTGGAGAAGGTCTGTCCTCCTTCCAAAGGGACTAGGCTCCCCACTCCCTGACAGACCTCCGTTGCCATCAAAGATATCAATTTCAGAGGACAACAAGGCTTTATGGACCAAAGTCCTCATTTCATCCCCCTTTTCCCCGGAGTCCATCACCAGGCTATCAAGCCTCCCCTTGCCTGAGCCCAAACCTGTGGCAGAGGTGCTGAGCTCCAGAAAACAGGCCAGGAGCTGCCTGTTTTGAAGCTCTGGCTGCAAAGGAGATGAAGGCAAGTCTCTAGTCCAGCAGAGTTGGCGGGGAGGCATATATCTGGCCTGTGATGATGGAGCATTAAATACCAGTAAAGCAGGAGAGGAGACAGGGGCCAAGCTGGAGTCGGGGCTCTCTGTGAAATACAAGAGGACTTTATGTCTCTTTTAGGAGCCTGCAGCAGCGGGCTGATGTTGAGCTGGAGCACGGTGCATTAACCTGGGATTACAAGAAGACTAACGATCACCCACCCGGCGCTGTCATCCCTCAGCATGATGGATGCTTAAAGACTTTGCCGGCACGGTCCTGGAGGATGGACCAGTGCAGCCGGTGTGTGTGCGGAGAAGCTGCCGGCGGGGAGAGGCAGTGAGCCCGGGCCCCGAATCCCCAGCCCAATTCAGGAAACCATCAGCATGATATGCAGCCCTAATTAGGGGAATAAACTTAGCAAAGAATTCAAACATAAATTTGCTCTTGCTGATTTCAGACTTCGCACACGTTCACTGAGCGGACAGGTTCCCCCAGGACCCCGTACTTAGCTCTGCACTGTCTCTGATTTATAAGGTCCTCTTGGACATGCTAAATATAGTATTAAGTGTAATAAATGTAGATCACTTTCCTAAATATTCTGTGATTTATGCCCAGGCTCCTTCCCCTGAGAGCTGGGCTCATAAATCCTCTGTGCAGAGCTGTCGCGGGGGGCACATTTCCTCGGGCGGGTTGGAGAGTTAATAAGAGGGAAGGGAGCACCAAGCATGAAATGGAGCAGGGGAGAAAAGCCAATATGGGGAGGGTCAGAGAGAAAGTGGAGAGAGCTGTGGGGAAGGAGGGAGTGTTCCCATCACCCTTTTTTTGGTGCATGTGGCACCCCCGTGTTGGGCAGTGGGATGCTGTGATGTTCCTGCCGGGAAAGGGGCTGTGGATGTCTCCTCTGTGCCAGGCAATATGGCCCTAAAGGAGTCTGCGGGAAGGGTCCTGAAGCCGCTGCTGTGGTTTGCAGGTTTGCTTGGCCGACCATCCTCCTGTGCCGGCTTAAAACCGGTCGCATCCTACTGGTGCGGGCTGCTCTTTGCTTCCCTTCCTTGCGCAGCATCCACCATGAAGATTAAACAGGGAAAATGCTGACACGAAGGCTGAAGGATGTGCTGGGAAACGCCGGAGCCCAGCTGGAATGGGAAGGGTTTTACCTACATCCAGCAGAGCACAGCCTGGGGAATGGATGTCCCTTGGGATGCCCAGGGCAGCTCTCTACCCCTCCCCTGGGGACCACGTCGAGACCTGCACACCATGATGCCCTCTGCTAGATGGGGCAGCTCCGAGAGCCTTGCAGTGCCGTTAACTCCACCAGAGCTTGGAGACAAGGACTGTTGCAGAGAAGGGCCGAGGGGTGTGAAACAACAGGGGAAGATGCTTTGCACGTTTCCCTGCAGAGCTGTGGCAGGGGCTTTCCTCAGCTGAGCTGCCACCTTCTTCAAACTTCCCTTGATACTTGTGTCTGCTGCTGCAGTCCTTCCTCCCTGCTCTCCCTCCCCTTCCCACCCCTGGGCACCTCTTTTACCTTGTCTTAGGTGTGATTCCCTCCCTTTTCTTCCTCCATCCTCCTCTGGCAAGGTCCAGACTCCTGCCCACCAGCCCATCTTTCAGCCAAGCCCTCACAGACCTTCACTCTCCTCCCCACCGACCATCTCTTCCCACTGCTTTCTCCAGTGCCCATTCTCCATCCCCATCATGGAGCACACCAGCTCATCACCCTGGCCTCTCCCTCCCATGGGACCATCCTCTCTGAAGCTGTTGCTGCAGCTCAAGCACTGTCTGGGCAGCGGAGGGACCAGCAGCTAAAATTGTGTCTCCCCTGAAGAAGCCAAGCCACCCTTGCAGCTATTTCCCACTCCACCTGATGAGAAAGCAGCCTAGGATGAGGTGTGCTATCCGATGGGAAAGCAATCCTGCAGGCTGGGAAGGGTTGCAAGTTCAGAGGAGGAACCTCTGGGCCAAACGGGAAGAGGACCTGTTCGAAAAGAGCCTCCCAAAGGGAGGAGAAAGGGGSAAAAAATGGGAGAAGTGAAAAAAAAAGCTGCAGATTGACATCAGCGTGCCCTGCGGAGAAAGGCTCGTTTGTGATCGCGGACCGTGCTTCCCGAGGAGGACAAGAGGGTGATTTATCTGCAGGAACAAGAGATGGGTCAGGCAGGGAGAGATGTGAAAGGCGGATTTGGTCAGAGAAAAAGGTCCCGCCAGCCCTCGGCACAACAAGGGAGGCTGTTGTGGGAGAGAGGATTCAGCAATCCCTTTTTTTGGAGATGATCGCACCAGTTTGCCTCCTTGGTACACGCAAGGATAATCTCAGCATGCAGCTTCATTGCTACTCGACCACAGCCAAAGCAGGAGGGCTAGAGCGGGGCACGAGGCCAGCTCTTTAATGACCGTACTCTGCATTACGGATTTCCAGTAAAAATCCATCATGATTAACGCGTTGAATTTGTCACAGCCTAGACTTTCATGACAAAAAACATGACTTTTTGGGTTTTCTCACAACAAGTCATGTTCTTTGTAATCTAATAAGGGCTGCTCCCCCACAGTCCTTTACAAACTCAGCTCTGTTTGGTTCCTGGGTCGTCACAGATGGGAAAATGACCAGAGCTGTGAAACACTTTCATGCCATTTGTCAAGTTTTATTAAATGGCTTGGAATATTTTTATTACCAAACAAGGGTTTCTCAGTGGGGCAGGGGACCCCGCGTGGGCCCTCCTCCATCTCCAGGGCTTTTGTGTGTTTTGTGTGACTCTGTTCCCCCATTTTGCCCCCACAAACAGGCAGCCTTAATGAGAATCTGAGATTTCTCAGCAGCCTTGTTTCAAGCAGGGGAAACCTAGAGGAGCATTTGTATTTAGTTGCTTGAGGTATTTCAGTGCAAAAATGTGGTCTGAAAATGACAGCAAACAGGCAGTGAGGTACAAAACCCCATTAAACCATTTTCCCCTATTGGGAGGAGAGAAAAACACCCCATGCAGATTTGTTCCCATTGGTATCAGCAGTGCTGTGAAAAGCTCCCGCAGATGAGGACGGGACATGCAGGTCACATCACTAGCGTGACATATCTTTTGTCCTCCATCCCTGGCCATCTCTTCCCTGTGCCGTGCCATTTCATGCCATGCCATACCATCCTGCCCTATGTTTATCTTATCCCATCTTGTGTTTCTCAGCACTGGCCTCCTCGTTCCCTGCTTGCAGTTAGTTTGTAAGGTCAGCGCAAGGACTCTTGCATGGAGAATGCATCCTATCCAGTCAGAAAGTCTCTTGGTCTAAATTATTACAATGAAAATTGAGGAAGAACGTGAAATCCTGGCAGCTGATATAAACTATAAAGTAACATGCTGGTCCCACAGCACAATATATATGCGACCAGAGGGTATTTGTGATCCATGCCACAGAAAGCCCACATACAGTTTAGCTATTTATTGCAGAAATGGCAGGGATTTGGCAAAGAATGGTAAGAAGGACGCAGGTATGGAAAGTCCTTCTGGCCACGGGGCTTTGCAATGAGAGGTGAGAAGTCCCCACCGTAGGAAACCATCATGGTCACCGAGGAGGGTTTGTCTGGGAGACAAAAATACCTTGATTGTTTTGGCCAGACTTTAATTACCAGGCAGGAGGATGGGTCTTATCCTGGGGCAGATTATCTGCTCCTATCAGGTCAGGCAAGGCACAGCCAGGACCCCAGATGACCTAGATGTCCAGGGGGACTCTGCAGCACCTCTGTGTTTCTGTGTCCTGGGCACTGATGAACTGGGCAGAATTTAATGCTAAAAGCTCATTTTTCTGTCTCTAGGGCATTTTCTTCCTGTGATGACAGCAGGGCTGGGCTCTCTGCCTGGACTGGTACCAGACTGGGGGGATGCAGGTGAAGCCCAAGCACACTGGAGTGCAGATGAGGGACCCACCAGAGGTGCAGAGAATGTTTCCCAGCCAGAAATGAGCAGTAGGACAGTCCTGAAGAGATCCCCCTGCACATGTGGTATCAAACACAGACCACTGCTCAGTGCCTATGCCTTAGGGCAGTGAATGGCACTGATTTACCCCATAAATTGTGACACGGTGAGTTCTGCAGTACCTTGAAGGCTGGGGAGTCTGTAAGATTAACTCTGAAATCAATAACCAGTAACCCTGGTCCAATAAACCAGGGTCTGTAATGTAACGTCTCCTAAGTCTCAAGGGCCAGGAGTGTGATTTGGATAAAACTATGTTATGCACAGCGCCAATGGAAATGAGCAGGCTGCTGGGGAGTCTGCTCATCGGACGCTGCACCATGTGCTGTGTGAGCTACGTGATGGGATTATTTATCCAGAAACAACATTTTCCTCTTTGTAAGCCTCAAAGCAATCATCGCTGTGTAGTGTGCATTCCCCTGCTCAGCAGAGCGCCACGCACCCTCCAGCCTAATCTGTGAATAAGGAAGAAATATTTGAATTTTATGAAAGTCTCTGTAGGTTGGAAGACAGTTTATGGGACCAGATCCAGTGTATAATACTGGGGTCTGCAGACTAGTTTGGTCAGGAGGAGAAACCAGTAAGGAAAGTCAGGCTAATCTCTTAGTGCAATGTATTTTTTCATATTACAGGTGTCAGTCTCCCATCACATGTATATAAAGAGGATCCAGGCAAACCCAGGGAATCGTCTTCTTCCAGGAATGGTTGCAGGTAGATGGATGGGGAAAGAAAGGACCAAGGCCTTTGTTAGTGTGTCCATGTCTCCCTTCCTGCTGCCTGCAGTAGTGATGGATCTCCAAGAGGTCAGTTAATTGTACTGCATCCAAGCACCTTCTGTTTACTCTTCCGCCTTAGACACTGCGCTTTCACTGAGCTGCGGATTACCTGGTTCTGCCCCTAACAAACTTGCTTGTATTTCTTTAGAGGTTTGCTGTGTGTTTTCATTTTGCAAATTAATATTATTTCTTTCCGTCCTTAGTCCTAAGCACACTCAGCTCTTTGCAACTTTCCCTATCCTATTTGCTGTTGGCAGTGTGTCAGGTTCTCTCCACTTTATCTTATCAGGATAGTAACTTCTCTCTCCAGATACGAATGTGTCCAACTTGCCTGTTTCCCTTCTCACCAATTTAATTTGCTTCTAATCTTACGGGTAGTTTCAGGGCTGTTGCTCAAACCATTTGGGCCTTTCTGTTGTCTTTTATGGTAAGATAGAGTGATACATGCCCCGGCTTCCCTTACAGAAGCCTGGGCATATTTAACCTGCCTCACTACCAGCATCTGCTAATTTGATGGCACAAGCAGAAGAACGATCCAAGCTAGCAAACGTGGCTGTTACAGATCTGTGCCAATCATTTATTTCCCCTTGCCATTTTGCAAGCACCACTTTTATGATCTGCCCCATTGTTCACCTTCGCTTGGAAGGTGATCCTGAAATATAGAATTACAGCAAGCGGTCTCTTGCCTCATTCAATGCAGCTCCCGACAGCCATTCAGTTTCTCATGAGTTTGACACTGGTTTGGTGCATCATGCATCATTGCTCCCCTGCTGCCACAGGACATGCTGCAGCACACCCCGTTGCCATGTAAGGTTTCGGGTYTTTAACTTTTTTCTTTTTTTAAACTCCTGTTTCATACGCAGTAGTAGCACCGGAAAACACAGTCACTTCTGAAGGATGTGAGCTCTTCCATCTGGTTTGGGAAGGCGGGGGTATTTTCTTGGAAAAGATGCATCTGAAAGCTGTCTAAAGGGACTGCATGCAAGAGGAAGCAGAAACGTCCTGGACTGGGACAACAATGCCTGGGGGAGATGTACTGCTGGAAACCAGGATCCCAGCAGGGTTGGTGGAAGGGGGCTCGGTGGTCTCCAGACCAGCCTCCCACCAGCAGCAGGACTGTCTCCAGCACTAGATCGGGGTGGCCGTGGCACTGTCTAGCTGAGTCCTGGAAAACCCCATCCTGCGCCTCTCTGCGGACCTGTCCCAAGGCATGGGGAAGAAGAGTTTCTCAATGTCCCGCCTGGACCTACCAAACCCCAATATGCAACCATTGCCCCTGGTACCATCAGTTTGGCTTTGTGCTCTTTGTAACTGCCCTCTGAGTAGCTGCTGCTGCATTTCATCGCAGGGCAAGGTGGCTCTGTCAGGACTGCCATACCATGCCTGGGCTTGGTCAGAGCTCAGAGGAGACCCCAGAGTCAAGAGGCCCGGGCACCAGCCCTCGTATATCCATGTGGCAGGCTCCCAGGGACCCCACAGCTGCCACTTGTGTGAGCAGAGGTGATTTATGCTGACTTTTCATTTTGTTGTTTAGTAAATCAGGAACTTGGAAATCAGCATGGTTTCTTGTGCGAGCCTCACTAACGGCCGAGGTTATCACAACAGCTATAAATCCCCCACGATTCTGGATGGGAAATCTCATTATTTCTCCTCTCTCCTCCCCTCCCTGGGCCATGAGACCTGGCAGAGCCACGGGAGAGAGGRGTTGATTCAATCCAGCTCCGGCTAAAGTGATCAACCATGAATCATCATCTCCTGGAGACCCTCTCCTTTGCTGAGCCTTGACTCCCAGGGAAGCTGTGCTGGATGGTCCGTGAGCAGGCACTGCCTCCAAGGCCGAAGCGGAGAGTGAGGTGGGACATCTCCTGCCCTGACAAGGCAGATCGCCATGCAAGAGAGGTGGAAATCATGCTGCTCTCCTTTTCTTGTCCACTCCTGCACTCTCTGTGGGGACACAAAATGGCCAAGAGAGAAGGTGGACAATGATGCTGGACAACCACTATGAGCAGGTCTTCTAGGACTGGATAAGACTGTAAAAGGTCTTCAGCCAGCTAGGACATGAGGAAAAACACTCATAAACAAAGACAGACCCAAAGGGAATTCCTCTCCTCTCTCCTGCTGCCTTCCCATCCGTCTCTGCCCCCCGGGAGAGGAGTGTTTCCGCACCACCTTGCCCTCTGGGTCCCACTCCCCTGCCACCTGCACTCCTTCTCCTGCATCTCCTGGCCCTTGGTGCTGTCTTAAACAGATGCTCCAGAGCCTTGCAGTTGGCATGTGGGGAGGACATCTTCCTCCTTGCCAGCAGCCCAAGGGAGTCAGATGGTTTATGACCTTCCCTTGCACTTGGCAACCCTCTGGAGAAGCTGTGGGTGTCCATGTAAGTCCTTCTTAGCTGGTACATCTTGTACGAATTGCTGCTAAAATAAGGACTGCTGCACCGCAGCGCATCAGTGAGTCCCACAGCAAGACGTCTCCTTTTCATCCGCTGTGATTCACTCCCTGCCACTCCATTTTTGGATAACAGAAGAGGGTGAGATGGAAGATACCAAGTCGTGTGGGTATCCCCATCCCAACACCTCTTCCTCACCTGCTCACCCCATCAAACCGTCCTTCCTCCTGGACTCCACTGCTGTTCCCTCCAGTCTTTCTGCCCCTCTGCTCCCCCATATCCCATGGGGCATGACATGACCGCAGGGGAGGGCGCTGCTCCAGAGGAGGGCACCCCGCTGGCTGATGTGATGGCTTTATAATATACTCCAGATTCCCCTCCACTCCCATCCCTGCTGTGTCCTATCTTTTCCCTGKTTTTTTTTTTTCTGATTGCTGCTGAGCACAGATCTTTGTGTGCATATTTTTGTTAGTAGCTCAGTCATTTCATTCTTATGTTCCTACACAAGTCTTGGATGCATCATCGGGGCTCAGTGACTTACTGCTCTTCAGTGTGTCAATTTATTCCACCATCTTCTTCTGACACCACCGTTGCTCATTTTATAACCTGACATGAGCAGATCCAGGGTAACTTTCTCCCCAGCACCCTCTGTGGTCCTGAACGATTTGAAGAAACCACTCAGCTTGCCATTACTACTTTTTGCCATCACCCTCTGTTTCTCTCCCAGGCTTCCAGCTACTCACAAACATCAGATTTTATGTCTTTTAATGTCTTTTTATTGCTTATTTTTATACCCTTTTTATTTTATAACATTTTTTGCCATTCGCTCTGATGAAATCCCATCCTAATTCCCTTGTTAGGTAATCCCTGGCATGCTTTACGCTTGCTTCTATTGCCTGCGCTAAGGCTGGATTTCCTTTTTCTGAAGTACCCCGTTCAGCTCAAATACGCAATGAAACCCTGTCATTTCAGCAGATGCTGTTGATTTTCTTTCCCACATGGGCCTTTCTGCTTTTCCTCTTAGGATACGCAACCTTCAAAGCCTCATTGATGGCTGCATACACAGCTTCCATATCAAAGCTATGGCCTTAAATGAATTTGCCTTTAGGGCCCTTTAAATGAACTCTCCTCATTTATTTATTTTGAAGTAAGTTCCCACTTTCTAACATTGAGCAGCCTCCAGCAGTTTTGGAGACAGCACTTCCCCCAGTGACTCTGGCTAATTGCGTTGTGATCACTGGAAGTTAATAGCTCGCCACTGGCAGCTTCTTGAAGTAAAACCTCCATGCGACTTTGGAGTGAGGGCAGAAATGGCAAGATATCTGTTAAAAAACCCCAAATAAACAACCCAGGCAGTAGTCGTAACTCTGTGTGTTGCTGTCTGGCTCAGATCAGTCACCCCTGTCTGAACTGGAACCCAAATCATTCGTACTGTGGTTGCAGTTATTTGTGGGAGAAATGTTAATTTTGATAACAGTCATTACAATCAGTTTTGAGGGACACAGAAGCTTAATTACGAATTCGAAGCCGTTTTGTCAGATGGGTTCCGGATTCCTTGACTCCAAACTAAAGACATGAAAATGAGGTTTGAAGCAGCAGATATTCCCCCAAATACTGCAGATTCCCAAACTTTTCAAACCAGAGTAAACTTGCAAGCGCAATTATACGCGTGCCTGGGCTGAAATGTGTGTGTTAAAAGCATCCCTTGCAAAAATATCCCGTATCTACCGTGGTGAGAAACTATTCCTCTGAGGCACGCCTTGCTGGGCTGTCCCCTCGTGCTGCCCAGATGCTCCAGGGCTTGTGCTGAGGGTTTGCAGGCACGCTGCATCTCCGATGCATCCCCAACTCCGGCGTAGCATGGGCGCGCAGGGTCTGAGTGCAGCATCCTGCCCGAGATGCCCTGATCAGGACATGCCTTCCAAAACAGCAAGGCAACTTCTCTCCCTTGAGGGCTCTCTGCACACCCGCTTATTTATAAATAGCAACTTCATCCCCATGTCCCAGCAGAGGGGACACCGCTCCTGCTGCCCTCAGCCCCCAAATAGCTCCTGGACGAGGAGGGCGGGCTGCGGGCTTTATCGTGGGACCGCCGAGCCTAGCGCAGGCAGCTCCCTGCCAGCTCCAGCCGGGAGCCAGCATTCCTCAACCGGCAAGCCTCTCGCCCGATGAAAAGCCCCAATTCAGCTGCCTGCGTGCCGAGTACCTGACACCTTCCCCAGCACAAAGAGGGCTTTCTGCCTCCCACACCCGGCTGCTGCTGGGGAAGCCGTGGGCACAGAGAGCTGCTCTCGCCAAGAGGGGTCACGGAGCCACATCCTGCACACACCCCGAACAAAACCCACTTGTCTTGGGGGGGGGTGGGGGTGGCGGAGAACATAGCCCACGGCAGGTGGCTGCCAGCCGGGCTCGTGGGTCCAGGTCTGCCAATCTTCTGGATGGGATGGCTCTCCCACGTCTCCAAGCCTTGCTCAGGTCAACGGGATGGTGAGGCTCGAACTGCAAAGGTTTTAGGACCAGCGTTGTGGCTGGGCTTCTGTTTCTGAGCTGCTGACCTGGCCAGGCACGCTGGGATGGCCGGTGCTCCCCTGTCCCTGTGCTCCTCCACGGCAAGCCCTGAGCTGGGATGGAGTGGGTGGTCACACTGAGACGGCCACACTGGTGGGTCGGACGGGGCGTGATGATACACAGGCTTGGCTGGGAGGTGTGGGGTAATCCCAGCCCTGAAACAGGGTTTGTGATGGATGGAGGGTAACTCATTTAGGGAGGTACCCACTGGGGAAGCACTGGCGAGGCTGTTAGTCTTTATATTATCTTCTTTGCTCTTCCCATTCCCCAGGAGACCCAAAGTTGGAAGTGGTCCACAAAAGCTCCCTCACCCGCCAGTGCCTAAATGCAGGCCACAGTGTGTGACACAGACCCCGCAGGACGTAAATTACTCAGCTCAGAGACCCTGCATCATTTCTGCTTTTCATCCAGGGACTGTCAAATGAGATGTACATAAATCATCTAGGAGGAGAGGACCAGATCTCAGGGCTCCCATGCTGCAGCTGGGAGCCAAAGCCCCTAGACTGCAGGCAGGGCCTCCCGTGCCTGCTCTCTGCCTGTGCCTCGGAGCCTCTCCCTGGCTCATCAATGGTCTCCCAGTCCAATGCTCCCAGTGCTGGATGTGGGGAAACTGCCTGGGTCCCCTCCCCAGCTTCCCTGTCCATCACAGAGGGAACTCAGCTTTGCAAATCTGTCTCTTGATCCAGACACCTAAAACTGAGGCTGCGCAGTGCAGAGCATCACAGCAAACGCCCTTCTTGGATCTGGTCCTCTGAAACTCAGGGTGCACGTTGACTTCAGCCGGCTTTGGTTCAGGCCCTGCGGTCATCCTGCCGCAGAAGCGCAAGGGCAAGTCATTCTCCCCAGGTCTGGTGTCCCACGAGCCCCAGGCACTGCCCAGAGAGGCTCAGCCCATTACGAGAGACCAGGGAGATGCTGGATGCATTTGCATTCCTTCTGAATGCAAGTCAGATGTGACGTGAAACGTCACAGTTCAGGCAGATTGGCCAAGAAACCAAAACCAAGATTGCTCTCAGCAAGATGTGCAAACCCTTTCCTGTCTCCTCTAATCATCATTCTGCCTTTTATTGCTCTCATGAACTCTCTTGCAGAAAGCACACGTGGCTTAAAAAAACCCAGATCCAGTCTAGGTTATTGCCCACGTTTCCAAAGCAACAACTGAGCACTTTGAAGGGGAAGCAAGAAATCACCGTGAGGGTCTAATGAAGGGAGAAAAGGCTGAAGTCCCTGGTAGGTATCATGGGATACCTTTCCCAGATGTGTGCAAATTTTGCACAGGTGTCTCTAAGCAGGTACCCCGGCACAGCTCACGCATCTCATGGCCACGTCTATCTCTGACAGCAATGCTGCATGCAGACTGCTGGATGGGTGCAGTGCTTTCAGAAAGAAATGGAAGAGTCTTGCTCCATCTGTACAAAACAGCTGGGAAAAGCAAAATAAATCAGGCTCCAAAGCTTGCCCTGCTTGTCTGCTTGATGCACTGAAGGCCCTGGGCTTCAAGCTCTCAAGCAGGAGTTGCATCAGTGACTTTGTGGAGACTGCAGGAGTTTCTGATCCCCAGAGAAAGCTGATGAGTAGTGTAGAAATGGCGTTGTGAATAGAAAGCATTGCAGTGCTCACAGCATAGGGCAGGTCCCTCCATCACTAACGCAGCCCCCAACAACAGCTCAGTTGCTCTGGAGGTTGTAAGGCCTGATCCAGGCATTCCCATGCGATTAGCAGGCACTTCTGCTGGGGAGAGGATGCTGTCGGTACCATCGGGGGAGATACTTAGCTATGCTGCCGTTGCTTTTAGTGTGATGTGCTTGGGGGTGGCAGCAAACATCTCTCCACCTCCTTCCTTTCCTTCCTCATCTCAGCATCTCTCCCTCGACCCTTTTTCTTTCTCTCTCTTCTGCTTGGAGCTCCCCCATGCAGGCAACCAGGGCAGAGATGCTATAAACAGGATATGGTCTCTCTGGAAATCTGCAAGCAGGAGTGGCTGAAGGTATTTAAGAGTATCCCTGCAGTAAACAGGGATAAAGGGGGATCAGCTGCATGGAGCAGGGACTCAGTATCAGATGGAGTTGCTCTGCCATGCCGTCTATTTACTGAAACAGGAAACAAATATTTTTTTGGTTTTTGCCAAAGAAAGATTTCCTTAAAAATGTGTTAATATTAGAAGTAAAAATGTAGCTTTTAGACATGTTAAGTGGCCACATTCACTGGAGTTTTATTTACTATATAAAGGTTAACATTGGTCTGTTTATCCTACAGACGAGATTTCCAGCAAATTACAAGAAGGGTCATGTAACAGTCAGCTCCTGCTTGCCTGAGCTTATTTGCCAGAGCCAAATCCCTGGAGCCTGCAGAGCTGGAGCAGAGAGAAGGGATATTCAAAAGGACTCTAAGAACGGGAGAAAAGAAATAACAGAGCTTTAAGTTGCTTCAAGTTCACTCACTGGGAAGGTGGAGGCTGGGCTTATCCAGGTGCTGGGGTGGGGTGGTGAGAGGCAGAGATGCTCCATCAGACCCCCCAGAGCCATCTGCAAGTTGGAGGAAGGCTAAAGAAAATCCATCTTCAGTGCAAGCGAGCTGCTTTCCCACTAACCCCAAAGAGCCAGTTTAAAGCCTGGATCAGGAGATTTTATCCCTTGGCCAACACTTCTTACGTAGTTTTACTATGATTACTCTGCTCAAGATATGGTGGTGCTCCAGAGAAACATCCAGTCTCTGTCCTTCATCCAGGAAGGACATCCTGGGACTTGCGCTGAGGGAACACCATCATTTAAATTTCTCTCGCAGATATGCTGTCCATCTCCTGAGGGTTCAGGCTGCCTTGCACCTTGCCCCGTCTCCCCATGATCTGGCAGTCCCCTGTCTCGAACAGGCTCGACCAGGTCGTCCCATCTCCTCCTGCCAGTTTTGGCACTTGCTTCTGCCTGCAGCTTCCCACACTGCCCCGCGGGAAGCCAATTCTCAAAACAGTTGTGAAAGTCCTGGAAAATGATTCTGCGTTAAAAAATACAATCAGAAAATGGGTACATTATTAATGGCCCTGCTGTCAGCACCATAAAATCCCGACTGAACAGCAAGGCAAGGTTTTTCTTTAATGAAGCTGTGCTGGTGCAATCAAGTAACACTGCTATCTGGAAGAGATGCTTTAGCCAAATTATTAGCCCTAATATAGAAAAATCAAGGTGAACATCAAAGGCTTGAGATACCTAGGAGGTTGAATTAGGTAATTTACTACTTTTCTGGTCTTAAACTCAGTGATTTGCATAGCCTTATTAGCTGGAATCAATGTGATAGGCAGGGGAGAGCCTGGCTGCAGTCTAGAGGTCTTGGCTCTCAGCTGCGGCGTGGGAGCCCTGAGATCTGGTCCTGGTAAATGGCTGTTTAACATCTGGGGACACCTCCACCACTGATTTGCATGGCCATTCCTCAAAGTGGTTGGCACCAAAAGGTGCAGTGTGACCTGCTGCTCATTCACGGCGTGAAGAGGCACACTGGCCCGACTCGCTGGGTCCTGCCAGCACTTCCACTCCACACGTGTAAAACCTGGCATCGCCACGGAGGGTGGGGGACAGGTGTCTGGAGGGGAGGGATGGCCAAAGCAAGCTAACACCAACCCATGCACGTCCAGAAAAGGGCCAGGCTTTGCACCTGCCACCACGTGTGGTCCCGTCTGGCTTCAGGAGCTAGGGGACCATCTTGCCTGGTCATGATGGGTTTTCATGGATTGGGGCAGTTCATTTCTCCCTGCCACGTTTCACTATCTACCCACACCAGCGAGGTGTAGGAGCTGTTGAAAATAAAAAAATAAATTAATATGTCACAAATATCACTTCAGCTCCAAAACTGAAGGCTGGAGGCAGCCATGAGCCACTCCGCAAGGGTGCACAATGGAAAGCCTCCGGCAGCGTTAGCCATATCTGCCGCTATATGCATTGGATATCACAAGAGGGAAAATCTGAATCAGAAATAATGAACCAAGAGACCTGTGTATGGTAAGAGTGGAGACGACTGTTCCCTGAACACCAGGAGCATCCCAGCATCAGCCTGAAAGGGATTATCCCTCCCAGGCGAACCTTTCCAAGACCAGTCCTCCTCAGGGGTCCAACTTCTTGCCTTCATTGCCTGGTGAATAATGAGAGACCTCCCCAGGCCCTCATTTTGCCAGAGAGTTATGAACAGCTTTCCATGACCTTCACGGATCTGTGTTTCCCGTCCTCAACGAGCAGGAAAGCTGAGCTCTGTCCTGCCCCAGGGAGTCATTGTAAGTGGAGAGGCCCTGAAGGAAATCTCCAGCGTGCCAAATTTCCTTTCCACCTCGTGATGGAGGGGCAGCCTGCACTGTAAAGGATGGGGAGAAGAACACCTACACAGTTATATCCTAAAACATCAGGTTAACTGGGGTCTGTACCTTCTCTGAGGGATCAGCCCAATATGCCATGAAAAAGATGGGTTTCTGCCCTCTTTTTGGAATAGGAAGCTGGGACTTTCCCCCACTCTGTGTAAATGTTTCCCCAGATCTCCCCATATATTTCCCCACATTCCCACATATTTCCCCATATCTGTGAGAGAGGGTTTAGGAGGAAAAGGTGGTTTTATTTCAAACAAAACTGTTTTCATGCACTCAGTGTCTCACACCTACATACTCACAGCACCAGGACAACTGTCCAGCATTCGGGCTCCGAGACATATCTCCAGGTGGTCTGTCCAGAGCTCCTTGTAATGACACAGAGGAGAAGGGATGCCAGCTAGCACATCCTCACATCTCCTGGGCTTTCAGGTGGCTGACCATGCATTGGCTTTGGATATACCTTCTGGTACCATTTAGGAGTTGATCATTCTTTTCATGCTGGTCCACCCCTGTGAGTCAATGGGCAACACTGCCGATTTACACACTTTTGACTCTTTTTTTTTTTTAAAGACTCCTTTAGACTCCTTTTTTGGGCATAGTCTGTCCTTAATTTTATGCTGTTCTTTGTTTTGGGCTGCCCTTTGTTTTCCCAGTTGGTCTGTCTTGAAAAGCTACTCACAGATGTGCTGTAATCTGAATTACCTTGGCACCATCAATGCCTGATATTCTTTTATCCCTTTTTGACATTTCTTCCTGAGCTTTGACCCCTATACATCCTCATTCAGACTTTATGTTTCTACTACACACCTCCATAGATGCTCACAGACAGGTCTTTCAAAGGAAGCCCAGTCTAGTCCTGTCCTCTGCTCTGGTCAGGGAAGGTTGTGTCAATAAGGCATGACTTCTGAGAGCTTTTCGCCTTTTCCTACACCCTGCCACTGGGCAGTCTTGTGAGGATTGTGGCTGGCGCATGCTCAGCCAAGGGGGACACAAAAACTTTTGCATGCTGTTCAGTCTGGTGTCTGCTGGCGGTGATGGCCAATTCTGGCATTATTTCTCCTTTCCAAACAAGCTCCTCACACTCTGAGACAGGACAAAAGGCACAAAGCAGTGGGTACCAGAATGGTTTCAGTAATTTTATCCTGCACGTATAAAGCTGGCACAGCCCTCAGTAAAAGCCTTTGTCTTCCCAGGAACAGCCAGCACAGTCTCTTCTTTCTTCTCCCCCGGGGAAGGCTTGCATCCATGTTTCTTTGATGGCTGGCAAGGCGATGCAGCCACGGTGAAGAGAGGAGTCATTTGGCTTCCAGCCGCTCGCCCTTCTCCTGTCCAGCTGGTACAACTCTAATGGAATGTCCCCTCTTTCTGGCCATTGCCATCTTCACACCATTACTGGAAATGGAGGATTAATAAACTGCAGCTCAAAAATGTCGATGAACGTGTGGGTTGGCTGTGTTGGACAGAAGATAATTTGTGGTGAAATCCACAAAACGTCTGGGATTTGTAAATGTTTTCATGATGACTTGGCTCTTCTCCAAACACTCCCATCTACTGACAAACACGAGCCATGAATCACCGCGCACAGGAAAATCTTCCAAGCCCTTGACTTACTCCTCACCCAGCTCTGCTAGACTGCCAGCTCTGATAGCGCTCGCTGCCCAGTGGGGAACGAGGGCTTCAGGGTCAAGGTGAAGGAGATGCTTGGCAGCCCCACAGTAGGGGGGTCTCTGTAGGTCCCTGGGCAAAGGAGGTGGAGACATGGCACACTGGCTTTTCTAGGTAGCAGCCCACAGGACGGAGCAGTGCTGGGACTGTCCTAGCTGATGTCCTTGACATAGCCCAGAGATTACCTCCTTTCACAGAGGATTTGCTTTCCACTACTGAAGGTGGGGCCCAGGCAGTTTTTGGCCTGATATCAGCTGGGGTTAGTGATGCCTTTCTGCAGACTGGGCTGTCTGGGGTCTTGCAGAGCTCCTTGCTGGCTGCCTGCAGTGTTTCCCATCAATTCTCATTTTTGGACTCAGGAGTAAGCCTTGATCCAGCCGGCTTAATAAGAAGAGCCCTCAAGAGCTGGTACTGCAGGGCATCTTTGCCATTTGTCACCCTGCATCCAGCAGGACCCTAGGGCAGGATGGTGACTCACCTAGCCAGGCAGCCTGGCTGCTGGG
The DNA here is from genome assembly GCA_035582835.1 of Phoebastria nigripes. NCBI lineage: Eukaryota > Metazoa > Chordata > Aves > Procellariiformes > Diomedeidae > Phoebastria > Phoebastria nigripes. Next base: position 252,149 of record JAYKAV010002848.1, read on the forward strand.
GACTGCTCACCCAAACACAAGTCATAAAATGCTCCACTGTTGCTTCATAAACACAGTGGCTGGCAGCAGTATGTTGGCTACCGGGGCTCAGCCCATGTGCCAAGGACAGACCAAAAAAAATAGCCCATGATTCAGGGGCAGGATGCTTTGGCCCTCTGTCCATGAGCCCATGTGTTCCTGTTCGTGCCTCCATCCCCTAGTCAGGCCAGGAGAAGACAGCGAAGTGATTTCCAAGCAGCTTCTGGTCATCACTGTCTCCTGATCTCTCCAAGAGGACCACATTAAAGGGAGTCCCTCCTTGTCAGAGCTTCTCATGTGGGCTGTTACAGCAGCTGTGCTTTCCAACCCTGGAGCCTTGCATCCCCTGTACCCTGAAAAGCACCACGTCCCCGTAGGGTGGACATCCTACTGGGTGCCTTGGTGGCTTTGCGGTGTGCCGTGCAGAGTCACTCAGGCAGGACCACAGGCCACAGCATGTGCGCAATATTGTTCCTGAGGCTGCAAAGTCACTGCTAACGGCATGTCCTCCTGCAGGAGGGAATCAGATTTGGGGATCCTCTCCCTCTTCTGCTCCAGTGAGCTCCAGTGCCACAATCTTCTGTGAAGATACAACAACCACTGCTTTTTCCAGCATTGGTGGCTGGGAGGAAGGACACATTCTGCCAAGGAGGGCCTCCTCTGGCTTGGAGAATGCAGGTATTTATGTCACTACAGCCTCTAGCTATGGCATGGAGCCCTACGGCTCTTCTTCAGATGCATGTGATATGTGATATGCACTCTACCTGTAAATGCGATGGAGCCCAGGGATCCTAGCCCACAGCAATCCCTGGCAAGACACTTTATGTTTCCTCCTAAGTCACCTTCACTTTCAACATCAAACACAAGAAAATGCCAGGTTTCACTCCTGTTTCCCCCTGGATATGCTACGTTCTGCTTTGTTGAAGCCCCTTAGACCCTAGGACTGGTTTGAGGACTCAGCCAGAGGCCAGTCCACTGTTTTTGTCTGATCCAAGCACTTAGAAAGGACAAAATGTGTGTCACCATTTTGCTGCCTGGGATCACCAAAGACTTGAGCCCATTCTCCCTACCACAGAATTTGTCCTGTGCATTTCCAGCACCTCTTTCCTCCATCCCAGATCCCATCCTTGGCTTACAGCAGATTTTTTTTTTTCTCCCTTTCACATTTCCACCTCACTTTTCCTGTGATGTGTCCCCCAAAATGGATCAGTGAGCAAATCTGAATCTGTCTGGCACAAGGTGACAGATGATCTGGAAGCAGGATTTCCAAGCACACTGACTGCCTAGCTGGTCCTGATGCCTCCTCAGAAGCAGGAGCTGCTATGCCATCTTCTGGATGACAGGGGAGGGCTAAGATGATGTGGAGCAGAAAGAAAGGAAACTTCCTCCAAAATGAGCTATGGACAAAAACATCCTCTCTGTTTGCCCCTTGCAACCCTCGGGACTGGATTTGTGGAGGCAGCCTGGCCTCTCTGGCAACCTTGTGCTGATCCTGCAGAGATGGACCAGGCACCTTTGAATGGCAAGTAGAGGAGAGAAACTTGTCTCCCAGCTCCAGCAGAACAGTCCAAGGTTAGGATTAGAAAAGGATACCCCACAATTTCTACTGAAAAACATTGCCACCTGTGGGAAAGACTTGGGCATTTTGTTTTGCAGCTCTCCGCCTCCTTGTTAATGATGGGATGTTAGACTGCACCTGCCTCCCTCTCCATTTGCATCGTAGAAGTGCCAGGAAGGGAAAAGGAGAACAGACCAATGTCTTGGTAGTCAGACCTGTGTCCCCAAAACTTTGCCAACTTTTTGGCATTGGCAGTACTTAGCCATCACATGGCAGAAATGCTCTCCCTGAAAACAGTTTGAGATCTGAGGAAAATGCCTTATTCTGAAATGGACTGACACACAAACTTCATGAAACCTTTCACAGAAGGAAAGCTACTGAGATGTTTTGTTTTGGAAACACCTGCAGTCCAAACAGTTTGCTATTTCTGAAACCAAACTATTCACAACTTCCTGCAAACCTGGAAGCCACTGCTTCCTGCCAGCTGCTCTGGACGTGGCTGAGGAGCACAGGAGGGCTGGGACTTGTGGTTGCCTCAGAGTTGGGTGGGCAGATGAGCCAGCAGCGAAGCAGGCAGAGCTCAGAAAGACCAGCTTGCACTCAGTCAAAATCTGCACGTCGCATGTTCAACGATGCTGCGTTCTGCCAAAACCATCTGCCAGCAAGCTCCAGCCTGTCCCAGTCCCACTTCCCAAGGAGATACGTATCATTTAGCACACTGCGGCAGAGAGGAATAGCAGCCAGAATGGGTAAGCAACGGGCAGTTATGTGTGAAGGCTGAGCACGTGGCTTCCATGCCATAGGACCAGGAATGCTCTTCTTTCCATGCAAACCTTGAATTCATACTTTCAGGGCAATGCCACACAACCTGAACAGTGGTACCTTTATACAGGAAGGCGATGGTGTCTGTGATGGGATGGTTAGACTGGTCTGTGGCATGGGCCAGTTCTCTTCCCACAAGGACGTCTTCCACTGACTGGTAGATGTGCCCCTTCTGACTATAAATGTCATGACATTTCCAGTGGTCTCACACCTTCCTCTGTACAGGTTTTCCTGCTGGGTACCTGCCAAGAGATGCCCTTGAAGAAGGCAAGGATAAGGACAGGGTTGGAGAACCAACAAGATAGGAAGACACAAGGAAATACTTCAAACTCAGAGGCATGGAAAATGTCTCCTGATAGTGGCTTTCTGTCAAATGCCTCTTGGGGGAGTGTCATCCTTTACTGGTAGATGCTTTTCTTTATCAGCAGATTTCCTTCTTGGGACTTTTGTGTTTGCTGAATGACTCATAACCCCAGGACATGATCACTGATGTGGCAAAGGGAAAGTCCTTGCTTCTGCCAGAACTGCAGGGGCTCAAACCATTGGCCATATCTGTCATACTGCTCATGGCCACAGCATCTCTGCAGGTCTTCCCAAGATATTTTCTCTCTCCATGCACAAGTGTGGGTTTGAGATCAGATTTTATTGGTGGCACTAGGCTTCTAGAGAGGTCATGGTGCATTACAGAAGCCAACCGGTAATTTAGAGAGGTTAGTATTAGAGGTCTCATGCTAACGATACTTAGCCCTTGATGGAAACGAAGTTGCTTGAGTGGAGTTTCCAACCAGAAGGAGGTAACTAGAAGAGACGGTTTGGGAAACCCCATAGGGAGTTTGTGGTGTGTGGAGAGCAAGTCTCCCTCAAACACGTACGGTGTAGTCTGTGGGGAAGGAGTCTATTTTCTGGGGATTTGCAATGAAGTTTTCATTCAGCATTGGAATTAAAATTCATTTTATTATGGGACCTTTAACTATTTCCAGAGCCTGACCTTTTCTGGAGGCTGTTGACTAATTAATGTCTGGTCTGGTATTCTTCAAACTTTCCACATACAGTTCAACTTGTTGCCAGCTGCTTTCAAACACATTTTTCAAGAAATTAGGTTGTAATTAAGTACAGTTATTAATGACTGTTTTTCCTGCCTTTCCCATTGGGTTTGCAACTTTCTTTGCTCCATGTGGCAAAGAAGATGGCCAATATTTCACGGGGTGAGTGAAGGAATGTCTAATATGATCTTTGACATGTTGATTTGACTCAGCTCCAACTCTGCAATGCATGGTGTTGACCACCAAACCGCACAAGAGAGACCTGGGTAGAAAAGTACAGAGTCAGGGTCAAATCCCTGTAGGCAAGCTGTAGGCAAGATGGGGCAGGGAGCTCCTTCATCCTTGGAGATCCAGCGCGTGGGGTGAGCAGTTCATGCAGATGGGACAATGCATTGGTTGCTCTTTGTCCTGCTCCCCAAAGGATGAAGAGGAGAAGCTGCAGACCCACCAGAGTGAGGGAAATCACTCTCATGCTTAAAATTCAGGGCATGCTGATCTGGGAGCTCTGCAAATAATGTCAAGCCCATTGGTGTGAACATTCCTCTCCTGCCCGGTCCTCTCTCCGCCCAAGAGGGACTAACAGGGAGACCCGTGTGTGGAGAGAGCAGATGGAGCCGAAAGCAGCCAAGAAGGGAAGCGGCACTCCTACGCAGAGCCCAGAAAGGTTTTACATGCTCTCCGCTCTCCGGTGTCGCTGAGGTCACTCCTCTTTGTCAGGCACATGGCAGCAAATCCCCCTCTAAGCCCCAGATCTCGGAGGCATTATAATAATAAAAGCCTGGGCTGAAGCGTCTGAGCAAACACATTGGTTGAGCAAGTGTTTTTCCCCAGCCCTGGGACCAGGTTATTCTGGGAACTGGCAGCGCTGAAACATCAAGGCGGCAACATCATCCGGCGAAATCTGCTGCCAGAGGGTCGGCAGGGGTGCGAGGGGCGACGGGCAGGTGAGGGAGCCCACCCACGAGGTGGGGACAAGGGGGTGCATAGCACCTATTTCATTTCCTGACTGGCCTTCAACTGAGTCCTGGCAGCTCCGGGCAGCCAAGGCAGCGAGGGTGGAGGCAGATAGATGCTGACAAGTAACACACATGTGCACAGACACGGGGGCACAGACATGAACAGCCCCTTGCCAGAGGGCTGGGATTTCTCCAGGCATTTTACATCCCCTTTTTCTCCAGGGCCTCACCCTTTTTCTTTCGCTTTCTCCCAGTGGTCCAGATGCCACGCATTCCCAGTAGAGCGGAGGTGCCCTGCAGACTGGCACCACCTTGGCCATGGGGATGAGCGTGCATGCAAGCACACACAGGCTCACACACACGCGCACCCCGCTTCTGGCACACGTGTCCACACGTTGTGCACGGCAGGTCTGCAGGCACAGCGCATCCCACAGCCAGGTGCACCCTCGCGTGCACTGGGTGATGGGCCAACATGGACGCTGATGCTAGAGGTTTCCCAATGGTACAGAAATCCATCTGTGCTCTGCTCCCAACCACAAAAGCCACGCTCATGAGCAAATGATGAAAACAAGCCCAGCAGTCACCTGCCTGGAGAGGTGCTGAAAGGCAGGTCAGCCTATGGAGCATCCTTTCTCCCCATGCAGCTCCAGCCACAGCCGGGACCTGTCCCCCCCTTGTGTTTTATCAGCAGACGTCCACACACCTCAGTCAGGCTGCGTTGCAGTTTATCAGAGTCTACTGTCTGCCCTTCAGCACCTGGGACCTGGTTTTGGCTGATCTTTATGGGCGCAGTACTTGATGCCAGCCCTGGAAGCTGCTGGAGGAAGGAGTCAAGAGGGAGGTGGCGAGAGAGGAGATGGGGAGAAGAGCCGACGATGGAGGTGAACCGAGAAAGGTGGGACTTGGCCTTGATCAGGACCCAGGACAGCCTGTGGCCGTTCCCAGAATTGGAGCAAGGCTGGTTTCTCCGAAAGGATGAACAACAGGCCTGCTTCATCAGCTCAGCCGCTAGGAAGGACGGAGCAGAGCCAAAAATCCAGGAGAAAAATGTTATGCAAAATTGTTCATCTGTTACTGATTGGGAGGCTGAGAGCTCAATTCAAACCACCCAATAAAACCGGCTTGGACGAGAATTTCCTGAATCCCAGATTAAGTGAATAAAGATGTTTCAGGAGTTCAGGGCCGCAGTTGGGTGGTTTGCACACAATTTGCTGTTGGTTTCACCCTTTGTTGCTTAATGAAGAACAGAAGGAGGATCTCCCATCTCATTCGACCAAGGGAAAAAATTATTTCTTCTAAATTTAAATTAATTTCCTGTTGCAGGCACAGCTCTGTTTATCTGACCTACACAGGGGCTCCATCTTGGATTGCAGCTCATTCTGCTCCGTGCAAGACACTCTTCACCTCGGGGACTGCAGCGTTCCCAAGCTGGTGGCATCGAGTCAGCATGGCAGGGTTTTTGCAAGCGGAGCTCAGAGGCTAAAAGCTAATGGCAAGAAGTGCTTTGAAAGCCAGGTCTCAGTTATGGGGAAAAACCTGCAATTTTGCACACCCTGTGTGTCTCCCCAACTCATTCAGGGAGCTGGTCCTTCCTCTCTATACACCTCACTGCCACCAACGTGCTCCCCAGTTGTGCCCTTGGAGGAAGCCCTGAGGAGCGGTGGGTGCTCCGCTCAACTGTAAGGGCTGAGCAACAGCCAGGTTCAGCGAGGATCACATCCCACACCGCACTCGCTGGGGACCGAGGGGATTCCCCACCCTTGCAGCATCCGATGTTGGAGAGCTGCTCTACCAGGGGGGTTGCACAACCCTGAAAATCTCTTATTTTAATAAGCCTCTTATTCACGGTGAGGGAAAGGAGCCAGGCTGTATGTACTGAAGTCTTTAGAAAGTTTCTAAGTCATGGCTACATCTCTTGCTCCTAAAGGCATCAATCTATATATCTACCTATCTCCCTTTCTCTCCATCTGTCGTTCACCTTGCTAGTAAACGCTGAAGTCTCTTTACAAACTGCAAACCTTTAAGTCACCTGGCACCTGAATCATTCCTCTAAGCGGCATCATGTGTCTTGCTGGGACTTCAAGCTCTAATTAAGTGTGGAAAAGGGATGGAGATCCCTGGAGAAATCAGAGATCAAATTTTAAAGAAGGAAAACTAGATCAGAACAAAAGATAATCATCATGAGAAACTTCAGAAACATGGAAACAGGCTTTTTACTCAAGGGCCCATCTCTCTAAACCCCATGCTTGACTTTGCATGAAAACCTCTCCCGAATATTCCCCTTTGCAGAATTTCTGGGGAATTGGACTTCTTAGGAGGAGTCCAAAGGCTATAAGGATGAAGCAAGCTATTTGCAGCCTTGGGTCTAGAGTCATTACCACCATACTGTAAAATGTAGCTTGTCTAGATGGCAACCCAGGGAAAATATGACAGTGATTGTCAGCGGGAATGTGATGGGTATGAACACCAAGGAGAGACATGCTTTCAGAGAGCCCCATGGGAGGATCAGCAGGAGTAATGGGATGTATGTGAGCAACAGCATATTTAGGCAGAATATCAGGAAACGTTTCCATCTCAGCTATTAGTTTTATTAGGAAAAGTCTCCCGTGGGAAACTGGAAGCTGCATCACTTGACTCACTCCGAGCTAAGCACTAGATAACATGAAGCAGAGAACAGGCGTGTATTGGCGGGGGCAGATGGCCCAGATGACCTAATGGTCTTTTCCATCACTCTGATTACAATCTAGCCCGGGTAGGGGCTCTTCGCTCGTCTCCGTCTGACTCAGGGTAATGACAGGCTGGAGAATAACATGTGAGTTTGTTCCAGTGTTATTTTCCACTTTCTTCATTTGAGGTCTCTGGGTAAAAGATGGGCTGCGGAGTGACCTCAGCTGAAGTGACAATATTTCCCAGTTCGCTTGCCAGGTCCTCCTTCTCGCAGGGCTTGTGTGTGTTGGAGTGGGGGCTGCAGGGTGGCATGGGCCCCGAGGACCAGGTCCTGCTTCAGAAATTGGTGCTTAGCAAAGGAGTAGAGGAAATACAGATACAAAAGCCATCCAGAAGAGCTAGAAAAGCCTCTCACCAGCTTTTCCATCTGAGATGTGGCTGCTCCAGAGTCAGTTACTGCCTTTTCTTGGCGGTCACTGGTTTTCCACAGAGGGACGGTGGGAGCAGCGGGAGATGCAGGATGTTTTGGTGCAGCCGAACAAGCAGGAGGGGCTGAGTGCATCTTCCCAGTGCTCAGGGAAAGTGCAGCTCTGCTGAGATGGGGACAAGAGAGATCTAGGGATTCATCTCATCCCCAAAGGGAACCCTCTGGGGAAGGCTGTTTCTCTGAAAACAAAGCTTTTCTCAGCTCCTCAGACCTCTTGCCATCATCCAAGCTGTCCAGACTGCCACCTGCTTGGCTGATACCCACATGGGAGCCATGCTGGGGTCCTCCTCTCTCCCCTGGGGTGGAGGTCTGGGTTTATTCTGGACCTCCAAGCCGTGACACAAGCACGAGTGATGGAAGGGGCTGGGCAGGGCTGGTAATTCCCTGTCCTGTTATCCTTAACACCTGGGAGCAATATTCCTTCTTCTCAGCTGTCTTCACTCTCCCCCTTTCAAATCCCCTTTTTAAACTATTCCACCAGCAATCCTCCTAGCCTGCCCCCCTCAGAGGGGCACAGACTGCCCTATGTTGCTCAAAGCTGAGATGAAGCAAGCTGATGATCTACAAAATGGTTTGCACAGCCTCAGCCCACCCCTCTCCCTGCCACATGCAGAGCCAAGGGGGATGTGCAGGTAGACAGTGAAGGGCTCTGGGTTCATGCTGGTGGCTCTGGAGCCCCTCCTGCTGAAACCTCCTGGGTTGCCTCTGTCTTCAGAGGGCTTGGGCTTGACACCGGCCCTTCAGCAATACAGCTCAAACAGGTACGATCAAGCTGACTTTTCCACGCTCCTCCCATTGCAAAGTACTTAACTGAAGTTCACCTCTTAACATTAAAGATGTTTCTAAGTGCTTTATTAAGGGGCATCATAACCTCTTAAACACTTTGTTAACTAAGAGCCTTGACAGCTAGATGGGAAGTACCCCCTTGAGATGTGCAGCAAGTGCATCCAGAGGAGAGCATGTTAACCCAACATCTGCTTTGGGGAAAGAAGGGCAGCGCTCGCCAGAGCCATGCTCATGTTGCAGAGTGTGGGGTGCACGAGGATGCTGCTGCCCCGGCTCCCATATGTCCCGGGGGTGGGTGAGGATCCTGAGATCTGCTAGGAGACACATGCATGAATGCTGGAGCAAGAATTTTGGGGAATTTGGATGCTGCATTTCATTGACTCTCTTTGGCTATTTGAAAAATTAACTCTCATGTCATTCGGCTTCATATCACTTTGCTGTCTAGTCTAGGAGCTGTCTGGGATTCTCTGCAGCTGGAGAAAAAAGGTGGATACCCCCAAATGGCATGTCCTTTCAGTGTTTCAGACACCTTTTTAGAGTGGGATGTACTGTCTCTGTCAACCCCATGATACCTTTCCCAGAATGCAAACTTGGGACTGCCTGTGATGCTGCTTAAAAAGTTCTCATTTTAGAAATACCTGACTTAATACTATAGAAATCAACTGGAATGGTCTGTACTGTTCAGTGATGGCAAAGATTTTCTTTCCCTGTTGGAAGCAACTGGTATGCTGCAAGCACAAGAACTTCATGGGAAAAGCTTGTTTATGGGATTAATGACAGCACAGAGTGGTTGCTGGGATGGGATAAAATGTTATCTAAAGAAAAACACAGACGGATAATTGGTGGCATAGGAAGAAACCAAGCTGGAGGGATGAGGGGTTCATAGGCACCAGAATACAGGAAAATAGGGACACTCCAGTCAACATTTAATGATTGCTTGATATCAGATGTGCAGGCCACTTCTGGGATGATGGACCAGGGAAAGCAGAGATTCTGGAAAGGGTTTAGGCTTCAGCTGAAACCCAGAGAACAGAAACTCCCACTGCTGCTGCAAGGCTAAATATGATCTTGATAGGCACAAGCAGGGAATATCACGGAGGTGGCATTACTCCTGCATGTGATTTTAGTGACATCATCACCAAAATGGCACATTCAGGTCTAGTGCTTATGCTTGAGAGTGACACTGAAAACTTGGAAAGGACTCAGGAAAGAACTAGAAAATTATCCCAGGGCTAGAAATCATTCTCAGTGAGAGACTAATGGAACATGATCTGTTTAGTTTATCTAGTTTTTAAGAGGTGATTTAATCATGGTCTGTGAGAACTGATGTGGAGGAATACTTAGAGTGCAAAGGGCTCTTTAAGAGGGCAGACAAAGACAGAAAAAGATCCAGGGATTGGAAAGCAAAGCTGGTGGTTGTTGAGCTAGAGATAAAGTAACTATTTTTAACAGTGGGAATAACTGACCATTGGAACAAGGAGCCTAGAGACGCGGTAAACTCTTCATCCCATACAGCCTTGAAACGCAGACCAGCCACTCTTCCGTGAATATCTGAACTGAAACGCAAGCTGTTGGTCTTGGTGAAGTCAGAAATGTGAATTTTCAGCTAAGAAAACCTGAAATGACCTGTGGTGGCAAGAGAGATACACTCCATCTTCAGCACATGCTGACATGGTGGTAGGGCCAGGCTTGGCTCCTACTGACATTTGCAAGGGCAGACAAACACAAAGCTGTGCTTGCTCTGTGTAAAGTCCTACCTGAGACTGCAAAACTTCTGCTATTTGAACTTCCCTTTACTGGTACATTCATCCGTGTTGAATCTTTCTTCTTTTGTCTCAATGCACTGTTCCTGGGAGCTCGTTCTGTATCTGGCAAATGTGAAAGAATGCCTTTCTGCATCCGATTGATATTGTGAAAATGTGTTTTCATGAGGAGAAAGCTCCTGGGAAGCTACCTAGGGCAAAACTTTCTGAAACAGGAGTGTTGTGGCTGGCTCTTGTGGCACTTCAGTTGCTCCTTCTCACATTCAGCACAGATCACAGCTTCTCCGCCATGAATTGGCTGTAGCCCAGCCTGACAAGGACAATATCATGAAGGTATCAAGGGCAGGATTTCATGAATGTGCAGATTGTCACCTTTGGTGAGGATCCTGGCTGGTGACCCTTGCAGGGGGGGGTCTCCCCCTTTTCCTCAGCATGCAATGAAATTTGTTTCCCCAGGCATTGCTGGGAAGCAGTCCCCAGGACTTGTTTCTCCCAAACTCATTCGATTGCTGTATTTGGACATTTCTGTAATTCCCCTGTAAGGCAGATCTAGAACAACAGCAGAAACAAATTTTATTCTAGAAAAGCAAAAGGTTAAGTTTTTCAGGACAAAACTGGAAATAAACTTGCTAGAAGAAAACATGAAATGAGGAAAACCCATGCCTTAACTTCTCCTGACAACGCCTGCTCAAGGGACAGCAGAGGGGATGTTGGGTCCTGTAGATGCAGGTGCCAATGGGGCAGCTCAGGTCTACCTCCCTCCCCAAACACACTTTGCTTAGGAACTCCCTCTTCGCAGTTATACTGGAGGGTTAGCAGATATGTTCAGACTCATTTGGGGAGTTTGCCCTCCTGCCTCTAGGAAGGATCAATATCATATCATATCTTTCATGGCTGCTGTGATGAAAACTATGCTGGACTGCAGCTGGAGCAGCAGAAGAGTCTTTTATGGGCTGCTTTCACCTTAGAGGAGTTAGTGGACTCACCACTTCTCCAGGCATATTCTGTGGCATCACAACAACACATAGTTTCTGAATTAGGGAGACTGTCACTCCTGGGACAGGCTGCAGGGGCTCCCAGGGCATTGTTGGATTACATTACAACAATTATAGCATACAAATAACCTAGCTTTGCTCTGTGGGTATGGGGCCCTCCTCCATGTCTCATGAGTCTAGGAAGGTCCCAGCACTGCCAGGGTAAAATATCTTCTGGTCGGTCAGATGAAGCTTTGTGTAGATAGGTCTTTGCACCTCAAACATCCTTTCTCTGATGTGAAAGGGCTCAGACAAGCATCGTGGCAGGAAGGTTGCATCTGACATTGACATGATTTAAACCGCAGGCTCCCCACAAGGCAGCCAAGCTGGCCACCTCTCTGGTTGACTGCCCAGCAGGAAGGCTGATGCAAATAGCAACTGTGGATGCTGGCACTTGCTGGAGGACAGCACAAACATGCATCTGTGCTGTTTGCCGGTTGCTATTCAGCACCCATCTTCCTTCTGTTTGTAAAGCTTCAGGTCCATCCAATCCATGAGCAGAAGCCGTCGCATGTGGCCAAGCAGCCAAGTCAGTCATCGTGGCGAATGGACAACAAATAAGCTAAAAATATTCTGAAAATAGTTTGAGGCTAAATATTGTTTGCCCAAGTTACTTGACCGAGACTCCTGAATGAGGAAGTCACTGGCAGGAACTGAGATCACCCTGGGAAGGATTCAGAAGAGAGTGAAATTCATCGGCTCCTTTGTCTCGCTGGACAATCGCAGCTTTCATCCTTGACCAGTTGCGTTTCGAAACGCGTCTCATGCTTGAAGCCAGAGTGGATGCTTTGGTCAAACTATTCAGCACACTGAAATCCTGGGCTTAAACCATACCGCTCAGCTCATTGTCGCAGCCAAGGTTTATCCAAGCATGTTACCAAGGCTGTGAGGAGTCCTGGATCCTGATACAGACGTGAAGAAACACAAATGCTTCCTTACGCACCAGTTTCTGGGCCCTGGGAAGGACTAAGATCTTCTAAATTACTTCTCTGTGAAACTGGGAATATGTTGGTGTGGTGGGTTGACCTTGGCTGGACGCCAGGTGCCACCAAGCTACTCTATCATTTGGAAAACAAACAAACAAACAAAAAACTCGTGGGTCAAGACAAAGGCAGTTTAATAAAACAAAAGCAAAGGCCACGCGTGGAAGCAAAGGAAAACAAAAGATTTATTCTCTACTTCCCATCAGCAGGCGATGTCCAGCCACTTCCTGGGAAGCAGGGCTTCAGTACGCGTAGTGGTTGCTCCGGAAGACAAACGTCATAAATAACGAATGCCCCCCATTTCCTCCTCCTTTCTCTTAGCTTTTATTGCTGAGCGGATGTCATATGGTATGGAATATCCCTTCGGTCAGTTTGGGTCAGCTGTCCTGGCTATGTCCCCTCCCAAGATCTTGCCCACCCCCAGCCTGCTGGTGAGGGGGGAATTGTTGGAGAGACAGCCTTGATGCTGGGCGAGCACTGCTCAGCAGTAGCCAAAACACTGGTGTGTTATCAACACCTTTCTAGCTACCAATACAAAGCACAGCACTATGAGGGCTGCTATGGGGAAAATTAACTCCATCTCAGCCAGACCCCATACAGTTGGGAACTGAGAGATGGAGATAGAGCCTTCTTCCTAACCCAGCCCAACCCGTTTTACCCATCCCTAGTTGCTTCCAACATATCTCTAATGAGCACTTTCTTGTAATGTGGCAATTGCAGTAAGCTCCGTATTAGGTGGGAAGATGGTTCATTATTATGATGTCCTAGGTCTGCCTGAACTTCACACCATGCCTCCTATTCAGGTGGGATTCATTTGTAAAGGAATCTCAATAATTTAGGGGAAATATGTTGGAAAAAGCAGATGAGTATTTGCCTCTGCAAAGACCCTGAAGAGAAAGAACTAAAACTGAGTGGCCTGCATGGGTCTCTGTATGGTATGTGGTACACAACCTCCACTGATGGGTGTACAGGATTTGTGCAACACTGGCGAGTCCCCGTTGGACCCATGCTGGGACAGGATGGGTCTTCTAGCCCCTGGACCAGGACAGCTCTATCCACTGCCTGCGTTTTCTTTTTGAGGAGGTGCTTGGAGCTGTGGCCCACCCCTGTCCAGCACAGAGAGGCACAGCCAGACTGCTGGCTCCAGCACGAGCCACAGGCACGTCAGGGCTGTGCAGGTAAGATCTAGCTGCTAAGGGTGCTATATGTAATGGTTGGATGTGGATGGTTTCAATGCCTGGACATGGACACAGCACACACTTCCCTGTGTGTTTCCTCCCTATCAATAAGAGCTTGCCCTCCCCGTGGTGAGAATGGAGGGGCACGTCCCTCAGTCCCATTGCTGAGATGCCCCATTAGCTGGGTGCTCACTGATGGAAAAATCCTGCAGGAGAAAATTGGAACAGGAGAGGGAATAGGAATATAAGAGACGCCTTACTGGGTCAGAGCTACAGCCTGTCTAGCCTGCATCTACCAGGGGCAATAGGAGATGCTGTTTTGCGTGAGCCTTCTGCAGCCTAAGCACCTCATACTTTAGCATTCACAGTCACTGGGCTTGGGACAGTAGAAGGCACATACCTGCCTGTTCCCTCTGATATTCCCTTATGGACCTGCTGTCCATTAGCTGGTCTAATCCCTTTCTGACCATGCCAACAGCATCTCCCCCCGCAGCCTCTTGTGGCAGTAAATTCCTGAGGTTTTACCCAATGCATGAAGAAATCTTTCCTTTTCTCTGTTTCAGAGTGATATCCTACCAGTTCCACTGACTGGCCCTAGTTCTTGTCCTTGGGATTTGATTTCATGTTCACCTGATTCACCACCTTGGGGATTTGGTAAACTTCAGTCACATCCCTCTCAGCTTTCTCCTCTCCAGAATGATGAATCCCAACCTCTTCAGTGCCTCTTCACAAGACAACTCCTCCAGCCCCTTGATCATTTTAATTTTTAATTGATTTGCCCTTCTTATAGTAAAGTTAAAGCCTCCAGGTTTGTGTCTGTCCTCTGTTTAGTTCTGGAGAAGATCTGGAGGAACTTCTCTAGGGGATGTAATTGTGGTGAGTGAACACTCAGCTGCTTGGAAATATATCATAAAAATATCAAATGCCTTGTTTGTGATGTTGGCTATAGTCCTTTTGGATTTATAGTTTCTTTATAGGGTATTGCTCTTGCTCCAGCAACCTGTATCGGTAGTCGAAGACATAAGTGACCTACAGCTAAAGAAAATCTCAGGAACTGTCTCAGCCCTGCAAAAAGAAAAGGCTGTTGTGGTTTAACCTCAGGCTGAGGAACAGCAAAATTGTGAAGACAACGTCAGATTGAGGTCAAAAATCTCACAGGCCAATATCCCTGGTGGCTTACCATAAACATGCATTTATTTAACACTGGGCTGCATGTGGTCCTGGAGCATTTGCAGGAGAATGGTCGATGTGTCTCACCCTGCTTCCAGAGCTGTCTGGAGATCCCAAGTCTTTGCTCTGCAGAAGCACAGCTGTGCTTAAGAGTCTCTTCTCAAGGCTCACTGCAAAGGTTAAGCTGCGCCAAAGGAAGTTGTTTTTCCAGAGTCAGGGTTGAAGGACAGAGCTCTGGTGTACCAGCATGCAGTTTGTGTGGTTGCGATGGTCCATCAGACCATCAGAAGGGCTTTGGGACAGAGAAGATGGACGTTTATTTGTAAATTTTCTGGTCTCCTGAAATGCTCACTGATGAGTGAATGAATAAAAACTAACTCTCTGCCATGTTTCATCTGCTTCACCTTCTGCAAAATCATAAACCTCATGCACAACTGAATGGGGTAAGTTCATCTTGAGCACAGCATCAAGCTAAGCATCTCCCCAACTTTACGTTCATCCCACATCTCCTGCTCTTTCCTGGCCCCACGCTTGTATGTCCCCAGCCTTGGAAAGACCAGGTAGAGCTTGCACTTGGCTCTTGAGCCTGGTGCCCACAGTGGGAGCTCTCCAGTGAGGATCCCGGTGGCAGGACACAGCCGTCCATCAGGCTCCTGTCCATTGCAACCAGCACAGTGCGTGCTGGAAGCCATGGGGCAGGATGGGGCAGCACCAGCATTGAGGTGCTTGCTCTCTGCAGAAAACCAGGTGGGCAAGCAGCAGAAAGGAACCACTCCAGAGAGCAGGGACCATGGCACAGGGACCGCAGTGAGGGGACTCACCCGATCAGGTGCTGCTCTCTCCTGCACGCTGAACCACGGCAGGCAAGCATGGACCTGGGAGCTCTCTCCTCCCAGGGAAGGAGGTGTCCTGCCAACCAGGTTCATGGCTCATGCAGAGTCCCTTTGCCGTGGCCACAGATCCCAGGGAGCAGAGGGTGGTGGGCGAGGAGATACCCTTCTGCCCTGCTCCACTGCTCTGAAACCTCTGCATCCCACGTGGGCAGATGCAGGCCTGCCCTCGGCTGTCCCCTCGCAGATCCTGTGCAGCACGAGCGGGACGCTGACCTCTCCCTGCACAAGGCTGGACGCTTTGGTCTGCGCTTTGGGACTCGCTGACTCACGCGTCTGACTCACTCCAAGGCTGAATTTCCATTGCCCCAAGTTACTCCGTTTTGCTAACCCTTAAGTGCCCCCCACCCACGGGGATCCTCTCCCTGTGGCAGGGAGGCTCTCAGCCCTGCGGCAGGAGAGCAGCAGCTTTACTGAGAGTTAGCAAAGTGGCTGAGAAATGACAAATGGGTTCATGGTTTGGCTGCAGCACATGCAGAACAGAGCCCTGCACACAGCTATTGCCTGTACTCGCTACCTGCTCGCTGGAGCAGGGCAGGGGAGCCCAGGAGACCAACTCCAGCCTCCAGTGTTAGCCTCCAGAAGGAGGCTGCCTGGGACAAGAGCTGTCTGACTGTACCCATCTGCAGCTGCATGGCCTCAGCCCAGGGCTCTAGCCCTGCAGCCACCCAAGGACCTGCCCGATGTGTGCTCTGCTCCTAGCTGGCCACGTACATCACCAGTGGCCCACCTGGCTAGTGCTGCCCAGTGCTGCAGACCAGCCTTTCTGCTTTCCCCTACGGAATGGGGCACATGCGGACACACAGAGCAATTTGCCTCCCTCCTCAGGAAGGGATGCAGAGCCTTGCCCAGGTGGTAAAAGGGGCTGCGAGACGCAGAGCTCAGGAGGAAAGGAGAGACCAGAATGAGTGTGTGCCAGCTCAGAGCTTGCTCTGGCTGCCTGGTAAGGGTGGCTCATCTTGCCTTATGATTTCCAGCGCACTCTATGCTTCAAAGCCCATGTCACCAGAGATCTCTCAGCCCCAGAGAGATGCACAATCCTCCAGGAAGGTGTCCCTCTGACAGGTGCCTGTGCTGGCTGCAAGGTGCGAGAATCAGCACTTCCCTTTGGGTGCAAGAAGAGAATCATAGAATCATAGAATCATAGAATCATAGAATCATGAAGGTTGGAAAAGACCTCTAAGATCATCGAGTCCAACAGTCAACCCAACACCACCATGCCCACTAAACCATGTCTCTAAGCGCCTCATCTACACGTCTTTTAAATACTTCCAGGGATGGTGACTCAACCACTTCCCTGGGCAGCCTGTTCCAATGTTTAACCACTCTTTCAGTAAAGAAATTTTTCCTAATGTCCAATCTAAACCTCAGATCCGCCTGGATCAGGGAGAGCAGGACTGGCCCTTCAGTTGTCCCTAGTGGTCCCAGGAATGGGGTCTCCTTGGCCCAGTCTTGCTCCCAGCCCATGCTACGGCACTGCTGGAGCAGCAAACCCACTGCATTGGGAAGGGAGGGCAGGCTGGCTCATACCTAGCTGGTTTGAGTTAAGTGGTGGGGGTCTCTGGGACGCTTGTTGTCCCCAGAGCCTCCTGTGCCTGCCCCAGCACCTGCCTGCCCATGCTTTGTTGCAATTTATTGGTCAAATTCCCCACCAGATCCCACTAGGATGGAGAAGCTCTGTGCTGTCCCTGGGGCCTGGCCAGGCTGGGGGCTCTCCTGGGAGGATGACCAAATGCTCACCATCCATCTGGTCTGTTGTCTCCATGCCTGCCCTCCCCTGTAGGAGGTCAGCCTCAGGAAGAAATGTCCACAGATGCCGGGTCAGAGCAAATAGCAAAAGGTCTCTGAACTTCTATAGAGAGGAAGACTCCTGGTTCACAGCTCCCTCCCCAAGCAACCCAGATCGACAAGCACGGGTTTCAGTTGCTTCTGCTAACCTGCTATGGTTACCTCTGTCTTATTTGTACTATGTCCCAGCCAGGGCAGTCTTATGCACACAAACATTTAAGCAACTGTTGCTACAGAGAAGATGTCCAGCGCTGCCTCCTGAGGGATTAATGGCCCTTAGGGCCCAGCACCCTGGCAGGACCATGGTAGGATGTACCTCTAGCTCCAAATGGGAGCCCTCATCTTCAGGGATGGGGAGTTTGGATGGTGTGGTTGAATTTGAAACCATTTACCATGATTGAACCACTTTCTTTTTCTGGAGGTTCCCCATCCCAGGAGATCAGGCTAGATCAAGGTCTCTGGTTTCCACCCAGCTGTGTCCACCCAGTGACCCTCCACATATAAGGGCAGTGTCCCAGCCCACCAGAACATGTGCAATTCTTCATCCTTTGCAGCTGGAGTAAAAGACCTCCCGAGGTCAATTCACAGACTCGATTAGAAACGCTATCTCAGTCACATAACCCACCAACAAACTTTCTGGAGCTTTGCAAGGCCCTGGAAACCCTTTGCCACCCTATTTCTGAGTCTCCCCTCCATTTTCCAGATGGTGCAGATGCCTGGGAGGCACAGTGGAGGTGCCGCGGGTGGTGTTTTTCCCAGAGGGTGACTGTTGCTGGGTACCACGCACCAGAACAGTGTTACTGCTGCCCTGAGCCAGCTCTGGAGGGGTGGGTGGGTGGCTGTGCACAACCTGTCCCCAGCATGTTGGGAGAGGGCTAAAACAGTCAGAGGGCTAAAACACTTCCCTTGCAAAGAGCTCTGTGACAGACAGACCTTTTCCAGGTCTGCCCTGCCCAGAGAGACCCCAAAATAAATAGCCCCAAGGCACCGAGCCCCAGGGGAGAGAGGAGCAGGAGCAGGGAGCAGGAGCAGGGTGGTGCGCTCAGCCCCATGGACAGGGCAGCCACACAGATCCACACTGTTGACAGAGCCAAAAATAACTCCAGCATCTCTATTTAATGCTATTTAGAAAAACCTCCCCCTCCGAAATGGTGAGCTTCCCCAAAGACAGGATCAATATTTATAAATGCCGCTACTTCCGTGACCCGGTGATTTATACGGGAACCGGGCTGTCAGGCAGGGTTGCTGCAGCCCCAGCTGGGTCTGTATGCATTAATAGTGTCGGTCATTTTTGCTGTTCCCCAGGGGAGCAGGATGGGCTGGGGCAGCTGGAGGAGGAGGTCTGGGCTGTGCAGGGAGGCTGCTGAGCAGGGGCAGCTCACACGGAGGCTGAATTTTCCTCCCACGTGAAAACATAATGAATTTTTGAGGAAATTTGGTGCCAGTGCTGACCCAGTCAGGTTGAAGTTGCCAAGTAACGTTGGCTGGTGGTAAGCTGTTTTCCCTTGTCAGAAAGGGCTGGGGGCTCCTCTGTGGTAGCAGAGAGAGTGTGGGGCACCCCCCAGACACAGGAGACTGTCCCCATCCTCCTGTGCCCAGGATTCAGATCAGCTTTCCTCTTCCCAGGAGCCTGTCCTGCCCATGTGGAGAAGAGTCTGGAGGTCAGTGCTTCAACTTTCACGGACATGGCCAAAGTTTGAGCCAATAAGGAAAACTGCAAAGAAATCACCATTTTGGGTCAGTGTGAACTGTGTTTTCTGGATTGCAATTTTCCAGGCCACAAATCAGCCAGCAAACACAGTACTTGCCCAGCCCTGATCAGGACGGCTGTCTCTTCCTACCAGACTGGCTGGCAGTCCCCCGGTCCCCTCCCATCACAGCCAGAGTAACACAGAATGCTTTCTTGGGTGACAAAGATCATTTTAAGGATTTCTCTCCTTCCTCTCACACCTTGCCATCCACTCCACTGTTCCTATCCAGCTGACTGTGGACTGCTGTAGAAAGCAGATGGGGGATATATTTAACCCCCAAGTCATCTCCATGGCTAGATCTTTAGCACAAACAAATGTGTCAGCAGATGGCAGGGACAACAAGCTGTAGCATGAGGATGGAGAGATGATTACCAGCAACTCCATAAACTGATTTTCCCTGATAAAAAAGCCTCCTCTGCAACACTGCTTCCCAAAATGTCCTGCCTGGCATTTGGACTGGGACGTCTGAGGGATGGCATATGGGCTGCTGGTTGCTCTGCCTGCATCAGCTAGGGATAGGTGCTACCTTGCTAGATGTCAGCCATCAGGACCTCTCCTACTTGCCCTTCATTGATCCCATGGGACAGGTCCCAGTCCATGAGAAAGGACCCTTTTGAAGTGATCGGGGCACTACTCCTCTGTGATGAAGGCCTGGAAGCAGGATGCTTCCCAGGCAGGTGCACAGGGCACAGGTTTACCTGCACGGCTGAGTGATGGAGAACATCAAGCCCTTCTCTGTTCTGCAGCTCAACGCTGCTGCCTGGAAAGAAGCTCGTGATCCAAACCACGGCACTACCCTGGCACCATCAGGGGACTGCAGGAGTCTCCATCCCCTGCTCCTCCAGCAGAGAAAGCAAAGCATGGTGGTGGGAAAGCCATGCATGCTTTCCACTCCCAGCCAGCAGCAGGCACTGGCGTGCAGCAGCCTGCGTGTGCTGAGGGCCAAAAAGGGGACTGGCAGGAGTCTCTGCCCCAGCAGGAACATGGTCCATGCATCAACTGGGTTGAGACGTGCAGAGGGACATGTGCCACAGGGGGCAGTTTGGAGGGATAGCAGCTAAGTCAGCAGTCGAGTGCATAGCTGGAGCCCCGCCAGCACCTGCCACCTCTGGAAATAGCTCGTACAGAGAACCGGGTTACAGGCATGGAGTCCCCTTCCCTTGTGTTATTACGCAGCACATGATACATGAAACATTGGCAGCGGTCAGTCTAGGGAGAGTTGCAGCAAGGGAGGGAGTGAGATTAATAGGAAAACAAATCAGCACCTAGAAACGGAGCAAACGGACAACATAGAGGGACCCAGACCACCGGGGATGCTGGATCACAGACAAACCCGTGCACATGCATGGAAGGAAAAACAGGCTGTGTGCAGAGCTGGCCACCAGGAGTAAAGACAGGAAAATGAAAGGAAAACCCTTTATTATCTAAATGGGGATACGATTTCTGGAAGAACAGACTCTTCAGCCCAGGAATGGTGTTTGAATCACTACAACAGCTGAGAGAGGTGTTGATGGGTGCTTTCACCAGAAAAAAATGAGAGTACGGAGATACTGTTTTTTACCTAAAGCCAAGACACGGGAAAAGAAATAGATACTTGATTCTGGAGCGGGAACTCTGCATCAGCATGGGCCTGCGGAGGTAGTAAAGTGGAACATGTAGGGGAGATGCTGAGAGAAGCAGATCTAACACAGAAGAAATGTCACAAGACTAACAGTTAGGAGAAATGATCGATAATGAGTGGTAGCTGCTAGCGTTTGAGACATGCTGGCTGAGAGCGATGTACAATGGACACAAGGGAATAGAGCAGACAGAAAAGTGTGTGGATCTGGGCAGCAGTGGAGGAACTGCTCTGTGCTCAGTGCCCAGTGCAGTCTGCGGCTTGCAGATCTAGGAGCAGGGATCCTGCCAAGCCAGAAGCTTGCTGCTTTGTTAACAGAGCATCTACGGACAGGGAAGGAGGTTGCGCTCAGACAGAAAAGGAGCTGCTGACTGCATCCCCTGGAAGGGGATGAACCCACCAGCTCACTGCAGCGCATAAGCTGAGCAATCCCCAGTCACCATAAAGAAGCTCCCACTGAGGAGCTTTGGAGATCAGGTCTGAGAAAAAAGAGTTCAAGAAAGTTGAGCTGGGCTTACCTTGCACCACACGTGCAGATGGATCTGCAGTCTTTTAGCTTGTTACAGCACTGGCATGGCTGGAAGGAGAGGCTCAAGGGATGTTACAAAGATCCCAACAGAAGCTGGTACTGAGACAGGACAATAATTTGTACAGCAAGGTTGGTGAGATCACAGAAAATCAATGTGACAGATACCAGCAGCTCCTACCAGCAGGTGAGGGGTGAGTTCTGGGCCACATTTAGGGTGGGATTTTGCTTAAAAGAGGCCAAGCACTAATACCAGGGGACTGAAGAGCTGACATCATGGACAGATGCCTAGGCATGCTGAGTCGAAGATGAAGGCATGCCTGGAGTGGTGCCAGGGCTGGATATTGATGCTCAGCTGAACACAAGTGCTGTGCCCCATCCTGAAAGGAATCTCTGCAGCCTCCTGAAACTCCAACCTGTCTGTGAAAAGACTGGAAGAAACCTGATCACATTTAGTAATGGATCACAGATACATGATCGCTGCAATAGCAACCACAGAGCCCGGGAACGGGACTTTCTAGAGGCCATTGAAGTCAGAATCTGATGGAGAAGGTGAAGATGCACTGAAGATGCACTTTGGAAAGCCTGATGTTCTCAACATGTTCTGCGCAGACACTGGGCCACCACACTCAGCAACAGAGTGGACACAGTCTGGCATCCTGTGGGAACCGGGACACAAGATATCTTTCCCCACATACCACACAGAAGGGAGCACTAATGGCAAATGCCAAAGAGATGGTCCCCCTTGGGAATCATTGCAATAAAAAGCAATGAAGTCAAAAGCCAAGGAAGCTGGTGAACCAGAAACTACAAGAGGGCATTAGGAAGTCAGTGTGGGTGCCAGTAGTCCACCTCTTAAGTGAAAATTCAGTTTGGCTGGAGAAACACAGCAGTGAAATACTCCAAACCCATTTACAGTCCCTGCTTCTTAATGTGAATGTCCCCTTCCCCAAAAGACCTCATCAAACTCAGTTTTGAGGGCAATTTAGCTGGAATAACAGGGCAACTTACAGTCTCTGAGTACAACCCTGGAATGTGCTGGCAAAGGCAAGAGGATGGGGTAAAAGGGGGGGGACAGAGACTCCTCTGCCATGAAACAGCTGCTCCCCTGGGAGGAGGGGGAAGGACTGGGGCTGGAGGAAATCTGGAGTTTGGTACACGGAGAGTGCACTTTGCTTGGTAACTCCCAGTGTCTCCTCTGGGACAGCTTGGAGGGGTTGTGCATGGTGTTCCGCTCCATTAGTAATTACTTTATGCCAGCACATGTAAATAATTATTCTGGCACAGCTTCCCAGCAGAGTGCTGTGTGCAGTCCTTCTGAGCCGTTGTAGCATTGACCCCGGAGCACAGCCTGCTCTGCTGGCTCCCTTGGAGGCCAATACCAGGAGCGATGAGATTTGCATTTGCACATGGACAGGCTGCGAGTCCTTGCATCAACAGTGCTTTGGAAACTTATAGTATCTGTGCAGGTGAAGTGTTATTTCCATGTGACCAAACTCACTGCTTCCCCTCAAGAACTGATTGTGCAGCCCACCCCTTTCCTTGAAATCAGACCCTCAAGAGAGAAGCTTTGGGGTTAAAAAGATGGAAGGGAGAAATGCTTACAGAAAAAGGAAGATAAAAGAAGTCTCCATCACTTGATATTTTCTGCAAAAGGTTTTGCCTGAGATAGGGCGTTCATGCCAAAGTTATAAACCCCTGTGAACAGCAAGGTTTCTAGTGGAAGCCAGAGTCCTTGCAAACTGATGTGCCTCTGCATGGTATGACATGAAACAAATCTTTCACCCCAGAAATCTGCCTCTTTCCAAACTCCAACAGTGCCCTCAAGTGCTCAAAGGAGAAGCCGCAAGCCAGGGATGGAGCTTGCTACCACCCAGGCTGCGGTGCAGGGGAGAGATTATGAACCAGGAGGGGAAAGATGTGGTCGTATGGCCTTGAGCTTGGCTCACTGCTGTCCCTGCCTGTACTAAGCCGAAATGGCTGCATCCCCCTTATAAAGTCTTACTTCTTTTCCTCTGCGTGGGCAGATCTGCACCATGTGACAGCCCAGCTGTCACCAAGAGATGCTCCAAGAGCATCCAAAGCAGATCCGTGGTCTATGTTGCCTGGAAAAGATGCACACGTCAAAACTTGTGAAAACAGTGTGGTTTGGATTTGACCACTGGAGTGATCCCACCCAGCCATACCTCCTGGAGCCATCCCTCCAGAAGATGTGACCTCCTCTGGAGAGGAGAGGACTGAGTCTCAGCGTCCCAGCTTCGGAGGGGAGGTTGTGTTTCACCCCATCTGACTCCCTGCCGTGAGCTTTCCAAGCTGTGTGGAGACAGTTTTGGCACAGCAAGGCAGGACAGTCCTCGCTCCTTCAGTGGGCTGCGTCTCAGCAAAAGGGGCTCTTTCAGGGAACAAGAGATAAGGCCTGTTTGGATCTGTGGGACCTCTGCCTGCTCCCAGTGAGACAGTGGGAGCTGGAGACACTGTACATGTTCATCTGGGCTCCTTCATGTGACACACAAGTGATCCCTGGCAGGACGGTGAACTCAAAAACAACTCACCTCGCTCAGGCCTTCCCCTGAGGGTTCCCTGGAGAGTCACCTGGTGGAGCTTTGTCCTACAGTCCTACACTCTGGGGAAAGAAAACACTCAGATGGTACACCTCTACTCACCAGTACTTGCTGTACAAGAATTAAGACATTTCCAAGGGACGACAGGGTGTTACTGTGATGGGAATTGACAAAGGTATATTGGGACACTGTTCTTGTCCCCTGTTTCCTCAGCCTTTTCCTTATTTGGGGAGGCTGCTCTTAGCCTGGATCATGGCATTGCTTTGATTTACACTGCATGGCCCCAAAACCCATTGAGTTAAGCAGCAGAGGGGACAGAAACAGGCAGATGGGGAAGAGAACTTCTGAATCTGTTTTTGTCCCTGTAGCCAGAGTACCACGGGACCTTCAGCTCTTGGAGGGAAGCCTGCCTGTCTTCTCTGAAGGCATGTTTGTTGTTCTCTTCCATCACTTCTCATCATGCTACTGTCCTGTCATGTCCATACACCACTGTCCATCATCTCCAACACAGGAGACAGTAGCTGCTCTCTCAGCAGGCTGCCATCATCCCATCAGTCCACCTTGCCAAGCAAACAGCGATTTCGGCTCCAGAGCTGGTTTCAGCAAAGAGCCACCCTTCTGCCACCTTTTGCTGCGCTGCCTTGATCTGGGCGGTGATGGGCATTCAGCTGTCTCCTCTCTCTAATCCTGGTGAAAAGCTGCTATCACAGGTGCCTGCTCCAGGTGTTCGCTGGAAGTACCACAACACAAAGCCAAAGCAGACACTAGACAGGCAGGCTCACAGACACGGAGCCAAAACCTCATGTGCCACTAGACCCCTTTTAGTGCCGGAGCTGCAAGTTTCTTCCCCAAGGACCAATTCTCAAGGTACAAGAGACATTGGGGCTCTTCTCTGCCATTCTAGACTTTGCAGGAAAGGTTTTGCTGCTCTGGAGAAGGCACCTACTGCAACACACAGCTCCTACTCTGCTGTGGTTCATCACTGCCTCAGGCAGCATGAGATGACCCTGCCAGCAAGTGCAGATCCAACAGTGATGAGAATGGTCTTTCTAGTGTAGCGGGCAGCACTCGCTGCCCTTCGTCTCACCGATGCTCCTTGGCAAGTACCAGCCTCTCCCTGCGGCAGATGGAGAACAGGTTTTTCATCTGACACAGCCTCCTCATCATCTTCAGGTCAGCTGCTGTCAGCAGCCACAGAGCAACAGACACTAGTGACTCAGGGCTTCAGCATCAACTTGCTTTGATCATCACCAGCCTGGGGATAAAAATAACCAGATCTGGGTCCAGCGCTTTTTCACGGGGATCTCTTCAGCACATAAATAGGAGCACTTATGTGAAAACTGGTGGAGCGGGAATTGACAGCTGTAACACAGACAGCTAGTTGCAGGAGACAGGCAAAGGACCGTAGTCTGAGCAGGTCCTCCAGGAACCTCTCTCCACAACTCTGCAAGAAAATGGCCTGTCCTGCTTTTCTTGCATTCACCAAAAGTGACCTTGAAACCTGCTGCTGTGATGCCATTTCTATTCTAATGGCCAGAATAGCTGGCTGTGCCACTCACGGCTGAGGATCCCAGCCAAAAGGCATTTCCCTGGCAGAGCACAGAGGCCCCAGAGCAGAGCAGGTCTCATCACGACGTTGTGGGTTTCTAATTAATACCCATTTGTTTGCAGGCTGATCTGCCCTACCACATGCCAGCCCCAGAATTTCATCCGCATCCCTGTGGAGACGGCTTGACAGTCGCCAGGACCTGCAATCCCAGGCCCTGCCTGCCTGCCTGCTGCTCTCTACCAGGTCACACACAGCCTGGTCTCAAAGCTACATAGCTGAGGATATTACTCTCCCTGCCTCCATGCACTTATCCCAAAATTAGCACTTGTTTATGCAAATGAGTCGGCTCATTAGGCCTCCCCCTCAATCCATCAATAGATGGCAGCAGGTAGCCCCCTTCCAGGCCTGGGAATACAAATGGCAATGCCTGAACCTGCTGCTCCCTGCACCGTCCGGTGACTATTTTTTCTTTTTTTTTTTTTTTCCATGCAAAATACAGCTAAAATCTTTCTGCTTCCACAATGACACGAGTCAGACAAACCATTCCGCTATGGGCAGAGGAAACAGCAGCTTTCAGGTGTGTGCTTTGGCACTGTGCAACTGTTTGGTTAAGAAAGCAGAAAACACGGACGTAACGCACGGGAGAGGGATCACACCTTCGCTGGCCGAGGTATGATCGCGAGGTAGTGAGGCCAGCAGGGACACTTGGTGGCTGGGCTGTTTGATGGCAGGAGCAGTCCTGCTTACTGGGGCCATCTGGAAGCTCTCAGAGCCCGATGAAATGAAATGCACCCAGAGGCTGCCTCTGAGCTGCGGGCTGGGTCAGATTACTGACGGAGAGACAGGGAACATAAACACACCAAGGTCTTTGGGAGGAACAAGGAGCACCCCTGCTATGCTAGCGTGTGTCTGTACAGAAATACAAATTGGGGTCTCATCACCTCTGCCCTGAGAGCAGGTTCCAGCGCATGGGCTCCGCGAGGACAGCCTGTTCCCACCCCACGTCCTGCCGTACGCAGACTAACGCACGGCATACGTACACAGGACCTCAAAAAGCACGGTGGCCTTCAGCATCTGCTGGCTCTTCTGCCCCTCGCATCTCCTGGGACCAGCCAGACACCCTGGGGGTCCCTGCTGGGATTGCCTGCGACCCACCCCAGTTCATCTTCTGACCCAGGTGGCCTCCCCAGCCTGTGGTGCAGGGCCCCCATGAGCTGGGCTGCAGGCTAGCTGGTGAGACTGCCCTCAGAGTGGCTAAGGGAGGTGTAGGGGACCACCACAATGGTGAGGTGGTCACCGGGAAGGAGCAGGCAGTCGTGCCAGCAGTGTGTGATGCCAAGGGCTCGTGACCGGGTAAGTGGCTGATGGAGCAGAAGGAAGATCGGGACCCACTGTCAGGAGTGTCCCTCTGCCCCGCTCCCCTCCCACAGCCAGCTCCTCCAAAGTACATCCATAACCTTGTCTCTGGAAGGCCCAGCACGGCCCCAAGTCTTCCCTTCCCCTTGCCCAGCCCAAGGGCAGGTGATCCAGAAGTAGACTTCGCTCCTGCCTGGGACCCCCCTCCTCAGGCAGGCAGGCCCCTCAAAACCCGCCGCCCACCACCACCAGGCTGCCCACCCACGGCCCATGCCCTGCCACCACCACCACCCCCCTCCTCAGGAAACGGGCCCGGGCTCTACCCCAGGAGGATCATGTTTTATTAACCGAGGGGGCTCTGAGGGCGCCTGAGGCAGCCGGGCACGGGGGAGGCCTGGCGGGAGGAGCCACCGCGGCGGCCGTCGCCTCTCGCTCCCTCAGGGTGGCCCCGCGGGGTGGGGGGATGAGGGGGCCGCGCGCGCGGGGAAGGCGCGCGAGAGAACTGCGCATGCCCAGCTGCCGCCGGCGGCTCTCGCCCCCTCCGTCACGTGCCGCGGGAGCCGGCCCGCTGCCGCTTCAAGATGGCGGCGCGCGGCACAGCGCCGCTGAGGGGGGTGGGGAGGGAGGGGCGGCTGTTGTTGAAGCTTTATTGTTCCCGCGGCGGCGGCTGGTGCCGCCGCGCGCCGTGTCCGCCGCGCCGCTCCCAATAAAGGTAACCATGGCGACGGTGGCGCCGGCCGGGCCGGGGGCCTGGGGGCCGCACTGCGCTGCGGGGGCGGCCGGGCCCGGCCCGCCTCGCTCGGCCCCTCCGCTGCGGGCCGCCCCCGTGGGCGTCCCAGAGGGGCTCGGCGGGCAGCTCCCCCCCCCACCTGCCGCGCCGGGGCTGGGGCGGTTTGCCTCGTCCCGGGGGGCAGGGGGACGGGAGCGTCTGTCCTCACCCGCAGGGAGGGACCGACTCCTGCGGAGCCTTTGCAGGCAGACAAGGAGGTTGAAGGGAGCCTGTGGGCTGCCCTTGCTGTAGGCAAGGCCGGGAGGTGGATCCCCCACGGGAGTGCTGTGTTAAATCAAGGTGTGCTTGATAGGTGCTCCACGGGTGGCCAAAAAATTGAAGGACTGCCGTCCCTCTCATTTAAAACACTGCACGTGTCCCTTCTGCCAAAGGGAGCTGGTTGATTGCATCACTGCCGTGGAAAAGATGGCAGGGGTCTTTCCCATTGTAACCTATGCTTAAAAGCAAAGATGCCTCCACCAGAATTTTGGCTCTGTGAGCCAAAGCGTGTCAGCTGGGTACCACTAACCCCACAAAGATGTTTCTCATTAGATGCGCTTCAGGGGCTCTTTGAGCTGTGTCCCCTGCTTGGGCAGAAGCTGTGAACCTCCCAGAAAGTATTTTAAAGGTAGGCAGGGAAGGGAATTACCTTGCTGTTCCATGCCTTTTGCTACAGATTCCTCTCTTTTGCTTTGGACCACTAATCGTGTCTGAGAGATGAGATCGGTTAGAAGACTGACCCATCAAGAGACAAATAAATAGGTTTTTTTGCATTGAGCCAAGAAATCAGCGGTCTGATCCAGTTTCTTGTGTGATCACCAGCTCTATAGAGCTGCTGCAGAGGAGAAGGGAGGAGCAGGGCTGTCCCTTTCTGTAGCAGCCTGTTCCCAGGTCGGGTTAGATGTGTTATGGAAATGTGCTGTGGTGGGTCCCGGTCAATAAAACCCACCTCCTCCTCAGAGAGGGACAGGCTTGTAGGTGAGTCTTGGGGGTAATTTCTTCTCCTGTGCTGGAAAGGAAGGCTGGCACACCTGATTTATTGGCCCAGATATGACATAAGGCAGCATGGTTCTGAAAGTTTTTGGTTAAGAGATCCCAAGTGTCTTGCATTTGAGGAGGAATTTGAGTTTCAAACCCCGGTCCAAGGACAGGGTGATGCAGGAACAGCCTGTTGGAGTACAGACCAGAATGGAGGTCCTCTCCCAGCTGACAACCCCAGCCTCTGTGCCCTGCTCATTCGCTCTTGTTTCATCTCTCTTTCCAGTATATTTTGAGTTAACTGCCACGACATACCGCTTAAAGAAGGTGCTGAAAATGTGCCCGTTGTCACCCAGACCACAGCTCAGCAGTTATTGAAGTCTTCCAGGAGATGGAGGAAGCAAGTTGGCTTCCTGGGGTAAATGCTGTTAAGCTTTTACATTGCTGCATCCTTCTCTGTGTTTTAAAGCAACTGCACTCACATTTGAAGAGTTGTTGTAGGTCCTTTTGCCTTAATGGAGTTTTGGGGCTGTGGAGGTGACAGCGTTGGAAGTCCAGGTGCCTCCTGGCTTGCTGTCTTGATAGATTCAGCTCAGAGTAATTCTGTGTACTTTACTAACAAGCCTGAGGGAATCGGTCCCTGCTTTGGGCTGACCGCGCCTGAGAAGTGTAATTTTAAAGTTTTTGTTTTTTTTTTTTTTTTTCCCCTGTGTGCTTGAAGAGGCCTTTGGATCAAGGCACCTTACGGGTGCATTGTGCTTTGTCTGCTCTTGAGTGTAGGAACAAATGTCTTCTGCACTTCTGCTGACAGCAAAATGGATTGCAAAAGCTGCTCAAAGTAGTGTGTGTGTGTGTTTTGGGTTTTTTTGGGGTTTTGTTTTGTTTTCCAAAAAAAGAGCCACTAATAAATTATAACATGCAATCTTCTCTGATGTAAACCTACCTGACAAACAGGAGTTCGGGTGTCCAAATTTTGTTTTTTGAGGATGTTATGGGAACCTGCAAAATATAATTAACACTTCCAGTGTTACTGGGCACAGTGAGACATGGATGAGCAGCGACTGGAGCGAACTTTAGCTGTTGCTTTGGGTTTGTGCTGGTTTTCCACTGCGTGATTTCGTTCTCTTGTTGTAGCAGCCCTATTCCAGAAGGGATAGGCAGCAGCCTTTGCTTTGAAGAGTAATGGGAAAACTTGCTGTTAAGAATTGGAGCATACCTATTCGTTTTTCAATCTATTAAATTTCCATTCAGAGCATCAGTGCAGACAGATAGCCAAAGTGTTGCGTGTTTTTTGAGCGGTATATTCTGCTGCCTTTAGAGACCGTGGAGCACTGAATTTAGTCAGTGTTGCTTATTTTCCTCTGTTATCTGTCTGCATTGATGCTCTGAACTGAAATAAAATAGATTGAAAAACAAATTGGTGTGCCCTGGCTCCATGTACTGGATTTTACATTATCCTCTGGGAGAGCTGCCTGCTCTGGCCCTTTCGAGCACCCCAGAGAAAGGTAATGACCCCTCAGCCTCTTTCAACACTTCAAAGACTGAATTACTTTTGGTGGGAGAGGTAAGAAAATTGAATTGCAGTACATGATTTTCTGGCTTTCCAATAACCCTCTTTGTAAGGTCATCATCTTAGTAACAAGAAAACAGGAAACTGGTAAACACACACAAAAAGTATTCAGATTCTGATTTAAGGCTGTCACTGTCCTTAACTCCTCAGAGCTAAAAACAGAAAGTTGCCTATTGCCTGGAGGCTGCTGTTGTACCCGAGGGACTGCAGGGCCAAGGAACGCAAGAGAACGAATCTCAGCTTTCTGTCCTGCTGCATTTACTGATTTACATGAGTCTTTTGAAACGAGCCTTTGAGTAAATGCAAAATGGGTAGTGATGGGGTGAGCTCCTCTCACAGGGGCAGGGAGCCTTCCTGGGCTGAGACTAGGCTTGCTTCGATGACCACTTGAGATTGCAGCTCCCGTGAGCAGAAAGCTAAGAGTGCAGGGAACAGGAGGGTGGTTGGGCTGCTCCTGTGAGACCCTCCAATCAGCTCTTAACAGAGGTGGCATTTACTTAAGACAGAGAAGTTGGATTCTTCCATTTTGCTTATCTCTTTCTGTCCACTTTATTTTTTTCTGCCTGCTTTGTTTTAGCTTTTTAGAGCTTGCATAGGATTTGCTTTCTTCTGCTTTTGCACCGAGTGCGCAGGTTGGTTTTAGTAAACGTTATTATCCGTCTGTGCATTGCGTTGCACTGCACTGTGCTGGCAGCAGAGGGAGCACAAGGCTGTGCGTTTGTGCAGTTAAAAAGCAGTGTGATGGTATTGCTTAATTTCTTGGCAGTGCAGCAATAGTTGTTGGTTTTTTTTTTTTAAATTTTTTTTTTTTTTTTTCGAAAACTAAAAAAAGCCTGCTCCATGTGCATCTCAAGGAAGAATTTCAGGCATGGAACGCATCTTCAAGCTGGCCACTGAGATGCTACTAATCAATGCAGGAAATAGCTTTTGGTGTTATTTTATTAATGCCAGCAGGTGTGTTGACCAGCACCTTGTAAAAGCCCTTAATTATGGCAGTGCGGGGTATACAGAATCCTTTTGCTAAGGCCGTGGTGGCATTAAAATTCTTTCTTGCCTTGTGATGGACTTTCTGACAATGTGAGATACTGCGGCAGCCTCGTAACTGCAAGGGAGGGATGGTCTTATCTGTGCATCTTTGGAGCACCTATCTCTGTAGCGTCTAATTGCTGAAGTGCTCAGTCCTAAATTTCAATTATCTTTTGATGAACCTAGTGATGTGGATGGCTTTTGAGTCTGTTGAATCTGGATTGAAGTAATTATATGAATAATGAAGAGAAGTAATTTAATTTGGAAACTCCTTTTCAGTTATGTAGATAGAATTGGGTGTTCCTGTTTCCTCCTCCTCTGTGAAGAAGCGTTGTTGCTATCAACATATCCTTTTCCTGTTCTAATGTAGCTTAAAGAGAAAGACATGATCCCCTCAAACTGTGGAGGTGTATGAGGACAGAAATGCTTGGGAAAAGGAAGAAAGAGCTGGAACTGGATGATGGAGGGTGATGTTTGGTGCAGACCTGTTGTGGACCTCCTGTAGTTGGGAGGTTCAGAAGAAGAAGGGGCTTCTTTGCTGAAGTGGGTGTCCTGAGAGCAGTCCCAGATGATAACTGCTGCTTAAGCATGAACAGGAGGGCATTTATCAACACATGGTCGAGTAGAGCCTTAGGAATATTAGGTACTTTTGAAAATGTGACTCAAATCAATTGACTTTGCAGTCTCACTGGAAGTCAGTGGAATGAAAACTCCTAAGCCACCTTGGTTTTCTCCCTGGGAAGCTGGCAGGACAAGGCTTAAGATATCCCTTGATGTTCCTCAAAAGATTCATCGTTCTTTTGCAAAGCCCATCTGGAGGGCAGCTAAGATGAGCAAATATCTCTGTCTCCTCTGTTGCCCCTTCTGACTCAAGTGAACTGATATTTTGGAATAGGGCAGTGCTCTTGCGGCTCAGGTGTCAGAGACCCCAGAAGTAGCCCATTTACCTTAAGTTTGAAATTCATAAAAAACCCCAGTGAGCTTGGGGGTTTTTATCCCCAAGAGGATCCAAAGAGGATGCAGAGAAGCAGCTTGAAGCTGAAAAAGTAACAAATGGCTTTTTCTTACCAGTGGTGCTGGCAGAGGCAGACGGCTCGTGCTCTGTAGGCACTCATCTCTGCTGAAGTATTAGTTAGCTTCTCTCAGAGAGATTCCCAGTTCAGCCCAGTCCCCCAGCCAAATCTCCCAAAAGCCGTCTAGAAGATGGCTGCGAAATGAAGCCAGACAAATTCAGGTAAGAAACGAGGCAAGTAATTTAACAGTTAGAATAACTGTGGCAGTGGAGGGTCCTCCCCCTAAAAATCAGTTCTTATCATGACTGGGCACCTTGCTGGAAGAGAAGCTTTAGCCAAACCCAAGTTGCTGAGTCCGGAAATCTAGGAGGCAGTGGCGGATGAGAAATTAGATTGCTGGTGGTGGTCCCTTCTGGCCGTAAGCTTTGCATAAAAGCCTGAAGCGTGTTCTAAGTAGGGGGCAATTGCCTTGAGGACCGTCTTGGCCATCACCCCTCATTAAAAAATGTCTGTTCTCTTTGGCAGTACTAGATTTTTGGGTCCCTATAATTAGAGAAATAAAACGTATTTAAATAAATATGTCTGATCTAATTGCTCAGGACACATTTTCCAGTGCTCTGGGTTGCTGTAATAAAGAAGGGGAGGTGCTGCTAGGCTGCTTAGAGCTTTACTATTTTGAGCTGTCGTGGGCAAATATATCTTCTATATTCTTGCCAGGAATAGAGGGAGCAGACGGTGCTGCTGCTTCTTCCAGCTTGCCACAGCTATTATTATTTAACCAGCAGACCCAATTTTCATCTCAGATACTGGAAGTCCTTCAGCTCCAGGGAAGGAGTGGGTGGACTAAAACTGCTATTACATTGAGCCTGGCAAAAGAATTGGGTCTCTCTCTTCTCCCACGACCAGCAGCAACTCTGCTGATGGCACCTTGGTTACTTGTGATTTACAGCGGTGTGGGAGGATAGCAGAGCCTGCCCATTTAATAGGCTGGAAGTGCAGGTGGCCGGCCCCGTGCACGGGTGAGGGAGTGGATCTGGTACTTGCAAAGCAGCAGAGATGAGCTGCAGACCAGACAGCCTTTGGTAGCAATGCGCCTGGAGAAGCTCTTGCTCCTGGGAAGCAGGAGGGTGGGGTATCAGTGACTACTTAGGTTTCCCTGCCTTCCAGAAAAGGACCCACCTACCCTGTGCTCTCGCTTCAAAGGTATTCAGATGGAGAGCATGACACCTCTGCTTTGAGGTGATGTCAAAACCATCTGTGATCTTATCCTGATGATTGAAAAGCAAGTTACATAGTACTTCATCTTTAAAGCACAGGGGAGCTCTTGGCTGAGCAGGAGAGCTCTCATGCATGAGTGGTATCCACCAACCAGTTGCTCAGCCGTCTGTAGCTTTGGTATGAAGTGATGTCTCTTGGCTCCTCCTGTCTTCCCACAGCCACCACAGGCAGTGCCATCCAGAAGGGCAGCTGGAGTCCTGCCTGCCTGTGGGCAGGAGGTCCTGCTTCCCCCAAAGTCTGAACTCCAGAGGGGTTGGCGCCTTGCGGGCGCCCAGTGTCTGCTTGCAACTTGCAATTTGGTGCAAGTTGGGAGTTGCTCTGAGCCTGCTTTGGTGTGAGGCAGCTCTTCAAGGTGGTGTATGAGCATCGGCTCATTAAAGCTTGTGCCCTGATGATAGACAATATTACTCCTGTTCTCTATGAGAGAGTAGGAAGCTGGGTGCAAAGATGTTAAGCAGTTGAAGGTCATGTAAATCGTATCCATCCAGGTGCTATTCCTCTAGCGCTCATGCTGTTTTGTTTCAGCATCATTACCAGCATCAGTGTTAGGCATCCTAGTGTGTAGACAAGGCAGTAACATCTTTATCTTGTCTAGCTGAGATAAAAACTCCAGATATCCTGCTGATAAAAGTTCTGTTGGCAGATGTCCTATCTGTTCTCCTTCCTGCAAGGGAGCAGGGAAAAGGTAAAAGGGAGGCTCTGGTAGATGGGGTTAGGGCTGTGGAGTTCTGCAAGAAATTACAGCTTGGGGGAAAAGACTTGCAAGTCGATGAGTTAGGACTGTGGTGCGCTGAGAAGGGAGGTGCTGAAGGCCCTGGGCTGCAAGCAGACCTCTATCTCCAATGCTCGTGTGCCCCTGCTGATCTTAGCAGCGATGTGGGGAGAAAATTAACTGATCCCAAGCCACTTAGTGCTTTGCAGGTCAAAACCAACACCTCGGATTCTCCTCTGTGTTTGGTACGTGGCCTGAACAGGTCTTCCTGCACTGCTTCCCCACCTGCCCTTTCAGAAAGCAGCTACTGAATTCAGCATCAGTACCTGATCTGAAGAGCATTCACACCACCTTGAGCTCTATCAGGGTCACATCAGGGAGTTTCTTCTCCCTTTTTATAACTCCTGGGACTCAGTACTCATTTCCAAGCTCTTTCTGAAGTATTTATATTTGAACAGTATCTAGACTCTTCAGCTCTAGTGTGGTAAGTTGCTGAATTTGGGGAGTGCGAGTTCAGAAGGGTTCTTCTTGCTGTAACCACTGAACTGCAGCATAGTAAGCTACTAGGAGGTGTAAACTGAAAAGTAATTTTTGCTTACTCTTTCTTTCTGTCTTGCTACTATCTGAGAAAAGTGCTAACAGGATCCTTTGTTTTTTCGCTAGCTGGGCTTTGTGAAAGTGGTGTGGAGACCACGGCAAGAGGAGGCCAGTAGACTCTGGTGCCATGGAGCTTCCCAGTTACAGCAAGCAGCTGCTGCAGCAGCTGTACGCTCTCTGCAAAGAGCAGCAGTTCTGCGATTGCACCATCTTCATCGGGAACGTTCATTTTAGAGCACACAAAGTGGTTTTGGCTGCTGCCAGCCTGCTTTTTAAATCCTTATTGGACAGCACAGACACCATCTCCATCGATGCTTCTGTGGTGACCCCTGAGGAGTTTGCGCTTTTGCTGGAAATGATGTACAGTGGCAAACTCCCACTGGGGAAACACAATTTCACCAAAGTAATCTCCGTGGCAGATAGTCTGCAGATGTTTGATGTGGCTGTTAGTTGCAAAAACCTCCTCAGGGACCTCATCGGCTGTTCGACTCAGGACCAGGTAGTGAGAGAAGTCTCCGGCCAGGCAGCAGACTCATCTGGAAACCATGCTGAAGCTAATAACCTGCCCCAGTCTGAAAAACCTGCTGAAGGAAAAACAGATATCCTCCTCCCTCAGAGAGTTTCCCCTTCTCCTGGCCCTGTAGAAGCAGAAATGGAAGCAGATGTTTCTCCTTCTGGACAGGAACTTACCATGAATCACACCTGGGTTCACCAGGATGCGATGCCGAGTGACTCCAGATCCCTCCGGGAGGATTCAGGCTCTCCTCCTGATCAGCCTGCCTGGGCCGAGCAGCGTGGCAGTGCAGAAGAGGAGCTTGCTAAGCCTCCGGAGGAGAAAGGAGGAGCGAGGGATTTAGGTGAGACTTTACAGGTCTGGGCACAGCATTGCCTCTTATTTGCAACCACGCTGACTCATGTTTTCTTGTTACGGGGGATCTTTTCCTCTGTGTTCTTTTAGTTTGCCCTGGGTTGGGGCATGACGTGTACCCCTTTTCTGCAGGGACTTTTGTCCTTTGGCACTGTGCAATACTCTCCTTCGGCCTTTGCAGTTGCTTCACTCTCACCACTTTACCAGAGCCATAGTGAGCAAAACTTTTCTTACCCATGCATGTGATTGCATCTGATGTACAGTGGGATCTGCGTTAGTGCAGGACATGAGGTTGATAAGGCAATCTGTATAACAGTAAGTGAACAGAGTTGCCTGCTAATGCTACCTTATCCTTTAAACTCCTGTTCAGCATGGGAGGAAAACAGAGGCTGTACTGGGTTTCAAATAAATGTTCCATTTATAACTGGTGTTAAATAAACTGTTGGTTTTCCCTCCAGGCTGTGTGATATCTTTAGAAGGGATTTGTGAGTCACAGTTTCCCTATTAGAGCCAATGTGCTGGTTACAAACTGATGCCTTTCAATCACATCATGCTTTCTGTGAATCCCTTCAATTAGCAAATAACTCATCTTGTTTCTCTCACACAGCAGCAGAGAGCAAAAGCTGTAAACTGGATTTCTTTCTTCGATATGAAAGTGTTTTCTCTGAGGCCCTTTCTGATGCCCAAGCTGTGCTGAAAAGACTAGAAGAGTGCAGAGAAATTGATGCCTCTCAAAAGGAGGTAGGTGTGCTTACTTGGGTAGATGATACAAGTTTTTTCTTCACCCTGCTGAGGGCTAGAATAGTTTGTGCCCTGTTTAGGAAATTGTTTCCTGGGCAACTGGGGCTCTGGTGCCTGGTTGGTTGAAGGGCAACACATGCTCACCTAAGCAACACCCTGGAGAGAAGCATCTGTAAGAGCAAGCTGCTCATGCATGTAGGTAAAGAAGTATATGTCCTGCCCTGCAGACATCTTCATTGTGTTGTAGGAGAGCTCCAGCACTGATTTCTCTCCTCCTGTTTATGGCATTTGCTTCGGGAACTGTATCGACTTGTAAACGACTGACATATGAGATCCCAAAATAGAGTTCCTGAGCCCTCGGTTAGGGCTTGCTGTGGAGCATCTGCTCCGCTCTGCGTATGGCAGGCTGCTCGTAGGGAGTGTTATGGGGGGGTTATGGTTGCTGCCCCGCTTCAGGGGGTTACGGGTGCTTCTCCTGGCGATGTGCTGCTTTAAAAGCAGTCATCGCTGATGAATGATGCTCGAGTTACTGTTGGAGGGGATATTTGAGTCTGGTGCTTGGTTAATGCTGACTCTGGGCTCTGAACAACGGTAGCCAGATACTAGCTGTCATACAGGCTCAAAGCCACTACAGAAACATCAGGTTACGTCCGTATTGGTGTAGCAGTGATGCAGGAGGACACGGGGCTTGGAAATGATTGCAGTGGCAGTCATGCTGGCTGCACACTGCTGCGCGATCGCAGGGTCTGCAAAAAAAGCTGTGGCCACTATGGAGTGAGGATGGGACTGTACTTGCTTTCCTCACCCCATCTGTTTCTGATAGAGCATTTTTCATACCAGGCTGCACAAACTGCCCTGTGTACCTTTTCTGTATGTGGAAAAATGAGAATGTGACTGTTTTATTGCCGGCTTTTTAGTGGCTCCGTGGTTAGCTGACCTTTTGAAGATGAGAAATGCTATTCCCTAGGTTGGGGGGCTGTGATGCTGTCTATGTTCCCCTGCGCTTGCTGGCTGGGAAGCTGTCTGGATTCAAGTCACTTGGTCCCTCCAGTACCTGTATGACCATGGGACACAGGACATTTTGGCCGTGGTGGCATTCTGCTTTTAAAAATCCAAGGCAACATGTTTATTAGAAAAAAACCCGTATGACAGCAGGGAGGAGAACTCCCTTGAGTTGGGGAGTGCAGGTTTCTTTTCTGACGAGCCTTTAAATGTTACAGAGGGTCCTAATTCGTGTTTGTAGCAGCAAGCCCAAGCCTGGCCGGGCTGACAAGCACCTGTGAGTGCGTTGCTCTCAGCATGCCTGCACACCCCGAGAAGGATTAGGTTTCTGTACATTTGTTTGTCACCCTGATCAGAAAAATATGTCAGGTTTAAGGTTTTACCTATTCTGCACCTTGGCAATTGGAGCAGAGCTGGGGAGGATGCTGTGCGATGTGGATGGGTGCTGCCAGAAGGGATTTGGCAGCTCCATGCACCCGTGCCAGCAGGCATCACCCGTGCTGGCATGCCTTCCCTTGCCTGCTTGTGCTGCCTCCACGGTCACAGGGCAGAACCGCACCTGCAAAGTGCCCAGGCAGGTGTGCTGCCTTGCTTCTGCTCTGCATAACAGGCCCATTTTCTATTGCTTTGCAGTAACTGTTGTTTCATGTTTCTTCAGCACCTCCAAGACCCAGCAGGTGAGGTTCACAGACCCGTGCCTGGCCCTTTACGCTCCCAAATGAGCTGTTGCAGCAGGAGCCAAGAGAGAGGTTGTCGAGCTCAGAGACAGTTTGGATGTCTGACCGCAAAACGGCAGCTGGACAATTTTTCTGCGGCTATAAATAAACGCTGAATAAATGAGAAATGGATTTTCTTTAAGCCTTCCCAAAAAATCACTTCTCAGCTGTGACAAGCATGAAAAGTGTCAGCCCCAGGGCACTGGGGGGGACAGACTGCAGCCTGTTGTAAGCAAGGGCTCAGTCAGAGCTGTCCCTCTCTGAGCTCCCCTCTGGGACAAGCAGGACCTATGGGCACCAGCACCAAGCCTGGGCTCTGTTTCCAGCAGACAGAGTAGCTTTTACCCACAAGGGCCCAGTGTTTTCTTCAGGGCAAACACAGTGGTGTGTTTTTAAAGTCACGCTTAAAGTGCAAGTTCAGCTCCAAAGAGCCCAGCTCGGGATGTGTAATTAAGGCTGAGATTGTGCCAGTGGTAGACGTCAATGGATTTTTTTTTCTCTCTCTCTCCTTTTTTGGTTTTTTTTCCCCTCTCCCTTTTTGTATTATTTTGCCAGTCATTTGCTTGAAGTCTCTGAGGTGCCTCGGGGCAAGTAAAAGTCAGTCTGGAAGCTAGTGAGATGCTGTTTCTTTGCACTAAGCAGTCTTGCTGGGTGTGCTTGCCTTGCCGCAGGAAAGATCTCCCATCCCTTGTGCACGTCCTTCTTCTGCTCAGGAGCCTTTTGTGGGTGGCTTATCTCTATAGGCAAGCAGCGGTGTGTTTTTGACAGCAAAGCCTGGGCAGTGTGGGGGATTGCAGGTGTTCGTGGGGGTTTTGCAAGGTTGCCTGTTGACACCGAGGCTGTCCTGGTGTTTAGGCTTCTCTGGCTTCAGTGCCATTTTGCCTTGGATGTAGCCTCTGTATTTCTATTCCTTTGCTCGTGAGCTCATCCCTACATGGGTGCCTTGTTCCCCGCAGTGCTTCTGTCTGCTCCCTTCCAGTGTTGCTGCCTTATTTCCCGCTACCTCCAGTGGCGATTTGTTAGGCTGTGGGTTTTTTTCCCAAGGAAGTTTGTGGTGCAGGGCTTGTTTTTGTGAGAATTGTTGCTTCTCTCTAAGTTTGATGTTATGTTCTGCTCCCTGGGCTGAAAAATGTGGACGCGTTGCTTTTCTGTGTAGGGAGATGTGATTTTGGGGGTTGTTTTTGTTTTAGAGTCTCTCTGTGTATCTCACATAAACTATTCCTATCTAATTTGGTTCTGGCCTGGATAAAACCTGCTTGGAAATGAGAACAAGACTGAAATTGCAGTAATTTGGTGAGCGTAGAAGAGCTTTGCTGGTGTCAAGTCTTATCTTCCTGTGCTCTCTTAGAGAAACTCAATTCAAATTATTGCACAGCTCATTTGTTCCCACTGCTGCTGGGTTCAGATGAAGTGGGGGAGCGTTGATTCTCCCACGTAGAATAAATGTCACTGTGCTTGTGGATCATTTCCATTGCCTGTGGGCCTGTCCAATTATTGTCGTCCTTCGTTTGCAGCTGCAGGGATTTCTGGATGTGGCAGAAGAAAGAAGTTTCCCATTATCTTCTGCACCCTGATTAGGAGCGATAGGTTTTGAGGGTTTTATTTCGTGGTGGCAGAGTTGGAGAACTTTTTTCCCCCTGTTCTGGTGTACTTGTGTGGAAGTTTGGGCTGAGCTTTTGTTCCTGTTGTGTGGAGCAAGCAGGGGTCAGCATTCTCCACGGAACCTTGCTGGTACTGGAGTCTCCCTCATCAGTCACGTACAAATGCAGGCTTGAAAAAAAAGCACTTCAGATACCTGAACCAGAAATGGGAACCTAGTTTTTCTCTGATTATCGTATGCACAGTGATAGCTGATAGACTTTATGACACGGTCATAGCCTACAAGCTTCTCTGTGGTCCAGATGTGTAGAGCCAGTCCCTGTGCTGTCCATGCCACCGACCCTGTGGGCAGTGGCTCTGTCTGTGCAGGTTTCCAATGGCTTTTTTATATTTTCTTCACCTTATGCACATCAAAGCAGCTTGCGTTCACAGAGGACTGATGATTATGTCTCTGGAAGTTTCCCTGCGGTGCCCAGCCTCCTGCGGTCAGGGACTTTGCAGCTCGCTGAATGGCCAGTGCAGCTCTCCTCGGGGAATGGAGGTGGCATTGAGGTACGGGCACAGGATTTACCACGTTCAGGGGTGAATGTGCCTCGGCTTGTGAGGGAGGGGTCTGAAGGGAGCTAGCTTCTTCCATCACCCTAAACCCCATGGCTTTCCAGCCTGTCTTCTGCAGATCCCTCCCCACCACCCTTTGGGTGCTTGCATTCACTCTAAAGCCGATGCTTGAGGGAGATTACTCAGTAATAGTCACTAAAGTGGCTTTTTGCTGAGACATGCTCTCACGGTGCGAGCAGGAGCATGGATAAGGCAAGAAAAGCTATAACCCTGCTTGCCCACCTGCAGGGATGAGGCTAGTGGCCAGCTGGGCTAGTGACCACACTGACCTGCCCTCCCTCTCTCCCCACATCCCTCTTTAGTCTCAGTTATGGGCCATTGCACTCTCAGGTGGGATGTACATTACTCGCCCATCTGGTTGAGGTCCTCTCCGTGTCCCAGGACATCCCTCAGGATGGCACACCAACTGAGTTCAACCCAGCCCAGGCACAGGGTCGCTCCCTGCGGGGCCAGCCACCAGCTGCTCTTTGAGCATCCCTGTCCCCACCCAGAAAAACTTAATCTCACGATCGTGTTGGAGGGGGAGGTGGATGTCCCAGAGGCACTGTCTTCCTAGGAGTGTTGTGGATTGGTGTGAGGAGGGAGATTAGTGCCTGGCTGGGAGGACACTGTGCTAACTCAGCTCTTGCTAAGCAGGTTGTGGCTCTGCGTGAGCAGCCTCAGGCATCTTCCTAGCCAAAGCTGCAGGGGACATTGGAAGGAGCAGAGGATAATAAGGAGCAATGGGGCAGAGCAAGAGGTCCTGTGGTGGGACAAAGGGACACAGCAGTGTAGGAATTGATTGTGTTAGGAAAGAAACCTGGAAAAATGTGGAAGATGTGGAGATGATACGGAGATAGGAGACCTACCTCCTGCAGGCATTACCTGCAGTGACTCCTGTTCAGAGCTTGCTTTGGGGCTGCCATGGATGTGGGGAGGTTTGAGATGAACTGGGAGGGCTGTTTTGTGGTGTTTGACCGTAGCGTACTGAGCTACTGAGTTAGTAGTGTTGTGGCCACCAGAACTGACACCCTCAACTGGGACCCAACTTCTCAGTGGACATTGAGCCTATTTGGTGGCACAGCTCAAGCTTAAGCCAGATCTTGGTGAGCAGGATTCCCTGCTCAGAGAGCCCATCTCTTCCTCCAGTCTGGAAGTGTGCTAATTTGTGCCAATTTGGCCATGAAGGGTTTTGCAGGTGTCCCGGGCAGTGAAAGCCTAATGGATCAGGCTGTAATGCGTGGTCCCATTATGACTAAGTGGAAGCTGGGATTCGAGCTAGTATCAGTATTTCTCCATTTTTTCCAGGATCTTTGGGAATTGTTAGTGCTTCAAAGTAAGACTAAAATGCACTGTGTGCTCTTTCAAAACAATGCTAAAAGGCTGTTGTTCCCACTGAGCAACGTGTCCAAGGAAAGGTTGTCCGGAAAGAGACTATAAATAGCAGAGCTTTTCAGTTTCTGAAAACTCATTTCCATTAACCAAAAACCATGCACTGAGGAAGGGATGTTATCTGGAGCTCTGGGCAGCAATGCTGTGCTGATTTTAATTAAAAAAAAAAAAAAAAAAAAAAAAAATATGGCAACAATGCAAGTTACTTTTCATCCATATTAGTAAAAACATGTATTTGACAGGGTGCTGAGCACCTTTAGGATGGTGAGAGTCAAGATATCTTGTGTTTTACAGGATCATTTTGATCTGGAAGGGGCCGGGCATGTAAACCTTGAGAACAAACATGATCTAGTTATCGCCTCATTACAAATTAATGTTTGCATTAAAAAAATACCTTTAAGCTTGTTCTTCAGCACATCTGCGGCATCTCCTTTCTTCCTTTATAACAGAGCTCTTCATGTCCACATCTCTCTGTTTGGCAGGAAAAATGCCGTTAGCAGGTAAGAGCTGGGACTCCTGCAGCTTCCCCTCTGTGGATACTCTTTGCAATAGGTCATTGCACTGTCACGCTGCCCTAATATATGAGCATTTACACCTGCTAGGAAAAGCAAGTCCACCATCCCCCTGGTGCGGCCCCAAGCAGTTGCATTCAGTCTTTTTATCATAGAAATAAAAATGACAATGACAGCAGAAAATGGCCGCTCTCTCTGGAGCTGGGCTAAGCTCTCCACTTCAAAGGTACTTTTATAGCATCCCCGGAGTCTCTAATAAAGGATGCCTGCTCTGAAAGGCTGGCATCTCTCCTGGAGAGCTGGGGAGCTTGTGTCTTTAGGGG
This sequence comes from Phoebastria nigripes, assembly GCA_035582835.1. Taxonomy (NCBI): domain Eukaryota; kingdom Metazoa; phylum Chordata; class Aves; order Procellariiformes; family Diomedeidae; genus Phoebastria; species Phoebastria nigripes. The sequence continues at coordinate 294,346 of JAYKAV010002848.1, forward strand.
CAATATTTACAGCGTTAAAGGGCTCCAGGGAAATGGGAGCAAGAGTTACAGCTTATTTCTTTTACTTTTATTTCCATAACTGCACAGGCATGTTTGCCTCTGGTTGCTGTTTCAGGTTACTGGAGTGGATTTTGGAGCTCTGGGCGTGATTGCTAGGCGTGCTGAGAGCGCACAACACTCAGAGTTTGTGTGCCTCCTCTCCAAAGCTTTCTCTAGGAGACGCAACTCCATTGTGACTTGAGGATGGAGATTCCTAAAAGTCCCACTTAAAATGCTCTCTGCTTTCTGTGCAAGTGATCTCTCCTTGTTCTGCCAAGAAATCTAGTATCCCCTGCCCTAGCCTTGGGCTTCCAAAGTAATGGTGTTTAAACCATGTTTTGTTAGGTCTCTTAGACTTACTGGCATTTGGCTGTTAGGGGAAGAAATGAAGAGAAGTTTGGTGCTGGAACCAGCTCCAGTTTGTGGGACTTGCTGTAAAGATAAGAGCTGTTAGGCAGGGCTTGCTGCCCTCCTTCCTGGGGCTGGTGGTGGCAGACCAGAGCTAGAGTTCGATGGTGTGTGTCTATGTAGTTATTTTTTTTGTTTTGTTTAATTTTTTGTCCCCTGAACAAAAACCCCAGGATTCTGCTTTTTGTGTCGGTTTGTATAGGGCAGTTGACTCTGTTATTAAAACCTTCCATGTTTGCCTGTTCTGTTGTAGGCTCTGGTTGCCTGTCTGGCAGAGGCAGGGGAGCAGTCGGTGTTCAAGAAGCTGCTGAGCAAAGTGAAGGATGCTCAGATCCTGGCTGCTCAGACCCTCGTGTCTTTACTGAAGCTGTTTCAAGACGCGAATCCCAAGCTGAGAGCAGCTTTGCTGGAGAGGGAAGGGGGCAGCAGAGAAGCCCTGCAGCAAACAGGTAGAAAAGTGGGTGCAGCCCCTGGCAAAGTGAGTGGGCAACCTTACACGCAAAGCAGGTCTCCAGAAACCCTGTATCCTTACTCGGATGCAGGAGGTTTATTATGTGCTGCCCAAGATCCTGGAGCGTTTCCGTCTTGCAGCAGCGGGGAGCAGGCAGTGCAGGGCTCTCCCCATTGCTGTCTGGAGGGCTGGATCGATGGCTGCGCAGCCAGCATGGGTCAGAGCACAGCTGAGCCTCAGCATTGAAAGCTCCTTTCTTACTTGAGTCTGACACAAAGCAGTGGCCTTGCAAACCTGGTGTTAACCTCCAGCTTGCTTTATGGCTTTGTGCTCTGTTAGATAAATGAGACGTTTTCCTTTCATAGAGTTTAAAGAGAATAGCGAAGTGGTTTTCCTCTGCTGCTTGTGCTTGGGATGAGCTTTGCTATTCACTTAGATCTTTCACAGAGTTTTACTCACTTCAGGAGCCTGTCAGTTCCTTCAGACTGACTTGTTTCTTCTCTTGTGTTTCTGAATCCTTTCCTCCCCAGAGAGCTCAGACGAGGGAGAGACACTGACCGCTCGCTTGCTGGGATGCAGGGAGGAGCTGATCCAGAGTGTGACACAGCTGAACCCCATTGTAGAGTTCCTGGAGGCGGCAGAAGAGGGATTCCTGACCGCCTCGGAGAAGCGGGTAAAAAAAATCTGAAATAAGGAAACCTCTGTGGGTGAGGGGGGGGGTTGTGTGTGTCTGCAAGGCACCATCTTACTGCATGGTTTGCCAAGTATGTGCTAGCCTCACCTGGCAATTTCACCTCCCCTTTGCACAGCACAGACTGCACATGTGTGTTGTCTCAGGTCCTTCTGCGCTGAACTGTGGGAATAGTGAAAGCTGAGCTGCGAAGGCAACCTCAAGACCAGGATGAACACTGCCTAGCGCAGGGTCAGACCGCCCCTGCAAGTGGAGCCTGGGGCAGAGGAGGAGCCTGGTACTCCTTGTGGGCCCTGAAAATGCCTTTTTCTGAGCCTGGAGAAGGCTCTGTAGTGGAGTTTGGTTTTAGCAGAACCACTAAAACCTCTGTGCTGCCTGTCTACCAGTTATGTCCTCGTGTACTCAGTCATCGGCTTATCTTTCAGCTGACTCTCCCAGCTTTAACTCTTTGACTCTTATCACACAGTTGCCTGCAAGAGTAGCACATCCACTGACTGATGTTTTTTTTTTTTTTTTAATGTTTTTTAATGTGTTTAATGCAGCAGTTGGTGGGGAGGACTATTGCTTTCCTTTAAGCAATTGCATTATGTATGCTGATTTGCAGAAGCCATAACGGACAAAATATTGTGTATAACCTGCTTTTTTTTTGTGTTTTGGGGGGAGCTGGCTATACCCTGCCTGTGCAGCTGAAACTTGCAGGGTGCCCTAGCATGCTGTGTTCGGTACACAGCTTGCAGACCTCCTGTCCTAGTTTGTCACATCAGTTTAGTTCCCCTGATGCAGGATTATAGCGAGTGGAAAGCACTGTTGTGCTCAGTGGCATGAATGATGTCTGCTTTCTGTCCGAATGAGCCTGACCAGAGCCACGACAGGTGGGCTGAGAACCTCTGCCCGTCTTCTAAGTCCCTCAATAATGTCTTGCTCACTTGCACGCAGTCCCTGATCAGATGTCCATTGTGGAGCATCCCTGGGTATGGGCGCAGCTTGGTGCAGGAGGGCCAAAAAAGGTGCTGTGCTGCCAAACAGAGGCATCCGCCTTGTCCTCGTGGGCTACGGTGTGACTGGTGGCTGATGAATTTTCCCCTCCGAAAGCAGCCTGGCAGAGCCTGGAATGGGGATGTGAGAGGAGAGAGCGAGGCGTGAATGCAGCAAAGGACTCGGCATCTGCTGGGGATATTGTGGCTGTCAGCAGAGACCCGCGCGGGCGTGCCTGGAGCTGAGCTCCTAGCCGTGAAAGCTGCATCAGCAGTGGCGAGATTAGGATTTTTCATATATACCTGTTCATGTTGCAGTGCGGCCTTTCTTTTAAAGGCTGCACCTTTTCCCTGCACTCTTCTTTTTGTCTTCATGAAATTAGGTAGTTATAATGCAGCCATTTTTAATCTCCCTTCCCATTGAAAAAAATCAAACCAACCAACTACAAACCAAAATCATTCTGCCATCATAATTCAGCCCCTTGGGCACAGGATCCAGCATTGCATCGTCCTATACTACGGGACTCCTGCCTTGTTTGGTGAAGGGGTAGTGTTATTCAGTATTTCTTTTTATCCTCTTCAGTCACTCTACGCTCCGTTTGCTGCAGAGCCTCCAAACCCTGCTCTGAATACAAAATCCTTCTCCTCTCTATGGGATCCCTTTGTGCTCTTGTTGTAGCCCATGGGTTCCCAGCAAATAGCAAATGTATTTGGGGAGCACTCCGGTGAGGCTGGGTGCATTGCTCTTTCCCTGCTGTGGCACAGGAAAGTAAGGCGGAAATTGTCAAGTGACCTTGGGGGGGGTTCCCTTTTTTTTTTTTTTTGAGGTTTGGTTTATTTGTTGGTGTTTCTTTTTTTTTTTCCCCCACCAGACAAGTGGAAAAGTGCTTAATTATTTCAGAAGTTAAATTGATTAAAACGGTGGGCCTGTGGCATATGTGCAGTTGAGATCTCTCATGTCTCAGGTGCAGTACTGGGAAAACAAACATGGAATTAGCAGCCACCTCTGAAGGTTTCATCCTACCTGATTCATCCAGCACCGCATGAGAGCTCTGGGCTGGCAGAGATATGATCTAGTTCTCCAAGGGTTCATAAAGATGAAGCTTTCCTTTTTCTTCTCACAGTCGCTGCCTCATTAGCTACACATTTATTCAGCAAGACAAGCGCGAGTTTTACGTGTAACAGCCTTTTTTCTAGGCAACTGGGTTCTTTCTGTGCATGGTCCAAGCTATGCATGGAGCAAGTCTGATTTTCTTTGCTCAAAAACCAGTACCTGATGTGTTGCGAAGCCCCTTTGTAAATCCCTGCTTTTCTGGGGAACTCTTTACCTAGAATTTCTATTTTTTGAGTGCTTAAATTTATGGCTTTATTGGTGTTTCTGTAATGTGGGGAGGTAGGGTGGAGGATTTGAGGGATGGCTTGGGTGCAGATTCTCACTTAAGAGAAATAAACTTGGATACAAAGAAAGAGCAGGTAACCTCTTGTGCATGGTGTCCCATGGCTTAGGTCATCTGCAGAGTTCAGAGCGACCAGTCCACAGTACAGCCCTGAACCTGGAGCATCAGAGTAGCTGGTAAAACACCTGTCCTTTCCTTCTGTCCAGGCTCTCTTCTAGAGGGGACTTGGGCATTTTGAGCTATGTACTTTGCCTTCCCTTTGGCTCCAGTCCTACACGGCTTGATGTTCAAACCAAACTCCTGCAGAGCTAGGACAGGTATGAATGACAACACGAGCAAGGTTACTGGCCATTGCAGGAGCAATCCTAACTGGATGCACTGGGGGATGGAGAAGTCCCATTGCAAGCAGAACAGGGGTATGTTTTCTGACTGTCTCACCCGGTTGTTGTCAAAATGAGTCTCAAATGTCAGCACTGCATCCCCCACTGCCAGGGCCATCACTTCTGTGCCTGTGGACACTTGCCTGGGAGCAGTGGTAGGTTACAACATGAGCTCCCCAAAAAGATGCTGCTCTTGTACCCCTTTTTGTGTTCTCTTAAAAGCTAACTTCAGACTGAGCAATCCAGAGTCAGCTCAGCGTGAATTAGATGGGAGGATATGTCAACAGGTTCATTGACAGAGTTTTGGCTATAAAAGAACAGATTTTTAGAAATGAGAGAAATGAATTAATGAGATCAGCTGCTTGTAAAAGCGCAGGAGGAGCTGTTGGATTAGTTTCTTTTATGTTAAAGGTAGGAGAACTGTCTGAAGTTTGCGTCCTCAACGAGAGAGGAGAATTTGTATGAGAGGTTATAGACCTGAGTGAATTAATAACTTGAGGGAAGAGTATTAGGACCTGCAAGGAATGGCTGAAATGTCTGACAGGCAAAGAAATGTACTTTAGAGGTATGAAGAGAGTCTTGCGGTATGTCAGGCTGCTGGGCATCATAGCCTATATTGAGACAAGCAACAAACATTTGTCTGATCAAATAAAGAAAAAGAAGAAGAGATGACCCTCAAACTCATGACTGAGAGACATGGAAACAGAAATTTCCTGCAGCTGAAGTGAAAGCACAACTCAAAGGGCATCCCCCAGCAGACTGGAGGAGCTGACACATGTGGCTATGAGAGCAATAGCAAGGTTTATTACTGTATTTTCCAAGTTGAGAGTGGTCCCTACAATTGATGACCAGGACAGACATGTGGGAGAGGAAAGCCATGATCCAGGCAGCCAGCTCTGTGGGTGCACAGGAATATGTGTTGGGACAGGCTGGAGGACGCATGTAGCTGAAGCACTGCACGTAAGCAAAAAAGTGGGATAAAATGTAGCAAAGGGTGTTCAAGTAAATTGTTTCTGCCTGACCTGGAATCTTTATTTGATGAGATAAAAATGGGTTTTTCTGCCTCGATCTAGACTTAAGCAAAGCATTTGAATTTCATGTGAGGAAATCGTTAAACTAGAGGAAGCAGTGATATTAAAAAAGGATGTACCTTATTGGGAGATAACTACAGATTGTGCTGAAGGCAGGACTGACAGGTTGGAGCAAGGTTACCAGTGGGATTCTTGGCACTTACTTAATATTAACACTAATGTTATTGACACAAAAATATCAAAGCATGCTTAGCAAAACTTGCTGATGAGCAAAACTGGGATCTTTTGTCCACACAGAGGAGGATCTGCAAGAGGGAGAAGAATTACATGGCTGGAGAACTAAGCAGTGAGAATTGAATGACGTGGTAGTATAAAGTGAAGGGTGTGCATTTAGATGCAGTAATGAGAACTAAGAATTAAGACCTCATCTGAAATTTTTGTGTGCAGTTCCAGTCTTGTTCAAAAAAGGTGAATTCGTATTGAAGCAGAGACAGATCTGCAGTCGTAAGATCAGGGGAGTGGAGAAGCTGTTTTACGAGAGGAGCTGCCTTATTTAGACAAGTGAAATGAAGACTGAGAGGGAATATGATCATGCTCTTATAAAGAAATTGGAGAGGAAGGGTAGGGTAAACACCTCAGAGATTTTAGAAGAGCTTTTTAAGCTAAAAGATAATGTTGGCACATGAACAAATGGGTATACACTGGCCATGAATAAATTTAAGCTGAAAATTAGAAGGATCAACAGGGGAATGAGACTGTGGAAGAGCTTTCCAACCAGGGTAAAGGGAACAAAAATGTAACTAGTTTTAGGACAGATCTTAATAATTTTATTAATGAGTCTGTGTAGTGTAGTGCTTATGACAGCAGGGAACTGGGCTGGTGACCTACAGAGTTTCTGCCAGTCCTACATTTCAAATGCTTAGGAACACAGTGTTTGCAGAGGGGAGGTCAACCTGTATTTGTCAACTGGCTTTCCCTTGTTAGGAGCTTTGTAGGTATTACACTGGCATACTAGAGCTTTTCCAAGCTACAGTGATTGCATCTCACATAAGAGATGTCTCATGTGGCCTCGTCATAGAAATAATCATTCAATTAATAGGATGCTTATTTAAATAACAAGAGTCTTTTTTTTTTTTTTTTTTTTTT
>JAYKAV010002848.1:301019-465043 GCA_035582835.1 Phoebastria nigripes
TTTTTGTTCCCTTTCAAAAAATGTTTTTTACTTGTCAGCCACTTCCAAGAGCTAGACTTGGTGGAAGAACCCACCAGGGTAGTTTTCAAGGTGACATGTCAGATATAACTGGGATGTGTTTAGATGTTCCTGTAACTAGCACCCTGTAACATCTCCCAGTTAATCTAATTAGTGGAAGCAGTGAATATGGATTTATTGCAGTACTGTGCATTGTGATACTCTTACTGTTTCTCTGATCTCTGTTCATATCCAGGAGTTTGTAGGAAGCTCTCTCAAACAGGTTCTTGGCTGTTTCTTTGTCGCAGGTGGTTTTGGATTGCTGTGAAGGTGGATCTCAGAGGGAAGCCATGGACAATCTGCTCAGGAAGGTGGATGAAGAGAAAACCCTGAAAGCGGAAAGTTTGGTCAAACTTCTGGGGGCTGTGAAAGCATCATTCCCTGGTCTCCACCTTCTGCTAGACAACTTGGTGGCAACAGCAAACGTCTCCGATGGCAAAGGTACAGGTACACTAAAATTCAGATGCCTGGGGACTCCGTTCAGGGAATTGCCAGGAAGTTTGGATGCTTCTCTGAACTGTATAATCTTACTTTCATTTAAGGGAATGCCGTTTTATGCAAACAAAAATGGTCTGGGAGCACTTGGGTAGGAGGACTATGCCAGCAAGAAGGCCCCTGCTTTGCAATGAAATGAGAAGTGTTGGGCAGAAGCCTGTTGGGCTCCTTCCTTGAGTTTGACACTGATAGGGTAGAAACTAGGATGTCATCTCTGGAAAACAGGAGAACTGTTCCCTCCAATGTCAAATTACTTTTTGGTTTTGAGTCACTTAAAAGCAGCAGCATGTGTCTCCATAATAAAAAGAACAATTTTCACTTAATAAACCCTTCATAGGTGAAGGCATCTTTACCAAACTCTGGTTTGGTGACTTTAACTCATGGTACTTGCTGGCTTTGAAAGAAAATACCTGAAACTTCCCCAAAGCTGTAGATGTCTTGAAATTAAATACAGGCAATGTCTTACCTGGCTTCAGTCTCCGTGAATTCCTTGTGATTGAGGGAGATTGCAGGCTGTGGATTTGGTTGGGTAGTGTTTCTGCACCTCATGGTTATTGAGTTGTGGTCTCCTGTGCGGAGCAGAGTATGCTGATGGGAGTCCCACACTTAATGTCCCTATTAGACATCATTATCTTGGACAGCTAGACCCCTTCTTTTTGTTTTGGTGGGGTTTTATTGTTTGTTGCCTGCCAATGGTGCTTCAGGGACTTGTGAGTCCTCACCTTTTGGCTGGTGGGACGGCCTTCCAAGTTTGGGTGGGTTTAGGCAGCAGTTCAGATAGAGAGGCAAATTTCACCAGCTCTGAAGTCACTTAAAAATTAAAAACTAAATTAACATGGAGTGAAATGTAAATGAGTGTTTAATAGAAAGCAAAACTGTGCTCATAATGCTGATAATTTTCTCTGCAGCAAACATTCCCGACAGGCAGTTTGCTTTGTCATTTGTTAAGCATGATTGCTTTCTTGAAACACCAGGCTCCCAACATGGTTAATTATCTAGTGGTAATACCCATTCCAAGGAGGAGCATTCCTTAATTACATAGAGCTGAATCGCCTCAAATTGCAGCTTGAACAAACAGAAGCACAAATATTTCTTATCGTGGAAATGAAGAGGGAGGGAATGATTTGAGCCAGTGATGTTAGCCTTTGATGTCCTGTGCTGTCCTGCTAACAGAAAGGAGGATGTCTTGTACAGTGGTGCAGGGCACGCTCTGGTTATAGACCTCACCTTGGTACGACAGCAGAACTGAGAGTGCATTCCTAACAACTCCAATTTGTGTGATAAAATCAGAAACGTTCCGATGGGAGAAGGGGAAAAATGTTTTTATTTGTAAACCATCCCCTCATCCATGTGGGGCACATCCAAGTCATACCTAAACCTTACGGAGCTCAAGTGCTTAATGAGGTTCCCTTAGCTTTGCCAGGGAGTAGACTGGTGTCTCCAAGAAGTCTTTGTCCAGGGAGTTTTTCATATTAGCTCAAAATCTTCTGATGATTATTCCCACAGCCTGCCATTGCCTCCTTCACCATCCTGGAGAGCTTTCTCTTCTTAACCGGGCACTGTATGTCTTCCGGGTCCCAGAGACTGTATTTTCTTTTCACCAAACTGTGTGTATTTAGCTGCTTTTCTCCCAAGTAGTGCTGTGCAAATAATAGATTTTTCTGTTTGCTACTGAACCAAAATGATTAGAAGACCTAAGCACACAAACAAAAAACACGCACAGATGTCTTGGATGAACTACAGGTTTTTTTGTTTTGGTTTCTCCTACAAAAGTATAACTATGCATCTTCTCCAATTTAGTAACTCCAACAGTGAAAAAAATCCTTTTCAGGTTCATCTATTTGGCAATTTCCAATCTGGCGACAAGTACAATCATATATTACTTTTGGTACACAGGATATTTTGCCCAAGTCTCTTCATTATCCTGAATAAACACTGTTCCTCTTTCTTGAATTAGTCCATTGTGTTCTGATATTGGGGTGTCTTTAAAGGGTTGTGGTGTTTCTCAAGAGTCATCGTTTCTCAGATTCATCAGGGCAAACCTCAGCAGACCCCAGGCTTGGAATTAGATATGGAAGGAGGAAGGAATGAGGTTAAAGTTGCATTTTTTTGGTGTAAGGGAGAGAAGAAGGTGTTACTGCAGCTTTGCAATCGCAAATCTGGTTTGTGTTCCCTTAACATTTTCGCCAAGGACAGCTCAGCCCGCTAAGTTCTTGATTACCTTGGACCATCTGTGTGTTTGTAAAATGTTAGTATGTTTGATAGTCAAACTCACTGCTGAGACAGAGCATGTTGCAGAGCTCCTTCTCAGTGGAGTGGAGCAAAGACTCTCACTTACAGACCTCTCTCAATGAAACTACAATTAAGAGTCAGTAATGGGGTCTCCTTGATTCCAGGGCATCAGAAGAGGCTGATGAACATCTCGAGGTGTTGTCTTCACAGACAAGGCCACATGTTTACCTGCTGAACATGGCTGAAAACTGAGATTTTCTTCTTCTGGGCTCAGACCAGGACTGAGACTGGGAAGGCATTTGGGTGCCAGAGATCTATTTCTGTAGGCATGTGTGGGCAGAGGATATTCTGTGTTGTCTTTGATTTGGAGTTTTGATTTGTCATGTTCATCCACTGCTTGAAGGTGAATCCAAGGGTCCTGAGCGTAAGGCCCTGAGCATTAGTGACCCAGGGAGAACTTTTCGGTCTCTTTTCGGAGCTTTTTCGGTCTCCCCTAGCTCTGAAGCCCTTCGGGAAGATGCTGCAAGCTGAGCTGTTCTTATTTTCATTCACTTGCGTTCAGCCAAATGGAACCCAGAGGATTATGGAGCCAAACTGTTGAGACGGTACCGAGAAAACTTAGTGGAGCTCCTCACAGACACCCAGATGCTGCTGCAGGGCATCTCTGCTGCACAGAGCCTGGCTCCTGCTGAGAGAGAGGTAAGCAGTCTCCTGCACGTGTGCAAGCAGATACTGAGCTTTAATGCCCATCTGGCATCACTGTCAAGTCCTGAGGACTTGATTTGCTACCGGTCATGGTTTGGTTTGGGGCAGTCCTCCAGCAGGACTTGGTTTAGTGATTCCTTAGCATTCCATAGTGGGTATGAAGCAGGTAACGTATATCAAGCTGAAGGTTGGCAAGTAGGAGCAGCTGATTTGGGCACTGAGGAGAGATGCTCAGCTTCAGTGAGTCGACGAAATGGCTGATGTGTTTGGGTGAAGGCCTGGGCTTCAAAGCAGTCACCGCTTGGGTTGCACCATAAGCCAGGTCTTCAGCAGAGTGGAAGCAAGGGAAGGCTGGGTCTGGGGTGAGCCACGGTTGTGGCTAAGTGTGATGCAGGGCAGATGGACGGGCTCCCTTGTTAGTGCCTCACTGTGGGTCTTTCCAAGGCGATGGAGCAGGTTGTGAAGCGTGAGGCTGGTGGTTTCGCCTCCCTCGTGTCGGCGGCGCTGGAGGAGCGGTCTCTGTCCGTCTCTGCCGTTTGGCAGCTGCTGCTGGCTGTGCGGGAACCTGCACCACTGAACCTGCTCATGGAGGAGATCCGGAAACAACCCGGCGCAGAGTTTTTCTTCCAAGCAGGTTGGTGTCTCCCCACGCTCTCCCTGAGCTTCTCCCGCTGCTGGCAGGAGCTGCTTTCTAACTTCTCACCCTCTTCCCGGCCAGGAACCTCTTTTCTTCCAATGGGTCTCAACACCCGTGTCCTCGGTGAAACAGTGCATTGGTTGGAAAAGCACTTCTGTCCACAAGTGCGGCTGCTTTGCTTGTGGCTCTGTGCCTTCAGGTTTTGTAATGAGCAAACCTTTTGAGACCTGGCCACCATCCTGTGCTAATAACCAGCTGGAGGCCCATCAGACTGAAAGCATGGGTTTCATTGGAGGTCTGTGTGCAGCCACCACCCTGTCCTCCCCAGAGCCTCAACCTCGGGTTTTGAGTTTTCCTACTTTAAAACCTAAACTCTGCTTTTCCCCCAAAATCGTTGCCAAAATCTCATGCAAGTGTGAGGAGCGCTCAGGTTGGTGGTCTTGTGGGGCAGGAAAGGTTGGCTGTGCAGAAGCTGGCTGTGTGTGCTGGCCCTGTGGGCACAAAGCTGGGGTTTACCTGCCTGCAGTCAGATGCCTGTGGTGTAGCTGCCTCCGTCTGAACTCCTTTTCTCCATTCCCTCCATACTCAGCCTGGAGAAACCAGCACTTCTGGCGCATGGTGCATCTGGCCACTTTTTATGTGGCTGTCCCTGGATGAGGCAAATTGTGCGTAGAAATGCCTGTTTCTCTGCAAAAGGCAGAATGGGATGTCTATAATTGGGGGATAGAAGAAATCCTGAGTCTTGGGAGAATCATGCCTGCCTTTTGAGGTTGTCAGTGTCTCTTTCAGCAATGTGCTTTGGAAAACCTGATCTTCTCGCCCAAAGTTGGACAAGCAGTGAGAAGTGAGGCCTGCAAGGGTTTTATGCTGGGTGTCAGTGCTGCAATTAGTGTAACTGAAACTACAGAGTTGTTTGCTGTTTCCTATGCCCTAAAGAAGTCACTCCTGCTGTTAACAGCTCAGCTTCAGGAGTGGGCTGGACAAAGCTAAGCGAAGCTAAGGCCTTCAGGTTCTCCTTGGGTTTTGTGTTTTTAAATACCTTTACTTTTTATTTTCATCTTCAGTGGCCACCAGCGAGAGCACAGCCATCGAGATCATCCTGCGGCACAGCAAGCTGATCTCGGAGGCCATCCAGCAGAGAGTGGACCTGGAGGGCTTGGCTCCTGGGGAGGCAGGACTCACAGAAGCAGTAAAAGAGGTACAAGGGGATGCTCTCAGAGCCGGCACGGTTTGGGGCTCAAAGGGTGGACAGACCCTAGTGTGCACTGAAATCAAGGGACATTACTTAGGTTGGGGAAGCCATCTGAAGTTGGAGGTGGCCCTCTGCTGAAGTGAGAGTGTGTCGGGTGTTTTATATAAATTCTGCAGGGGTTTTTAGGTAAAAGAAATTGCCAGTGAGATTCTCAGTTGGTGAAAATGTGGGTATTCAAACTCAGCAAAACCTACAGCTCTGCAAGGGTGCTGTAGTCCTAGAGAAAGCAGAGCTGCCAGGGAGTGGGTTTCTGTTTGAGTTGGCTGTTCCAGGACATATGAGAATGAAATGCTCCTAGAAAATGCACTGAGGATGCCATGATTATGTAGCGTCCCAGAGTGCCTTGCCTGTTTTCCCTTTGACAAGGAAAATGAGCTGTGTTAGTAACGATCTGGCCTTTTCCACCAAGCGGTCTGCAGTTGCTCATTCCTGCTCTGGTTAACTGCTGCTGGAGATCTGGAAGGATGAGGTATGTATGGGCATGCACAGATCCTCGCCTTGGTTCTCCTTGCAGTGGCTGGCTGAAGCAGGTTTGGATTTGGAAGGGAGAGTGAAGCCCAGAGATTGTTGTGCATGAAACACAGGTTTATGAGTTAGGTAAGCTTGTAATGCTGTAAGGCATGGAGAAACCGCTCTTTCCATGGAAAGGTGGTTTTAAGTGAGCTAATACCAAAACAGAAAGTCTGAGGATTTAATTTGTTGTAACTTTTTTTTAATCCTGAAATTCTCTCAGCTTATGCACATAAATCAGTGGAAGGGCAAAGACCTGTATGGTAAGGGATTTCTATTCTGGTTTCTCAAAGCAGGTCCCCAGCAGTAGAGGTGAAACAAAGCGGATGTGCCCTCAATCCCAGACCATCCCGACCTTTCACAGCCCAAAATCTCTGTCATGTGATGTTTTCTTCTTCTTACTTCTCCAGCTACTGAGTATTTCTGCTCAGAAGGAAAGTTCAGAGGCCTCCTTGAAAGCAGCTCTGAGCACAGCCCAGGAGAAGTCTGTCCCAGCCATCAAGATCTGTCAGCTGCTGTGCAATGTCCATGAGTCCTTCCCAGACCTGCAGCCAGTGATGCAGGAGCTGGGGCATGTGGGTAAGAAAAGCACAGGCTTTCATCATTCTGTGATCTTTAACGCATGGTTATGGGAGTCTTGGGCAGTTTGGTAGTGGACCTCAGTGTCCTGGTGCCCTGAGGTCATTTCACAGAACTACCCCTGGCCAGATGTCGGGGTTTTACTTGCAGGAGGATTCACAGGGGTGACATCTGGATCCAAGTGCTGGAGTGTGCATTTCTTCTGCTGGTAAAATGCACCATATTAAAGTTTTGTACATTACGAGGGTTGTGGAGACTGTAACTGACCCCATACTGGTATTCCTTAACTATATTTGCATTTCTCCACCCCAGCCCTTGCTCTGAAGGCTTTTAAGCAACTTATGTATCTATATTGGCTTATTTTTCAGAATTATTATCCTTAAGCTGTGGGGTTTCTTTGGCTCTTCCTGTGGTGTTGGATCTGTATGAATTTGAACTTGTATTACAATCCCTTGACTTTATATGTGTGTGTGCGGGTATTTCATAGGCTGATTGCGGAAAGGTCACATCAGAGCGCTCTTGTCTTGGGTAAAGGTGACCGTGATGGTGCAGTTTGTAGTCCCAGACTATTTTCTGAGTTAATTTTCTTACAGTGCCTTAATTTGGTCTTGCTATGTATACACTTTACAGAGCAAATGATCTCCTGGGAGGGTCCCACAGCAGTAGGGGAATGTTACCTACTGTACTAGTTCGGCAAAGGTATGAACAAAACATATGCAGGTAGCAATTTGGTGAATTCCAGAAACAAACATGCAGCAATATCCATGTGTGAGACCCTGCCCTGAGCTGTGGGATGCTTTCCAGCTGAGCCGAATTGTATCTCTGCATCTGTTATTTGAAGGAAGGATGCTTAACAGAATTTGGTGCTTTAATGAAAAAGATAAGAGAGCCAGGAAGCTAACTGCAGGTTTGCGCTCTCTTGAAAAGGATGCAAATGTGACTTGCTTATTCTGTTTGCTCACATACATTTTTATGGCATCGTGTTTCTTAGCGCATCCAGATTCTTTGGGCTGCAGAGTCCACTGGGATGTACACAGCGTGATTTTTATCCAAGCACAGGCACTGGTTCAGCTCAATCCATCCCTATTTACTTGTGGTGCCAGAGCTGCTTAGCTTACGGTGCAGTGTGGAAATAATAGCAGATTGCTGGGTGGTTAGAGTAAGCAGCTTGTTATTAATGTCTCATCTTTTTTTAGGGGTAGAAGGTTTAATTTCTTTGTGTGAAAATTTGGGTCAGGGCCACGATCGGTCTTTATGAATGAACACAAGCCTTGTGGCTTTGACACTCGCCATCGTTTCGTGTTTGACAGTGACAGGCGAAGCCAATGTTCCCTGTGTGCTGGGAAGCGGCAGAGAGTGACCTGCCCCTAGGTTTGTTAGCTTGCCTGTGTTCTTGAGCAATGGGGAAGTGTTGTTGGGGTGGTAGATGGGACTGGGTGATTGGGAGCAGTGCGTGTGTAGAAGAAACCGAGGACCTGGATTACTGCTGTAGCCGTAGGGCTCAGAGGATGATAGCACATGCTCTGCTCCCCTTGACTCAGTGGCCTTAGTGGTCTCCCTGAGAGATGTACTAGACAGTAGATCCACTATTCGTGCCCAGTTCAGATCTAGGTCCTCTCTTCTAACTCCGGCAAGAGCTGCCACCAATCCAGTTGGCTTTTTCACCTGATCATGGCTCTGATGAGGATTTCCAGAGAAAAGGCGATTCCTTCTTATCTGCCATTCCTTCTCTGTCTCCTTCTGATGCTGCAGGCACTTGCCCCACTCCCTTTGACCCTGTCTGACCATGGGATGTGCCAGGGCTGATGCCCTGGTGACTCTAGAGGAGGTAAGCCAACAAAAATTGCATGTGCTTGTGAATGTGCAGCCCACCTTAGCTCCTGGACACCTTCCAGTGCTTACCAGTGAGGGACCTGGGGAGTCAGCTAGATTGCTCTGGCAGATGCCTGCTTCTCTGGCACCAATATCAAAGAGAGCAGACTGCTGTTTTGCAGGGCTTCAAGCCAAGGTTGAGACGAAATCAAGCAAGAAGCAACATCAAAAACAAGAGCCCTGGAAAAACGGTATTTACTTGGCAAAAACATATATTCTGTATGAAGTGTCCAGAGGAATATTGCCACTTACCAGCCCCTTTTTGGCATCCTACAGATCTTTACACTGAACTTCCATACCTTAATTTCTAGGCCAGTCTCCTCAGCTCTGGTATCACTGCTTACCAGGCCTAAATGTTGCAGGTGGCTTTATGGATCAATAGCCATGTGGCTCTTGGCATGAGATATGAACGATAACTGCAGGCCTCATGTCTGAAGGATGTGAGCTTCCACTTGAAACAGAGGAGATCTTAAATTTCTGAAGAACATATGTACCGCATGAAGATGTGTACAGTTTGCATTTCCACTTGAAAGCAACAGTTTTTACATCTCTACTGGAAGGAAAAAAAAAAAAAATTCTGATACTTAATTTAGGTGAACTGAAGCACTTGGAAAGCACCAGGCATCCCTGTGGAGGAAACTGTCTGTGTCCATCCCCAACCACACTCATCATCATCAAAGTAATGGGTTGGTTTCTTTGGTGGAGGTACAATATGAAACTGTTAGCTTCTCCTTGGGTCTCTTCTGTAGTTGGAGCACTTTCACTGTTGGCAGCTGGTGCTTGCAAGGATGAGGTTTGGCTCTTCCAGCCAACTCCATAACCTCCTCTCTAGCCAGCTGCTTTCCAGGTCTCTGTACAGTCACTTCTTGGGAGATCATGTTTGTCAAGATATGCGTCACTTTCAGATCTCAGAAATGTGTCAAGAACTCCAGCAAAAAGGCTTTTCCTTTGCATAGTCTTGTGTTTAAAAAAGACAGTTAGCATCTAACTTAGGCCTGAGGTAGCCCCTGGCATTGTTAAACTGTAGGGTCTGCAAGCAAAATGCCATTCTCCCCTATAAAGATTCCGCATTAGAAGCCACCATGTGTGTCAGCAACCACCGGAATGACCTTCAAGATGCAAAGGGGTGGGTGAAATTTTCTTCCAGCTTAAGCTGAAGAAGTGGGAGACGGGATGGTCACACACCAAGAGATCTTCTGCTTCTGGAGTCTAATATCTATCATGAATTGCAGAGAGGGTAGAGCAGCCACCGGGATTACAGACTCAGCAGACCACTTACAAAAGAGAAAGAGAACTCGGTATGAAATACGCCATAATTAACAGCAGGGTTTTTCTTCCAGTGCTGAATGTCTTTGCCATCAGAGAATGGAAAGTGATGCAAAGTCCAGAGTCCCGGAGGACCCTGCAGTTGGGAATTCATATTCTGGGACCTTTCTGGTGTACACTTACCTTCAGGCTCTGTCTGCTCCCATGAGGCTCAGCCAGGGGCATGACCAAGGCGTGCTAAGTTCCTGCCCCTCAAACTTGATGTGCAATCATTTCTTCAGTCTGGTCTTATTTCTCATGAGAGCACTCAGGTTCACCTCCAAGCTTCCTGCATCTCCAAGGATGGAAGCTGACTGGGTAACGTCTGTTGCTCGATGCTGCTCTAACGAGGTATGAAATGTTGTCTTCACCCATAGGAGGGGTTCTGGGAGACATCCTGGCTGCCAAGTGGGAAAGGAATTGCTGCCCTGACGTAGCAGTGCCACGTGTGCCCTCTTCTGTTCAGGCAGCAGCCAGCCCGTGGTGCCATTAAAGAAACCGGCAAATTCAGCAGCCTGGCACCTGACCTTCCTGTCACATCAGCTTTGTGTCATGCAGTTTAGCATGTCTCTCATTCTCCCGTCTCATGGTAGCCAGACTTTGAAAGCCTTTTGAGGGTGTATTCCACCATCAGGCAAAGTTTCTCCTGCCATCCAGGATGTATATATTACACTGCATGGGACTACAGGGTGCAGGTACCTAGCCATTGATTTCATGTGATCTGCTTCAGCTTTCTTTCAAAACTGTTCTCTGGGAGTAGTAGCATCCCCCTGAAGATGGAGAGCTGTTCCTGGAGCCCCTTTATGCATTTCCCCATGAAGGTGGAATGAAGTTGAGATCTCCCCCTGCCTTTATACCATTACAGTCTTGTGCTGTTGTCCAGGCTACAGGTTTGTAGTCCTGAACAACATTTTCACAGGCATAAGAGCAGGAGGACCATGAGCCAGCTCTTGGCGCACTGGGTTCCATGGCAAAACTCCTTTTCACTTATCTGACTCAGGTTACACCCCTGCTGCCATGGCACTTCTTCTAGACATTTCCAGTACTGGTTTCCTTAGTGCTCATATCTTCATCCACATTCATCCCGCCCAGCAAGATGACTCTTTCTGACATTCAACATTTCTGGGAGGTTTAAAGATACTTCTTCATTTGGGTCAGAAAAACTGACGGTGTTGGTTGTAGGGATGTGGGAAGAGACCTTAGAGGTGAAAGGTGTGTATTGCTGTCTTGGCAGAGGAGGACAAACTGGAAACCAGACTTCCAGTCTGTTTTTCTCCCTTGATGTGTTGACAGGTCGGTGGGTCACCACTTCGCATCTTAAGATTTCCAAGCCTGTTGGAATATGTCATCTGGTTTCTAGTTGGTTGGAAATCTGGGGCAGTAGCGCTGTGCAGGGAGGACACTTTGCTGAGCTCTTCCCATAGTGAGGAAGGCAGAAATAAAGTTTTGCAAGCACAGGCTGAATTTCCTGTGCATTGGCAAAAGGAGGAGTCTGCACTGGTTTCCATGGCCACACAGTTGCATAGTTCTCATTATAGCAAAGAAGCCAAATGTATCTGTTTGTATTTTGATTTCTTCCATACATGCATTCCCTGTGGGTCTTTTCTGTAGATTGAGATCCTAGGTGAATTTTCCAGCTTGTGCTTTTTGAGATGATGGTGTTACACGACTCAGAAAAGCATTAGACTTTGTAAGAAGTGAATGTAATGAGCGATTTAAAATACCTCAGGGCCCTAACCAGAAGGCTCAAAAGGGTCGTAGCAAGATTATCTGTTCCCTTTCAAAGAGTTTGCATTTGGGAAGTGTTCCTGAGATTTCTTGTAATTAATGGCTGGATATTCACTCTCAATGGATCATACCTGAGGCTCAGATCTTCAAACATTTAAGCACAGCTGTAACTTCACGTATCTGAGCAGGAGGCAGATGCTTGGAAGCAACAGTTGTTACTGTTTGAGGAGGAAGCTCTTTGGAAAATCTGGCCCTGGCTCTTGCCATCTAATCCAGTCCCTGGTATGTGTGAGTGGAGAAACTCAAGGACCACTCTTTCATGCATTGTACCATGCATGGCCTCGGCCACTTTTGGGCAGAGCCATGTGCCCCCGTTGTGATGGGGCAGTGTGTCTGATGTGTGTCTGTTCTTGCTGTGCAGGGACAGCTGTCTGTGTAGGAGCATTCAGGAGATGGGAGACTGAGGGGCTGGTGCCCAGTCCTGCTGGTCACCACCGAAACAGGAATTGCTATTTCCACAGGTCTCTTGACTGAGGGAAGCGGGGAGAAACCTGGGATCAGGAAGTGGAAGGTGAACAGTGAATCCCAAGTTGAAGCTTTGGACAAAGATGAGGACAAGGTGGGAGGTGCCGGTGCCAAGGAACCGAAGGAACCCCAAGAAAAAGCTTCTTCCAAGAAGAGTTTTGTCTGCAAAGCCTGCGACAAGACCTTCCACTTCTACTGCCGCCTGAAGGTGCACTTGAAACGTTGTCGGGTGGCCAGAGGAAAGCAAATCCAGTGTAAGGAGTGCAGCGAGGTCAAATCGACAAAGAAGGAGCTGGAGAAGCATCAGCTGGAGGTCCATGGGGTGGTGGGGACAGCCAAGAAGAAGAAGAAGAGGCTCCCTGTGGCGTGCGACATCTGTGGCCGAGAGTTTGCTCATGCCTCAGGTAGGGTTGGTGGGAGCAGGGGAGTTTGGACAGAAGTCTGGACAATATAATAAAGCAATAGTCTGAAATCTCCTCCTCCTCCTCCTCCCTGCAGCTCTGTGAGTGTTGTGTGTGAGAAACGCGGCTCAGCTCATTTCTCCTGCCCCATTGAGCACAACCGCTTTCTGATTAGTTCTTCCCTAATTGGTTTTCCACATGGCTCATCAAGGAAAAGTGGGGCTACTGGCAAATTTAAAAGCTTCCAAAAATAATCAAGCTGTTCCAGTTCTGCAGCTGGTTTAGCAGGACGAGTAAGAGGAGTTGAGTCTCTTTGCCTTCCCTGTGGCAGCTCACGATATCCTGGTGGACCTCCGGGTTGGAGGACACCGGTGGACCCTCGGTGTTGCAGGCGGGCTGGTGGACCTCTGGGCTGGGTGGAGTGGTGCCTCTGCAGCAGGGTTGGGCAGGGCTGGCCCTGGGTCCCACCAATGCCACCCCGGTGTCCTGCCTGCCTCCCCAGGGATGCAGTACCACAAGCTGACGGAGCACTTTGATGAGAAGCCGTTCTCCTGTGAGGAGTGTGGGGCCAAGTTCGCGGCCAACTCCACGCTGAAGAACCACCTGCGGCTGCACACAGGCGACCGGCCCTTCATGTGCAAACATTGCCTGATGACCTTCATGCAGGCCTCGGCCCTCGCCTACCACACCAAGAAGAAGCACGCTGAGGGTGAGCCTTCCCTGTAGGAGCCCAGCCATGGGCTTGGCTTGCTCCATCCACCCCTTCCTGCCCTGTTCCTCCATCTGCCTCCTGGCCACTTCCCCATCCTTTGGGGGAGTCCTGGGCAGCAGGCTGCTCCCAGATCTCCTTCACCCACATGGTTTTGCCTGCAGTTTCCCACTCTGCCTTTCCCTCATCCCTTTCTCCAGTCCTCCGATTAGCCAGTTAGCAGTTTGCTCTCCACTAAGGGGATCTTCCTCTTCCTTCGCCTTCCTTGTTTTTCCACTGAGTAGCTCTGTCCCCTCACATCTAGACTCCTGTGATATGTCATCCTCCCTCTGGTTAACCTGCTTTCTCCTGTCCCTCCCTCTGGCTAAATTTCCCATAGTTTTTCATGCCAGTGCTTCTCCTGCCCCTGCACTCAGCCCTGTCCACTACTAGGGCATGAGCGTGTTGCAGCTGGGCAGTTAATTTTGAACATGAGACATGCCAGCGTGTAGTACCTCCAGAAGTGTGTAGTACCTCCAGATACTTGAGGTCTTCAGTAATTTAATACTCCCTGTGCAGGTGTGGTTTTCTCCAGCACCTCTAGGACCTTTTTGACCCTGCGCTGAGATGCTCTGGCTACCCTAGGAAAGCCTGCCCACTTTACAATCTCTTCCCTCTCCCTTTGAAATTAGGCATAGTCCAGACAGAGTTCCTGTCCCGTTAGGTGCAGGCTCTCACCCTGGGTGTCACTGCAGGGAAGATGTACGCCTGTCAGTACTGTGATGCCGTGTTTGCCCAGTCCATCGAACTGTCGCGCCACGTCCGGACTCACACAGGGGACAAGCCGTATGTCTGCCGGGAGTGTGGGAAAGGCTTTCGCCAGGCCAACGGGCTCTCCATCCACCTCCGGACCTTCCACAGTGAGTGTGGCCAGCTGCCTCCCTGGCTTGGGCAGTCCAACCCGCAAGACGTGGCTTCTGCGGGGTCGTGGCAGACCCATCTGTGCCAGCAGAGGCTTGTGCAGGTGTTACTGGTGCCTGCAAGGTGGCTGGGTGTCTCATGGTGGGGTTTTTCCCTCCCAAGAAAAGCAAGACTCTTTAGTGATTTGATGCTGTGGGTAGAGTTATCCCAAAGAAAATGGCAGGGCTGGCTTCTGGCAAACTGCAAGCTGCTGGGAACATACCATGGGAAGCTGTAGGTGAGCAGGAGCAGCAACATCTGTATGCAAAGCCAAAACTCCAGTGCTAGTTTTCATCTGGGAAGTAACAAGCTTTTATTTCCCTTTTCTTCCTCCCTCTGTGAATTCTCCTCTTAATTCTTTTCTTTTTTTCTTGATTTCTTTGTCCCCTGTGGTTCTTGCTGTGTTTCTGGGCAGCAGACATCGAAGATCCCTATGACTGCAAGAAGTGCCGGATGAGCTTTGCCACCCTGCAGGAGCACCGCAAGCATGTCCACGAAGCCCACTCCCGGGAGTACCACCCCTGCCCTACCTGCTCTAAAGTCTTCAGTGCCCCGTCGCTCCTGGAGCGCCACATGGTGACCCACGTCGGAGGAAAGCCCTTTAGCTGTGAGATCTGTGACAAAGCTTACCAGGTGAGCTGGTGCAGTAAGGATTTGGTCTCATGTGCCAGAGGTTGCCATCCGCTCCTGCACCAGGATGTCCCTCCTGTCCATCTGCACTGAGTACAGCAGTTTGTGGTCAGCAGAAGGAAAAATTGCACAGAGGAGGCAGAGTCCGTAGCGAAAATGCAGGTCCATGGAGAGAGATGGGCCATGACTGCAAAGGGCTACATACCTGCCCGTCTGGGAATCTCTTTCACCCAAATTTCTAGTTACCAGGAAGCGTAGGAATAAAAATACTCGTGTTGCACATGGCATGCCTCCGTGGGAGTGTGTGTGGGAGCACATTCCTACAAGGGAACAAAAATTCACACCAAAAGGAGACCTGCAGCGAGTGAGACGAGGATGAGGGATTCAGCAGTGTTCAGCTCTTCAGGGGCAATGGAGAAACAGAAGTGAGGTGTTAGCTGTTGACCTGTGGGAGGATGAGCATGTCTTGTACCTGCTGAGCACAACCCCACTGTTCCTGTTGCTTTCCACGCGGTTTCTTGTTGCCATGGTGTCCCTGGAACAGCTTTGTATTGTAACCATGATTTGATCCTTATCATTGCAGCAGTTGTCAGGGTTATGGTATCACAACCGGACCCACCACCCTGATGTCTTTGCAGCTCAGAATCACCGCTCCTCCAAGTTCTCCTCCCTGCAGTGCAGCTCCTGTGACAAAACCTTCTCCAGCACTGCTGCTCACCGAAAGCACGTCAAGGCAGAGCACACAGGTAACAGCCCATTCGTTAGCGAACAAAAACATGTGGTGACTGCTGAGAGAGATGTAGTAATAACTCTGATAGGACAAAGTTGCGTATCCCGTTTACTTGCAAATCACAGTAGATTCTTTGTATCCTGTAGCAGTCTCTTCTGGCAAGTCTCGTCTCAGTGTCTTGCAGCTCACTTGCTCTTGGCCTCTCCTTTTCCTGCCTTATCTCCAAAGATGCTCCTCGTGTCCGTATGCATGTGTGGTGTTGCTGAAATATTAACGGAGCTCTGGTCCAGAAGGTCTCTTGTAGAAGACTTTGGGTGCACACTTTTCTGTTCTTGGCCTTGTTTGCAGATGTGAAGTTCCACGAGTGCGAGATGTGTAAGGAGCTCTTCCCCACGCTGGCTCTCCTGCAGGTCCATGTGAAGTGCAGGCACTCAGGTCTGTTACAATTGCTGTTGTTCATGTTAACCTTGTGAGCAATGACTGCTCCTCTCAGTGAGTGATGTCTAAGCTGTAAGTGGGAGAGTGAAGATGGACATAGTAAGGAAGCAGAGTGTCAGTATGTGGAAAATATGGACGAACTGGAAAAGCACTGGTTTTGGTGAGGCTGGGACGTGTTTGTTAAGCTTCTGGAGCCACTAGAGTCAAGGAGGGATCTGGATTTGCTTGTTACAGCAGAGAAGAGAGCTAAGTGTAGGTGAGGAAACATCAGCACAGAGAAATGAGGAACTGAACCCCGAGCCCGAGCACTGGGGTTTGTGGAGGATAGAGCTAGTGGGAGACTGGAGAAAAAGGGAGTTTAGCACCAGAAAGACCAGAGAGGGACCTGGGTTTGGGGAGACCACGTCAAGGGCCTTTTGGCAAGTGTGCAAGCTGAAGCAAGGCTATGAGGGCAGAGTGAAATGGCAGACCAGACTATGACGAAAGGTGGGTCCCCAGGGCTGTGCATGGGATAGCAGGAGAGGAGGTGGATCGGGAGACGTTGGAGGGGGCAGCCAACAGCAGCCTGGAGAGTGAGGAAGGAGAAGACATAGACATAGCTCTGTCTGAGAGGAGAGAGCCCCTGGGGTGGATAATGGGTTTGCAATAGCTGAATCAGGAGGTGCAAGCCAGGCCAACAAAGGAGCAGTGCTGGATGGTGCAAGAGAACAGAGAGAAGAGACGTTTGTGAGAAGGGACAGCTGCAGCTACAATCAGATACACCAACCTCGTTTCTGAATGCTGGTGCTGCACGGAGCTAGAGCTGAAACAGATCTGAACAGCCACAAACTGTTCCACAGACAGTGGTGTAGCCAGAAGGGACACTGGCACATGCTGTGCCCTGAGTCCCTGGTGGGTTTCAGCCCTGCGCGTCCTGGCCATTTGCAGCTCCCTGTGCCCTTGGGCTGACCCTGGCCGTCGCAGCCCAGACTCAGGGCAGTGCTTCTCCCCCCAGGCTCCCAGCCGTTTCGCTGCTTGTACTGCTCAGCATCCTTCCGCTTCCCAGGGGCCCTGCAGAACCACGTCACCACCGAGCACTTCAAGCAGACGGAGAACACTTTCACCTGCGAGCTCTGTGGGGAGCTCTTCCCCTCCCAGGGCGAGCTGGAGGGGCACTACAGCGCTGAGCATCCCAAGGTGGTCTTCTCCCAAGCCACCACGGCGCAGATTGTGCAGGTAAAGACTGCTCTGTGCCACAGCCCCCGCAGTTCTTCATCCGTCCTCCCCCTCCAACCCTCTTATTCTTCCCAAATCCACCCTGCGGCTCCTGTCATCCCTTCTGCTCCCTGATTCCCCCTTCTTAGAGGGGTCCAGGATGCAAGCTCCCCAGCCCACAGTGCTCTGGGGTTTCTGTGCTAGTGCGAGGTGGGCTCGCTGGAGGGGAAGCAGCTCAGTCCTGGTTTTCAGGAGCCGAAGAGGAGGGACTGACAGTGTGTGCAGAGGTGCCTGGTTACTCAGAGACTATTAAAACCCAGATGACACACCCCGTGAGATTATAGCTGTTTTGCTGGAGGCCAGATGCTAGGCTTGAACTCAGAGTCTTTCTCTTTGATATCTCAGCCATCAGTGGAGAACAGCTCCTTGGATGAGGGAGCCCAGTGTGCAAGATTCCCTGGGCTGGCATTCCTCCAGTGGATAATCACAGAGTGTTTATTGTCTACGACTGCTTATGGAGCTAAATTACAGCAATTTTGTTGAGAGAAATATTTAAATTACTCTCCTGTCTTCTCTTTTGCATCGTTGGTGTGCATGGTTTGGTGTTTCCCATTAGTCTCACGCCTATTGTAATTGCAGACCTCTGGCGTGAAGCTAAATGTTATTGCCAGAGCTGGGGCTGGGAAAGATGTGGGTAGCAAAGTGATTGTGGGCAAAGTGGTGCTGTAAGTGTCTGACTCTCAGGTCATCTTCCATGCAGGTGATTCAGACATCGGAGCAAGGAGCAGCAGAGCACATAATCTCATTTGATGAGGCCCAACTCGCTGGCTCCCAAGTCTTTGTGACATTACCTGAATCCCAAGTGAGCCAAGCTGGTTCCGAGCTGGTGGCGGTGACCATGGAGGACTTGTTTGATGACAAAGTCACTCTGATTTGTGAAGAAACCAAGTGAGAGTGAGCAGGAGCCCACGCGTGGCACCTGGTACCCACTGGACTGGTTCAGGAGCTGTACCTCAACATGCTGCTCTAGCAGGGACATTCAGGGTTTCTTTGGGAAAGCAACCTGGGTATGTGATGCTGCAAAAGAAATGGCATGCAGCAAGCACAGCACGGCCAAGGACAGAAGAGATTTATAGACATTCACAAGGGCCTGGGAAGTCTCCCTGCAGTCAGCAACTGCTGGCTTGGGTGAGCTGGACCACCCATCCCTCCCGGCTCAAGAGAAATAAAGAAGCAGAGGAAAAGATGGGAGTTGGGTGTGTTCACGTGTGTTCCTCCACTGTTGTGAACAGAGTGGAGGGGAGGAGACTAGTGCAGGACAAAGTTGGGGTGGTGTGGGTATGTTAAACCAAAGAAAAAGCTGTCCTGAGAATTCGGGGTGGAGATTTTTATGGCTGAATCAGTGATGTGCTCACAGGTATCTGCTATTCTGCAGGGTGAGTAAGGGCTGCTTTGTTTTTTCTCTTGCTCTCCCCTGTACCATTGTGCTGCCTGTTGTGCCAGCTAGAAAAGTCCCCCAGTGCAGAGCTGACATTTGGGCCTCTCTGCTCGAGCAGAGACTTCTTGGGAGTTGTGCTAAATGGCTTCGGAGCTGTTTAGGTAATACCTTGTGTAGCACAGGTCTGATCCCATCCACGTTTTTGCTGTGGCTGTCCGTTATGAAGAAAGGGTCACAGGCAGGTCTGGGCATCCACATCCTCTTTGCGAGCAAACAGCCCTGAGATCTCCCACCCCTCCTCTAATTCACCAAGGACATGCTGAAGCTGCCACATCTGAGAAAGGAGAAGGAGCTGTGCCTGCATGCCAGGGCCCATTGTTACTGGTATCAGTGGATTGGCACTAATGAAGGTATTTCTGTCTTGAGTGTGCAATAGCTGCTATGACTGCACGTAGCCTTTCCCTGTGGCACACAGGGCATTGCTTTGTACAATGCATTCAGATACCTAAGGTAAAGTTTGCTTCTCTGGTACTAGCACAATGCAACAGCTTCATTGCAGCACACTGGCCCCTTTAAGGCTAAATTTCATAAAGCTTTTTTTATCTGCAGTTTCCTAAAATATAATCTGATAATTAATGGTCTGCTGAATCCATTATGAAGTGCAATTAGATAGATGTAGGGTTCCTGTGGCTCTGAGGGGACTGGTAGCATTTATCTTCCTTTCCCTCATGCCAAAAGGTTGAACTCTGCCACTGCGATATTTACATACTGAGCGGTGATCCCCGCCGCATCTCGCAGCCTGGGACCCTGTGGCGAGCAGTGCCCGTTTTATCACGCTGCCCAGAGCCACACGAGTGCAGGAGATGAACAGATTGGAGTTTTCCAGCAGCATCTTGTGCTGGCTGCTCACAGCCACCGGGCAGAGGTGGTTGCACAGGAGTGTGCCAAGGTGGTTGTGCCAGTGAGATAATTTGTTGTTCCTGTTACAACTTGGAGAGAAGAAGTGAACAGCAAGGGGTGCCCCCAGGAGAGGGGCTTGGTGGAGCAAATGTTCAGCATGGCATTTTTTGTGTGTGTGTGTGTGTGGCAGCAAGCATATGACCCTGTTGAAGTGTTGCACATGTCGAGAAGTGCTCCCATCTTTCTCTTCCTCGGTTGCATGCACAGTTTGTCCTCCGAGCTTTGTGGTGACAGTGAAAAGGAGGAAGCATGAGGTTAAGTTGCCACTGAATCCAGGAATGACCAGGAGATGGTGCTCAAGGTCTTGAGGATTAGTGCTAATGGCCAGGTGCCTCTGCACCTTTGCTGAAGCTCCTCTTAGCCTTCCCAGGCCTTACCCAGCTCCTGGGCTGGCAGGCATGGACAGCCCTTGAGCCATTGCCAAGCTGAAGGACAACTTCAAGCCCTGGACAGGACACCTCCAAACCCTGGATATTGCTGCTTAAAGAAGAGCCTGAAACTGGGTTGTGGCCACCTGCGGAGAGGGTAAAATACATCAATTACTGAGGTGGGGCCATAAAAAAGCCTGGGATCCCCCTTGGCCAGGAGGAGAGCAGAGGGGGAACTGCTGGAGACCATCTCACGCCTGCCTGGACACAGAAGAGCTGTGCGTGGCACTTAGGATGAGCGCAGGGATAATGATAGAACAAGCAAGTCCTCTTGACGGTCTCAGAGCAGATGTGTTGGGAGGTAAGCAGTGGATTTTGTCCCACAGGCTGGTGGAGATGGAAGCTGTTCCCCGTTTTCTGGCTCTGTGGGAGCTGTGGAAATCCTGCAGAGGCTGTGTGAATGCTCTGGAGCAGGGGATGAATTGTCCAGGTGGTGCTTTGCAGATGTCTTAGCCCTCATTTGGGAGCCAGTATCTGCAGGGAGCGCTAGGTAAAGCTGATCTCCCTTTGCTCCTGAAAAACTCTGGAGGAAGAGTAAAGGTTTAGCAGGGTTTGGGGAGAAGTTGCCTTATTTATAGCCCTCTCATAAGGCAGAGGGAGCTTAGCTAGGGAAGAGCATGCAAATGATGCATTTTGGCTTTGATCCATTTGGTCCCTGTTGACTGAGTGTTGTCACAGTTGAAGGGGGTCGGTGTAGATCACATATCAGGTGCAGTTCAGGCTCACATCTCCTGTTTAGGGCCATCTCTCCTGCCTTTGTGCCCCGCAAGAGCCTGCGTGTATGTATCCTGGGCAGAGTCCTGCCAGCAATATACACCCAGTGAGAGCTCTGCAGCTGTACAGAGACCATCAAGCATCCCCCGTATCATTATGAGGGGATAACAACTCAGATGCCCCTGTTCCAGTTCCTTCCTGATGGATGAAATATGCGTGTCAGAGCAAATTGCAGTGTTAGCAACACCTATGTCCTACCCAGAAGCAAGATGCGTTTTCCAGGGCACGTCCTGGTCTGGTGTGCACAACGCTGAAGATGCTGATCACTTGCGATTTCTTGTTATGCGGCATATTCTTTTTTTCTCTGTAAAAATAAAACATGGAGAATGAAAGATGTAGCTGCACAGTGTCATGTGAAGCAATTGATTGGAAGGAAAAATCCTTATTTCTGAAAACGTGATTTTTGCAGTTCTTCTCCCAGGTGCTGGGTGACCCATTGGGTTATGTGGGGTCCTGTGCCCCTCTGACCTTGGTGCCATCCTCTGTAAGGAAGCGGAGGAGCTATTGTCAGGTCAGGCTGGAGCACGGGACCGTCCTGCCCTTCACTGTGTCCTCCTGCTCTTGCAGGTGCCAGATGCAGAGTGCCTGTAACAGAAGCCTGGAGAGTAACATCCCATGGAGGATGTTAGATCAGTTAACGATTTATATCTCTCCATGCATTAATTGGTGCCATTTAGGGTGCAGGATTAAGCTTGTGACTGTTAGGAAATGTCTTTTTCTGCACAACTTTCATTCTGACTCGGTGTGTGTCCTGCTCACTGAAGGATCCTTTGGAAAAAGGCAGGGTGCCACTGGGTGCAGCAACAGCTGTGAGCAGTCCCCACTTGGCATTTCCCAATGCAAAGTGTAATTTTGCAGTCCCAAGGTGTTATTTTAACACAGTATGTGCAAATTCTGTGCTCTGGGCTTTGTTTTTGGTTTGTGGTTTTTTTGGAGTTTTTTGGGGGTTTTTTTGTTTAATCCAACCCATCTGTGATTAGGTGCAAAGATGCTGCTGCCTTGCCCAGGAGCGAGGGATGGAGGTGGCGGGAGCACGGAGAGAGCTTGGACGTTGCTTGAAGCTTCTCCTGGGGGAGAGGAGGAGGAGAGCAGGTACCAGTGGTCTGAAAACCCTCTGTGCGAGTCGGGCAAGTCCTGGCAGCCCCTGTGCCCCGGATGATGCTGTTGTCTTGGCAGATTTCATTATCGGTCTGGCAGGCTGCCAGCATGTCCCCAGCGAATTCAAGCACTGGAAAAAGGAAGCGACGTTTTCAACGGCCTCCAGCTCAGCAAACGCCGAGCGGCGTTTCACAGGGCAGAGATGAGACGCTTCAGCAGCCAGAGGGAATTCCCTTTCCTGAATATCGGTGGTTTGCTGCAGACGGTGAGAGCCGAAGCGCTTCCCCGGGAGATGGGCTCAGTAACCTTTTGTAATGGGGAGGAGTAGGCTGGCTAATGGAGGGGGCTCGGCTGCCTCTCCAGCATCGGTTAATGCGTCTAATCCCCCAGCACAGTCAGCTGTACAGTGCCTTGTTGCAGTAAGTCACCACGATTCCTAATTTCCTGCGTTAAAACAGTAATTCCTTTTATCGGGTCTCCAGGCAGCCTTTCGCACATGATGAGAGCGCAAGCAGAAACTCTCACTTTGCCTTCCCTGCACCATTTATGATCATTCAAAGCAGGAAATCTGCCCAGGTTTCTAATCATATTTAAGCAAACCTGATAAGTGTAGCTCTTACTCCATTTAATACGACACACATGGATGCTGTGTAGTGCCTGCTGTTAAGTTGCTGTATATAGCTCTCATCTTCAAATGGGAGTGGGGCTGGGAAGCACCCATGGGTCGGACCATGGCACCTGTTTCTGTGACCTGCAAGGAAACAGAAAGTCCTTGCCGGCAAAGCATGCGGGCGAGCCGGAGGCTGGAGGAGCAATAAGGAGCAGTGGGGATCCAAATTGCCTGGCATTGCTAAATGTCAGGCTGTGTATCTGGGAAGAGGCGATGCCGGCCACGTGGAGAAAGGAGGGGATTGCGGTCAGGATGTCTGAAAGCATCCTGAGGTCTGCTGGTCGTAACCGGAGGCATGCGGAGCCGTGAGTGACGTTTGGGGGCTTCAGTAGCTGCTTTTGGCAGAAGTTGGGAGGTGTTTACTGCTGCCCTGCTCTGAGCATTGCTGTGACTAGATGTCATTCCCATACAGCTGCTCACCCACAGCAGCGTATGACAAGTAAATGACAAACTGGAGGCTGTGCACACAACAGCTACCAGCACAAGTTAAGGACTGGAAAATCTGCCTTATTGCATGAGAGTGCAGGAGCTCTAATGGCTCAGCATGGCTGAGGAATGACCTGGTGGCAGCCTTCACCCCCCTATGTCAGGGCACTGCGTTCGCTCCTGTCTCTACTCTAGCAAAAGCAAAGTGCTGAAGGGCATCAACGCTAGTAAGAGTCCATCTGTACAGAGCACAAATGCTTGGATTTGCCTTATTTCCCTTCCTCTCTTGGACACCCTTGAGAATGCCCAGCATTGAGGGCAGTCCAGACAGCGACCTTTTCACTTCTAACAGGAGCAGTTGATCCCTGTCTTGTTCTCGGGGAGCTCAGGGTCAAGTCTGCTGCCTGATATTTCCTTCATTCCCTGGATCAGGGATACTTGGAGCTCTGCAGCGTATGGGAAGCCTAGTCTGGGCAGGCTGTCTGCTTGCATTCTTCTCTGTGCTTCCCAGACCTTCTCCCACTGCCCCAGAGTCTCTTGCAGATGGGGAGGGCTGGCCAGGATGGGTCTGTTGTACACATCCTCGCTTGGAGCACAAATTAGCTGCCAAAAAATGGGCCTGTCCAGATAGATTAGATCTAGCTTGGCGCCATACAAAATCATCTCAGCCCACAGGTCTTCCAGCCACTGGAGGCTTCCTGCCAGAGATGGAGTTTGTTCTCCTCCTCTTGGCTGTAGTAAGGTGAGCAGAGCCCTGCCTCAGGTTTCAAACTGCCTGTGGAGATAATCTGTGCCCCTCCAGCTGTGCTGAACCTGCCAATGGGCATGATGATGTCTTTCACTGACATGCAAATCTGGCTTTCTCTGCCCAAGGAGGACAAGGCCATATGCCACCTACTCCATGGCATTGGCTTTCTTGGCCAGCACTTTGGTAGAGAAAGGTTGAGCTCCAGTCCTTGCCATCCACCCTCATCCCTCCGCTCTGCTGTGCTTCACCTGGACAAGGTTTCCCTGCAGGTTCACCCCAGCCCTCCACCCACCTTCACCTGGGCTTTGTCATCACCCAGAGCATCTTCCCCAAAGCTCATCCCACGGAGATGGTGCATCTCGATGTATGCTTGCCATGAACTGAGCCCCATGCAGGGCTTTGCTGTCTGTAGAGACTACACGTGGATGCACATCTGGAAAGTCTTCAGTTGCTGGTAAATAACTCCCATTCTGGCCTTCTGCTGGAGTTGCGAGGAGGGCTCTGTGCTAGGTGGAAGATGGGTGGGATGGCTGGAAGGACCCCTTGGCAATTACAAATATGTGGGTGGGTCCCTTTATTCAACTTGTGTTGCTTTCACTTGTTCCAGCCCAGAGGCTACAATTGAGACAGTATTTAGAGCAGGGCCACCCTGTCAGTTGATGCTTAATGCCATAATAATATTACATTTGTTTAGCCCATTGCACTTCAAACCTTGTTTCTTTTGTCTCTGAGCATTTAATGGCTGTTGTTATTGAGCTGTCCAGTGACACACAGCGCTTTTTCCAGCGTGGTTATAGATGGTGGTGAATTTGGCGATACGCAGGAGTAGGTCAGATGATCCCTATGGCATGCGTGAACTTCCATTTATCAACACTACGTTTCCCTTGCAGCGAAACTGGTCTTTGTTAGCAGTGAATTCCCTCTGCAGCTCCCTACAGCCTCTCTCATCGACTAACCCAGATAATCCTCTGCTATCTGCCACATCTCAGTAGATCTATTAAACACACAAAAATTCTGGTGTCCTTGTGTGTAACCAGGGTAGGTTGCAAGATTTTAAATCCCCCCAGTGCAGGATACTGTCAAAGTTTTATTGAAGGTCTAAATAAATAAACCACTTTTACTCATCCATTTCTCAGTGGTTCGAGAGGGCTTTTCTTTTTTAGAGGTGAGGCATTGCTGTTCACTTGATGGGCTAGTTCAGATTATCGGTGATACAGCTGACCAGGAGTTGATGCAGCTGATGGGACCCTGCGGTAGGTGATTGGATGTGGGATCCCAGGAGCTTTGCACATTTGGGGTTGGGTCTGCCTACAGCTCTAGTGGAGGATGAGGACAGGTAGGACTTGCTTTGGAGGTTCACAATGACTTACTTTCACGCTGAAGAAACCAAACCATCAGCCCAGCTCTCTTTGTCTGTGTCCCTCTGGGATATGCACAGGTGACTGCCAAGCTTTGGCAGGCTCTGTCCCCTTCTCCACTTAGTCTTAGGAGGGCCAGCAGAGCAGGTAGCACAGAGAGCGCGTTACTGCTGATAACTTCTCGTTGCTTGTCTGTCGGTACCTGTCCCCCGCTTCCCGTTTCTCACTGCAAAAGACTACCACTCCTGCATGCCTAATGCAAACATTGCAGAAGGATGATTCAGCATTTGGCAGAGAATTGCAAATGCCTGAGAGATTATTTTGAGCATCTTGGAGCGGCTCTGGGAAGCGACAGGGTGATCAAGGTCCCTGCACTCCTCCATGTGTC
The DNA here is from genome assembly GCA_035582835.1 of Phoebastria nigripes. Classification (NCBI taxonomy): domain Eukaryota; kingdom Metazoa; phylum Chordata; class Aves; order Procellariiformes; family Diomedeidae; genus Phoebastria; species Phoebastria nigripes. The sequence continues at coordinate 326,246 of JAYKAV010002848.1, forward strand.
AGCCACGTCCCCACGCGGCCGCATGCCCGAGCAGATGTGGACGCAGCCCTGGGACAGTCTGGCACGCTGCCGACTGCTGCGTTCCTACCTCTGCAACCTGCCTGGCTGCTTTCCCCTGCCAAAGCTCTGCAGCCCCAGCAGGGACCCTGAGCTCCCCTTTCCCCTCCGGGGAGCAGGCAGCTCACCTTGTAAAAGCGATCAAACGACATTTCTTTTTTCTGTGTCACTAGCCCATTCCTGGGGCTGTGCTCATGCCAGGGGCTCGCAGGGAGAGGTCTCCTGTTGGGAACAATCGCTTCCCCTGGGCTGGAGGGGGGCATTACTCAGATCTGTAATTTGAGGGGGCACTAATTGGTCTTGGTTTAAACAGCTGGGCTGTCTCCTGCCACGGGAAGCAGAAAGAGTCTGAAAGCATCTGGGGTCGATGGCTGCAGGTCAGGGGGATGTATGCAGCCCTTAGCCCCTGCTGGAGCCCATCACCAGCTATAGGACCTGCCTGACCCTTGGGGACAATTAGGGTTCGAGCCTTAGGGCTCGGATATTGGCATCTCCAGCGCTCCCTGATCCCCCAGAGCACCTCTGCTGGCTTGGCCCTTCGCCCTCCCTGAGCCCACCGCACTGTGCTGCGGGGCTGAGGGGTGGTGTCGTGGGGGGAAAAACACGCTGCTGGTGCTCTGGAGACCCCAAACAAGCCTTTGGGGGCTCGAGCCTGGCAGCTTAACCTGCAGAAGCTGTTTGGCTTGAGGTCCCTGTGATAAGGGCTGGGGGGGTCTCCCTCCCTGCACTGGGGAAAGCCATCCCCGTCCTCTGGTCTTGTTTGTTTGGGGCAGATGCCTGCTCATCGGTAGGTTGCTCCTTTTTCTTCTGGCCCTGCCTGCTGTGCCATGTTCCTCCCTGCCTTCAGTGAGCTCTCTTTGCGGGTCTTCCTCCATGCTTTGTACATGGGGCTGCGTGGGTTGGGCAGACCTGGACCACGTTTCCCTTCCCAACCCTATGCAAGAGTGGCCAGAAGAATTTTCTACTGAGACTGAGTGCCTCCTGCCTTGTCCTGGCATTGCCGGCCAGCCCTGTTGGTGCTGAGCGTGGGGGAACCAGCCTGGAAACTCTCACCTGGAGGCAACAGGGAGGTGGGGGGGGGGGGCAGAGTCTTCCAGCTGCCTGCCCAAGGGATGGTCTAGAGGGCATCTCACGGGCGTGCACGGGTGCCCTGGTCCACCCACCTGCTCTGCTCTAGATGGCTCCAGCGGGGATGGGGGTGAGCAGGGGGGTGCTCACATAAGGCTGCATCAGCGCCTGGTCTCGTAGGAGGAGCAGTGGCAGAGCGGAGTGGCTGTTGCTGGGCAGGATGATGGAAGAAGAGGATTATGAGAAACGGTATTACTAGGGAGTGCTTTCCCCCCTGCTTTTTTTTTTTTTTTTTTTTTTGAGCTCAGATAATGCAGAACACATCCATGGAGATTTCGTCTCAGTTTTCTCCAAAAAAACCTTTCGTCTGTGATGAAGCCTGAGACATCTCCAGCACAAAGAATTCTTTTTTTTTTTAAAGTTGTTAACGCCTGAAAAGACGGGTTTAGGAGTGAACAACCTTCGGTGTCGGTTATAATCTCACCGCACGAGTCTCTAATATCCCTTGCTCACACATAAACATATACCCAGCTTCTTCCAGAGCATCCTTCAAGAAAATTGATGAGGAAACGGGATTTGCCATGCTGGTCCAGCTCACTCAGGATTGTCTCTTCAGAAGCAACTGGTCTCATGCTCCAAAGGTGAAAATCCTCTGCCACCCACACAAACACTTCTGCAACAGCCTGATGGGGAAGGAAATCCCTTCAGAGCACTGCAGCCCCCTCAGCTTTTAAGTAAATGTTTTGGTCATCCCTGTTCGAGGGCCAAACCCTGTTACACTGCTGCAAAGCCTATGAGTGTTGTCCAGGTTGAAATGAATTTAGGGACTGGTTGGCAGGACTTGCTCCAGGCTCCTCATGTCCAGGGGACCAGCTCTGGGCACACATACTCCAGGATGCTCCACCTGTGAAATCACGGCCTCAAACATAGTGAAGCAGAAGTCATATCTGATGGGCACTGTTGATGGTCACCCACAGAAGAATGCTGGCTGAATGTCCTGCTGCTCCTCTGTGTGCTGTTAAACCCTGCAGCATGAACCATCTACACCAGCATGGCATCTCCAAGTGCTTTGTGATGTTGGGAGGAAAAAGGCACAGCAAGGATTTGAGCAGGGGAGGTTGAACTAGATGATCTCCAGAGGTCCTGTCCAACCTCAATAACTCTGCGATTCTGTGATTGCAATTTTTTTTGCAGATCTCTCCAATTTTTCCCCTAAGGATTGAGTCCGTGGCTTGGCTGGGCTTCCCTACTGCAGCACAGAGCAGTGTCAGGCAAACCTCAAACTCAAGAGCGCTGCATCCATTTTCCTGCAAGAGGAAAAATGGACCAAACCCAAGAGACCTTTGGTGTGGGCTTCAGTGCAATCCTAGTGCCAAGACATGATGGAGCCGGACAACTTGAAGTGGACAATTTGTCTCACCTGGCTCCTGGGGGAAGAATATGACTCCCAGTTATGCCGTGGATCCAGAAAGACTGGTGCATGGCACTTTGATCTGCTCTTTCCAGAGCCAGGGAGGTTTCCTGTGGTTCAGGTGACCGTTTGGCAGCTCTGTGCCCACTGCAATAGCCCTATGACAGCACTGTTATAACTGCTCCTACCTGTGTGAAGAAATGAAAGGGCAGTTTCTGACCTCTTCTACTTCTCACAGGTCCCACCAGCTGTATCTTGCTGTGAATGTGATTTGGACCCATCTCTGGAGGTGTCAAAATGTTGGGTCCCTGGACCACACTGCTCTCTTGTCCCAGTGATGCTGATCTGACCTTGCAGTTTCCATGAGTACCCAGACATCGGGCTGCATGGCAGCTCCATCCTGCCAGTATTGTGGTTTTGGGGGCTTGGTCTTGTTGTCACAGTGCAAGACACCACAAGGTAGGTCCTACAAGCAGTGGGACCACACACCTGAGCAGTGCATCATGGTGAACACCCTAACTGGGGTCAGGCAGAGATATCAGCACCTCTCTCTTTGTGTCCAGCTTCTGTGCTGGCCGTGGCTGTTTGCCAGCCTGATGCTGTCCTTCCAGGGGTTTCCTTTCTTTGAGGAAGCTGGTTCTTACTGGGTAATGCTTGATGCCTGTCCCCCTTTCAGGGAGGCAGGGCCAACCATCCTCCCCCCCGTGCTGCTGCTGTGGCTCCACGCCACATGCTCCATCTGTGCTGGGGACATGGTGGCTCTTGGTGCCTGCAGGCACGTCCCAGCATTTGCAGAGTTGTTTTAACTTTGCCCTTTTGCCTTCTGTTCACCATCTTCCAGATTTGCCCTTTCTGATTTTCTCCATGCTGCTGTCTCCAGGGCCTCTCCAGCTCTAGGGGTGTATCTGGCCTCGTACGCAGGACATTCCCGCTCTGGGCTAGCTCCAGTCTGTCCTCAGTGGGGCTGGAGAAAACTCTCGTGGTACCAAGGCAAGCAGCCTGGTAGCATTCACTTTGAAAACCCCTCAGTCGTCCAAGCTGTAATGCGCTCAGGTCACCATTATTCCTACCCAGGAACCATGTAGCGGGTTAGCTTGACTTTATTTCTTTTAGCAATCATGCTGCTTAAAGAGCAGGTACCACAAAGGATGCTGACTCACTGCCGATCACAAAACAGGGCTGCAAAAACCAGCCCCTCACGTCCCACCGCCGCTGCGGTTCTTCTGGCTGCACCTCCAGTGGGCAAATCCAGTCCACTTGCAAGATTTCCTCTCCTGCTGGGCGCACAGAGGCATGCAGATCTTTTAATGACAGCTGAGATTTGTGAGTATTGACTTCATTATTCAGTGATTAAAATATTCCAGCTTCATTGCGACACAGGGGTGCATTAATGATTTATAGTATTGCATTTTGATTCGACACCTTAGAAAAATTTAAAAGCGGCTCGTGCCGTGGATTCTGCTGAAATCTGGAAATTAAATCTGAAAATTTAGTAGTTCATTGGCTTGAAAGATAGGAAAATGGGCTAGATGCACCATGGAGAAAAAAATCTTAAAGAGCCTTTGAAAAGTGACCGTAACCCAGACCGGCACATGGATGCACCCGTTGCCCGAGGAGGCGGCGCTGGCCCTGGAGGGGACGGCATCCATCTCCACACATGACAGGAGGCTGGCTCGTGGCTTGGCTGCTCTGACCCTCTGTCATTCTTCTCAAGGCAGCTTTTGCAGAGTTTTAAGTCTCTTCTAATGTGATGGGTCCTGGGAGCAGAGGGGCTTCCAGGAGCGTTTCTGGGCCGTGGTGGCTCCTCACCCAGCACCTCTCTCCACGCCGGTGTCCCACCTCCCTGTGGGATACTGCCCCATGGCCATCTGTCCCAGTAGACCATCCCAACCCTTTCTCTTGCTCCTCTGGTGTAGGAGGCTGGGAGCGAGACACAGTCGTGTTTTTGCTGTCCCTGCAAGGAATCCAGCATTACTGAGCATCCATCTCCATCCTCTGCCTCACCTGCTGTTATCAGCAAACACCCTGAGACCTGTTTGTCTGAATCTCTTGTACATGGTGGGGTTCCCCATCGATCGCTTTATTTCTTACCTCTGCTCTTAGGAGACCCCTGGGGCTGTGTCTTTTTCTCTTGCCTGTGTCCTGAGACAAGCAGGAGGGACAGCGAGGGGGGGATTGCGACCTGCCCCCCGTGCAGGGTGTTTCAGAGGTACGAAGGAGAGGAGGGACGTTTCACTCCAGACGTGCCTGTCGCAGGATCTGCCCCTGGGGACCCCCACGTCCCCTTTGGGTGTGTCGTCCCCATCCCATTTTATCCCCGCTCCCTTCACAGCCCAATTAGCTGTTTGCTTAAGATACTGCAAACCTCACTTGATAAGTTTACCTAATTGCTTCACTTAAGTTAATTACTTCTTGGCTGAACAAGAAAGCAACATAATTGATGTCAAGGCATATTTGTCACTTCGATTAATGTCCTGGGAGCGGGGAACTCGCACCCTTCCTCCCCGGCTGCAGCCATGGAGGCGGCCGGCAGCGCTCTGCTCCCTGCAGCTCCCGGCTGTTGCAGGAGAGCGGAGATGGGTGCTGCGCCTCGGGCAGCCCTGCCATGCATGCGTGCCCTCCTGGGGGAGGCTGCAGCATGCTGGTGATGCTGCCTCCTGCCCACACCTCTTGCCGGACCCTGGGAGCAGGCAGCAGCTTCCAGACACTGGTGGTAAATCCCATTATACAGCATTGCCTGCCTGATGTATGGGTAGGGGAGTGAAAGCAGGGAGCCTGCCCAGTGCATTGGTAATGAGAGCCACTACCCGTGGTGCGGGCAGCAATCACCTTTTGCATTAACCTATCGACGGGGAAAGAGATGACCCTCGTGGCTCCAGCTTGCCCTGCATGGGAAGCAGCTTCATGGGGACAGCCCGCGGCCAGATCCAGACCATACCCCATGCAAGACTAAATTCAGCCCATGCTCTGGCTGCATGCAGGCTGGGGTTTGGGTCAGGACACAGCCTCAAGTGACTTCTTTGAGTCCTGGCTGTTTGCTGGGAGTTAGGACAGCTGGCGGGATGCTGGGCTGAGGTCTCTGCTGCTAAATGAGGCTGGCAGCGATCGTCAGGGAATTTGCACCCGCTTCTTTCTTTCGGAGGGTTTTTTTTTCTTCTTCCCTTTGCATCTGAAAGGATTTGAGGCAGTAGGTTAGCTTATAAAAAGCTTTCCCTGGGAGCGGCTGCCTGCTGGACTTGGGGTGAATGCCCTGGAGAAAATGCCTCCCACTCCAGTGAAATCTTCCTCCCGTGACCTGCACCGGGAGGTGAACTTTTGTGCGAGAGAAAGATAATCCCCTTTGCTCACCGGGACTGAAAGCTCTGTGATAAAAGCTTTATTCAAGATCAAAGACATATGCTGCTTTTTTTTTTTTTTTTTTTTTTTTTTTTTTTTTTTTTTTTTTTTTTTTTTTTTTTTTAAACTACTACCTTAAACAAAAAGTTTGGTTTATGCCGGATTGAAGCTCCAAGCGGTGACAGCTCCGGAGCTCATCTTCCCGGCCAGTGCCGGCAGGGAGCGGGACGATGTGGGGATGTAAGGCACCGTGACCATTATCCCAGCACAAAGAGGGTTCAGGGGCTCAGCTCCGTTTCCCCTTGCACAAAACCACACAGGGTTCAGGTTCCCTTTCAGTCCGGGGGATTATCCGGGCAGCCGGAGGAGGCGGAGGGAAGCCTGGGCAATGGTTTGTGTTTGATCTTGCTCAGCAGTTTCGTCTACACGAATGTCCGGTGGGGGCTTTGCTCAGGGGTCCGGGAAACCTCCTGTGATGGAGGTGACACAAAGGGCTGTGGGCTTTTCTCGGCAGTGAGTTGGTCAATGGGGGGTGTTGTGCCAGTTTTCACTTCAAAAGCTGTGAGATGGGCTTCCAAAACTGTGAGCTCAGCTACAAATTGCAGGGTTGTTTCTTCATTATCAGAGCCCCAGCACTGGGACCCTTTTTGTTGCTTTCTTCCCAGCTGCAGACTTTTCCCTGCAGCCAGCCAGGCTGGTACCTAGTAAAAATCAAGCCAAAGTGCCTCTTTTCAGGGTGCTGGGTGTCCTGTATCAACACCCACATCTTTGGGACATCCCACGCTGTGGGGTACCCTGTATCTGAGGACACCTTGTGTTGTTGGGTGTATCACAGGGTACCCAACTGCAGGACTCCCCACATCATGGGACACCCCCAACACATGTACCCTGTGTCTCTGGACACCCTTTAGTGTAAGACACCCCATACCCCGTCCTGCAGTACAGAAGAGCAGCCATAACATGAGAAGCTCAATTGCCAGGACCACACATTTCAGAGAGTGAAACAAGTCCCACGTAACCCTGCTTTCACCCCCAGTACTGATTTTCACATCACAGCCAAGTCCTCCTGTGTGTAAAATGGCAGAGGGTCTCTCACTTACTTCTACCGCTACATCCTCTCCGCATTTAGCCCTTTGTAAAATGAGGGATCACAGGTCGAACTGTGTGCTCAGGATAACTCCTCTGAAGCTAATGGACTTATTATGGTCCCTCATTTCAGAGCTAAGCTCAGCAAACCTGGTCTCAGTGGGAAAAAAAAAAAATCTCTCCAGGAATGAAATTCACTCTGTCGAGTGTGACACATTTTGCATGGAGATAAACCTCACTCCTCTGTGGGGCTTCTGCATGGACCGGTCCCTCAGCTGTCCTCCTCGGCTCTCCAGGCACCGCTGGGCAGGCAGCCCGTGAGCCCGGTCCCAGCTCCGCTGCACCCAGACCTGGAGCAAAGTGGTGGGTTCCACCTGTGCTGAGCGAGGGACGTCAGATGATGTTTGCCAGCTTGTTCTGGTGAAAATCTGTCAGTCCACAGGCCAGGGCATTGGGAAAGACCGATTTGCCTTACGCTGTTAGAGAAATAACACCATTTAGAGAATCAGGGTTGACCTTGATGTATCTGCTCTCCAGCATCCCTCCAGCTGGCTCAGGCACAACTGTCTCACCAGATCAGCATTAGGCTGGGAGAAGATCATCCCTGGCAGGACCAAGGAGCCAGGAAGGGTGGACAAGCAGCTGTATGGCTGATAGGATGTCACCACCTGCAGTCTGAAGCCTCCTTTACCTTCTGCTCCTGTTACACAACCTTCCCCTGCACCCACCAGCAGATGCCAACTTGGATGTGTCACTGAGAAGATGGCTACTGAGGTTGAAATGAGGGAAGGAGGAAGCCCAGGGGACTGGTTGAGTTTCCACTGGGTGATCCACTGGGATCTCATGGTCCAAACAGAGAGAAGGGGTTAGCCCACACAGATTTAGGAAAGGGGGACAACTTTCCCTGTGCAGCCCATGAAGACCATGGCCATATTGTAGGCTGCTAAGAGCAAATGGGTTTGGAGAGGTTGAGATAGGGATTGCTCCTGATCCCTGGTGGGCACAGGTCAGCAAACTCTTCACTGAGACTCACCACAGAGCAGAGTGGAAAATCAGCACAACGTCCTTACACATCTCTCCAGAGCCAGGGGTGATATGGACGCTTGGTCCCACTGAAGTGTTGCAGGGCTCTACCTTGCAGCTTGAGGTCTGTATTTAATTAAAGGAGGGCAACTAGGTTGGGATAGTTCCCAGAGCTTGGGGAGGATTTTCCTTTCCTGGGAAGAAGATGCAGGAGGTTTGTAATGTGGGGAAGAGCTTTCCCTGGGGGCTGGGCCAACACTGAGCTCTTCTGCTCTGTCTTCTGTGGTGGAGCCATGTCCCCCACCGTGCTGTGCAGCAGCTTGTACCAGCATGGCTGCCAAGGATGTGGCCACGAGCCATGCAGAGCTGTCTGAGAGCAGTCAGGGAAGAGGTGGTCAGAGGAAAGGGGAACAGTCCAGACATCTCCTGAGGGAAATTGTCCTTTTCTTTAGAGTCAAAGCTCCACCATCGAAGGGGTCGTTCTGGACACAGGGGAACCAGCAGCACAGCAGCTGATGGAAGTGCACTCTCACTGGGTAATCCAAGAGCTCTAATGATCTGCCTTTGATCTCCTATTCAACGGGGAGATTTATTACAGCTTTCATTTCAAGTCAGAACTGATGAATTTCAGTGGACCTGTTGAGTGGCTACAATCTGGAGGCATTCATCTTTCAGGAAGAAGAGACAGTCTCCTCTCTTTGTCTCTGAAATGACGGGGGGAGACACGGTACCCAGCTAGTGAGGGTCAAATGATATCTGCTGCATGGTAGCAAGGTCCACCTTGCTCAGGGCAGGATCCCTGCTCCAGCTGTGGCACAGCAGCTGCTTCAGTGGCCTTTCTACTCTGGCACAAAGTTAATCTGCTTAATACATGTTGCTCTCCCTCTTCCCTGCTTTCGCAGACAGCCCAGAGGGGCTGAGATCCAGCATCACAGGACAGGGCTCCCAGGGCTCTTTCCCTGGAGCCAAGCGCTGCTCTGGATCTGGAACATGCCTCTGCTTCTCTAGCAGAAGGTGACCTGGAAACCTGGTGTCCAAAACCGTCTCTTCTGGCTTGAGTTGTGCAAGGGACCTCTGTTGCATTTAAACTATTTTCTGCAATTTCTCCAGAATCCACACATTTTGCTTCTGACTGCTCAAGGATGCTGGGGGGAGCCTGTTTCAGACTTTTCCATGAAGAGTTTAGCTGTCCCGTCTAAGAGTACTTTCACTTGAAACCTCTCCACTGAAGCAGGTCTGCAGCAGCAGATCCCTTATACAAACAACGGGATGGCCTGTGCCATCCTGCGGCACATAGAAAAGCTGGGGAACTTTGCTAAGTAATAATTTTATCATTGCTAAGAGCCACAGAAGAGCTCTCAGGCATTATTTACAGCCTTTTATCAGTTTGAAGGCTGTTCCTCGGCAGGGCCTGCTCTGGGCACCTCTTTGTGCTGTTGCTGCTGCTCCCTGCTCCCAGCGGCAGCAATGGCAGGAGTGTATTTTCTGTTACATATTGGCGCTGGTTTGGGATTTGGCTTGGACTAAGAGATGCGTTCCAACATTTAGCATCTGCAGCTATTTCTCCCAGTCTCCAGAGCTGGTCCCATTGCTTTGGTTCACCCTCTACCCCATCTCATCTCCATCTCTCCCACTGAGGAAGAGGCTTTCACTTGGTCGGAAACTGCACCTTCCCAACGCTCTGTCTCAGTGCTGCAACGTTTGTCCTGGGAGCACTGCACCGGTGCAAACAGCATCCTTGCAAGCTCCCACCACTGTCCTGACCATACCAGTCATCTTGGCCTTGCACCACTGTGCCGATGTGGTCCCACTGTGCAGCTCTGCATCTGGCAAGCTTTGCAGTGGCACCTCCACGGGGCCGTCGTCCTCCCTCCCATCAGCAGACAACAAAGAGGCTCCGACGTGCTTCTGCTCTTGAGCAGGGATGGGGTCTCCTGGGGCAGGCTTGGCTGCCTTCCCTGGCTCGTCTCCGCTTCACGAGCGGTTGTCCGAGTACTCTGTCAGCCAGAGTGGATTCAGTGTCAAGCCCTTGATCCTTTGCTCCAGCTGGACTTGTGGTGGCAGCGGGAGATCTTTCCTCTCCTTTCTTCCCTGGTCCCTTTGAGGATCTTGCCCACGGGAGCCCCAGGGGCAGGGCAGCAGCAGGATTGCAGGGCTGCTTGGGCTCCCCTTGGCCATGCGTGGTCCCTCAGGACCCTGGTGCTGGCCCTGGTCACATGCCTCAGGGAAGAGCCACATCGCTGGACCAGCACAGCTCAGTGGCATGAAGGGGCTTTGGGTGGAGAAGAGCTGGGTACCAAGCACTGGTGCAGCCAGGGGCAGGAGAGGTGCATGTGGTCTATGCAGACAAAGAGCAAGTGCTGCGGAGAGGTGGCACCATCCCAAAGGGCCTTTTGAGGAACCAGGGTGCAGCCAGAGTGCTGGAGTTACCCAGATCCATTGCGCAATGGGATGGACACAGGACTTTCTGGGAGCAATGCCTGGCCCAGTTGGCTGCATCTCTGTAGCTTTGGTTTGTTATAAGGGGTTTGTTGGTTTGGGCTCTGCAGCAAGACAGGTTAAGCCAATTTAAACCCAGGGTGCTGAGCTAAAATCTTTTCTTGCTCCTGACCACGATGCCTGCTTCGTGCTGTTCATCTGCCTCCCACTGACAGTGGGATTGCACACGACTTGCATGGATGGGTGCTGGTGGCATCATGCCGTGAGCCCTCTGCCATGCGCCCAGGGCTGCTGTTGTGGTTTGTCCCACTGTGCCGTGCAGTGTCCAGGGAGCACGTGGTGCCGTGTGGGGCCTCGGGATCAGGGGAGCCCTGTGAAAGCCAACACTGTCCTCTAGCACATCCCCGAGCCGCACACGTGTGGGTGTAAAGCTGCGTGCACAGGATGTGTGACCTGGTCCCTGTGCCTCATCCCTATCTATTTCCAGGCTGCCCTGCTGCGGCTGTGCAGCACAGCTGCAATTTTTTTGTGTGGGTGGCAGAGGCGGGGGAAGAGCCACCCGTTGTCAATCTGTCCCCTAATCCATCCTGCAGACGAGCGGCTGCCTGCCTGCCTGGCAGATAGCGCTGGGAGGGCTGTTGCTCCCTGCCAGGGATTGCTAAAGAGCAGCCACCGTATTGATTGGCCCTGTCACCGCTTGAGGGATGTATTCTTGTGAGCAGCCTCCGACATTAGCAGTCTGCTCACATGTTGGCTGCATCAAGGGCCACCAAGGTCTCCATCCCTGGCAGGTGCAGCAGGGACAGGGCTAGGGCTCGTGGCCGCACTCAGCACCTTCTGCCCCAGAAAGCCAGACCACGAGGATGGCTGAGGTAACCCTCAGCAGTGCAGGAGGGGGAAGGAGAAGACCAAGATGGTCCAGGGATTCAGGAGATGAGGAGTTGCTTGGTGAGCATGTCTGGTGAGCTCACCATGGGCACACAGTAGAGGTGTGGATCCTTCCAGCTCATGCTTTGTGCCTGCTGGATTTGATAGGCTTCAACATCTTCAGTGGGATCAAGGATGCAGGAGGATGACTGGGGCTGGACAGTGATTTTTTGTTGTTGTTTTTTTTCCCCACAGAAAATGCTGATTTGCTAATCTCAAAGCCATTAATATGAAATGGCTGGCTTGGGCAAAAATACTTCTTTGGAAAAAATAGGATTCAGGAGTCTCCAAATTTCTAAAGTGACCCCTTTGGATGCCATCAGATTGGAGAAGCTCAGGATCTCTTCGTTCAGAGCTGGTCTGTGCTTTGACAGGTAAATGGTGATTCCTCTTCTCCTGGTTGGAGATGCAAAACTCATTCACAGTCCTTCATGTGCTTGTGGGGACTGGGGCATGTTTGCTCGGCCGGTGCTGTTTGCAGATGTTATTTCTGCTTCTGGAAGGAAAACAGTGACCCAGTACATGCGAGGAGAGTTGTGATGTGCTGCACCAGCCTATCGATATGGCATCAGGCTCTGCACCAGCCTTTCCAAACTCTGCTCGCTCATGTTAGTGGGTTGTTTATTTATCTCTTGAATGGGCAAATAAGATATATGTAGCTTTCTTTTTCATCTGCCCCCTCATTAACATAATGCTGAGCAGGAGAGCAGATCTGAGTGGTGCTGTCAGAATTCATTACAGGGATCCAGCCCAAAGAGACACGTAGCTCTGGGAGCTTGCTGCAAGGCCATCCGTCAAGCCAGACCCAACTGTCCCTATGCAGACGAAATGTCAGACCCCCAGCAGAGAGAGGCAAGCACGTGATTCCCTCTGCCCAGCGCAGACTGAGCTACTCTTGCCATTAATCCTTCCGGAGAACGTGGCTCCTGGGTAGCATTAAAGAGATCTTTGTTTTCTAGTTACATATCTGCGTTCATGGTGCAGTCACCCAATTTCTGCCTCTCAAGCTGCCCCAGTGGACCCTAGGTTATTCACCACCAGACATCAAGGCTGATGCCAAACCCAAATGCATGATAAAGCTTTTCATGAACACCATGAAACTATGTTTGCCTCCCTGACAAATCCTTTCTTTGAGCAAGATTTTGAAGGGATGCTCTCTACAGGTTGTGCGTGTTGGTTTGAAGGACCCCTTGGAGCAGCAGATGGTAAATCCTCACCAGCCTGCAGAAATTTGGACTAGTTCTTCCTTCCCCACAGGGCACAGACCAGACCCACCCCTGCATTCTGGCCTGGGCTTCTCCCTCCATACCCGTCCTGCAAAACCAGCCTTTCTGCCCTGCCCTGGGGAACAGCCCGCAGCAGAGGAGGTTAGTTGAGCTGGTTCTGGGAAAGACGTCCAGAAGGAAAGCTGTAGCTGTAGATGTGCAGAAAGAGGACAGAAATAGACACAGATAAAGAAATGGGCAGCAACCTGGCCCATGATCTGCGAGGGCTGAAGTAAGCAAGATCCTGAGGGGAGACGTCACCCTGTAATCACTGTTGCCTCCCGAAGGGTGTTAAAGCCAGTTTATCACTAGTGCTGGAGATAGATAGGATCATTGACTGACGTCCCGTGTCCCTTCTGTCATGAACAAGTGATCTTGGCCAGACCACTTGGACTCTCGTGGCTGCTGGGGGTGAGTGGACGAGGTCATCTTGGAAATGGCATTAAATAAAATCCCCTTCCCATTCATGCAGTCTCCCACTGAGGCTTTTACATCAATATTTCCTGCATTTTGAGCTTATCAACGGGATCTTTCCTGGTAAAAACAAGCATGTTTAAATGAAGAAGTCTCAAGATCACTTCCTGATGAGTGGGACGTTGTGGCCATCGCACTGGTCCCTGGACTGACACTGCGTCCTCGCCTGGGACGCGCGGTCCCTGCTCCCTCCTCCTGCCCACTTCTTGACCCCGTGTGATCCCACGAGGAAGCAATCCCATCTTTCTCACGAGCTTGCCAAATCACTGAGGAAATGTCTTGAAAATGGACTCCCATGACACGAGAGGCTCTCTGGGCTCAATGAAAGGGGATATCTGGGGAGCTGACACCCCGGCTGGTGGGAGCCTGTCCGTTCTTGCAATCCCCACGTGCAAGGGCTGAGCTGGAAACCTCCCCAGGCTTGGGCTTGCAATGCAAGGACTGCTCGGCACATGGCTGCCTCTTAGGTCATTAAAGCAGAAAATGGTGACGTTGAAAGCCTTTCTCCCTAAGAGGAAGTGGCAGACGCAATGAAAAGTTAATGACGGTGGCTGTGCCTCGCCGAGTCTGGGCTCTCCCCTTCCCTGCCATCCTCTCCACTCTCCAATTAACGCCCCGGCTGGATGGCCGGGCCAGGGTGCGTTTGCCAAGACAGGAGGCGGCGGGGCAGGGATGGATCGGAGGAGGCACCAGCTGCTCCTCTCATCGCATGGAGCAGATGAAAGGAGCAATCCTCCGTGTGTTTGATACGGGAACAGAGGCCCTTGCACTGCCGCCTTCTCTCCTGATGCAGCCAGTGTCTCAGGAGCCGAGCATTACAATGGCAGTAATAAGGAGCATGGCAGCTGTTGTTATTGATGCCCAGTGGTTTTGGAGCTCGGGGTGAGCGATGGAGATGTCTGTCCCATTGGGGACAGGATGCTGCTGCCCACTGTGGGTGCCTGCAGAGGGACGGTGAGCTGCCGTGGGAAAAGCAAAACAATCGGAGCCTACAGCATCCCATCCTCTGGCATCATCTTAGAGAGAGGGCGATTAACAGCCCAGAGCTGCAAGAAATTTGTTTCTGGCATGGCTTTCTGGCTGCCCTACTGCTTTCCAGGCCAGGCTGCTGGCAGCCAAAGTGACGGGGTTTTTGGGGGAATGCAAGGGGACAAGGTGAGACACTGAAAACCAGGTTCGGAGGTTTGAACCTCCAGCTCAGGCAGCGCCTTGCCCAAGGTGATCAGGATGTGATACCACCAGCTGCAGACCAGCTGGCCATCAGCTTGCCAAAAGCAACAGCGGTGAGATGTGCCCGGTGATCCCTGGGCTCTGCTTCTCCCTCCAAGTTGGAGGCTCATGACCCTTGGCAAACTACAGTTGCTGCTTCAAGCCCTCCTCCTGCCCCGTGGCTTTTGAGTTGCACAACAGAAACACATGCTCATAACCCTGGCACCGGCTTCCCTGCTTGCTGCTCTCACCTGGGACATTGGGGTGGTGGGCTATACACAGTACAGTCTGCATGACCCCCAGAAAGTCCCCACCCCATCCAGACACTTTGGTGTTGGACCCCACCAAGGCTGGGAAATGCAGCCAAACACCAAGAATTAACCAAGACAGTGGAGAAAAAACTTCTCACTATGAACCCTGATGGTGTGGTTGTTTGATTGGGTCTGAGCCTCCTTGCACCACTTTGTCAGAAATCCAGGGCAAATCCACAGTAAACGGCTAACAATTTGGAAGAGACGTTCAGCCCTGGACTTTAGCGACCTTTCTAACAAAACCTGCAGTGAAAGCCTCTGCTCAGCAAGTGCCATGTGTGCTTGCGATGGCAGGGGCTCATCTCTCCGTCTGTGTTGGTGCAATTTGCGTTAGCCCAGGAAAATGTCACAGGTTACATGCTCTGGGGCAAGTTCTGCTCCATCTTCTCCTGCAGTTCAGGGGGGAATTGGCCACACTTCCCGCCTCTGACCCCTCTCAGAGCCGTGTGAAATCTGCAGCCGATAGCTCTTGGCTCAAAGACATTATGTGTAAAGACGCAGGAGTGTAACTAGTGCCACTCAAAATCCCATCACATCAGCTTGGTAATGAAAGAAACAGCTCTATCCAAAAACAGCTGACATCTCAAGGTTTCGGGCTGACAGGGAAACCTCTGTTTCAGATTCAGGGCAGGCAGAGGAAACTGGATGCCCTGGGCTAGCAGGGCTGGGGAAAGAGCCAGCAGTGGCTGGCTGCCTCCCGGGTAGGCAACAACGCTGTGCTCAGCCTCTCAGGAGAGGGGAGGATGGTGCGGTGCAAAGCCTGGGAGAAGAGGGTTGGTACTCATCCTAAGGGCCATTATTTCTGGGTAAATTGGGTTGGACTGAACTGGAGCTGGATGTCAACCGAGTTTTGTCTGTGTTGAGACATATTCACTAATGGGAGATGCTACAGCTGTTCTCGGGGCCACTGGCCACCACCCCACTGTGGCCAGCCACCGGTTTCCAGTGCCCCAGTGCACTTCCCGTAGTCCCACCACGCTCTTCGGCTTGTGAGGACCTTGGGGGCTGTGAATCTCTGCCTTCATCCCCAACAGATGCCCAACTTGGAGATGCAAGGCACGTGGGGTTCGTGTGTTAGGAGGAGCCACTACTGGGACTGACCCTCTTTTTCAAACTGGTGCCAGACGATCAAACAGAAGTGGTCTGTCCTGGGCTCCTGCTAGCTCTGCTGTGGCTTCCCAGGGATGGTCTGGGGGTCTCCAGGGCTCTTCCTTGGGGCTAAGCTACCTCTGGGGCAGCTGGATGCTGACTCCAGTCTGTCTGGAAGGTGTTGGAAGAAAGCACAGCGTGGAAAAAGCCAGCGTTCAGGGGACTGGAGTTGCTTTCGTGGGATTGATCCTGGCTCTGCATCCTCCCCAGAGGGTTGTGATGAGCTGCACGTCCTGCACATCACACCAACTCCAGGAACCACCGGTCCCTGGATTGGGACTGGAGAGGGCCCCTCTCCCCTCATCACCAAGCTGGCTCTGCTAACGAGGCAGCTCCTCATTTGCATGGGCTTGCAATGCTGCGGCCGGGAGGTTGGCTCCGAGGGCACGAATGCAGGGACAGCACTGACCTGTCTTTGCCGTCTTCTCTCCGAGTGCCAGCCCGTCCCCCTTAATGGGGAACTTTGAAATGACTCGTTCATTTATCCTAATGCAATAAGAGCCTGGTTTGAGTGCGATCTTTGTGCAGAAGCAAACTGTCTCTGCTCCCTGGAAAGGCAGTATTATGCTGTGTCTCGCACTCCAATATGCTAATACACCAACTCCCTGCAATTTCATTTTCAACAGGGACTAATTTAAAAGAAATGACCAGCCTGCCAGTGGACTTCAAAGATATCTTTTGATGAGTTTTAGCAGCTTCAGCAAAACTCTAATTTGAATTTCAGTGGCTGCCGTGTGATTTTCTCGGTGACAGTTAAGAGAGATGATAGCGCCAGCTCCATCTGTCATTGGAGCCTCTTCTCTTCCCTCTTTTCACTGATTTGTTACAGAGGGGGGGAAAGGAGAGAGGGGAAAAGTTGAAAGAGAGGGTGGCTAAATTCTGGTGCCCTTGTGCAGAGGCGCAGAAAGGGGAAACGTGGAGCTGGGAGGTGGGAGGAGGCGATGGGGGGCTGCGGGGCAGCATCCCTGCCGGCACAGGCAGCGCGCTCGGCAGCTCCGGGGGTTTTGACAAAACAGTGTAATGTCTCAGGCAATCCAGGTTAAACTGATAATGGTACAGAAAACGCTTTCATGGGAAAATTAGCAAGCGTTTTCTGTCCGAGTTGGCTGCCCAGGCTGGCAGCCCAGGGAAGATGAGTTCTTGCAGCAGAGGAAAATGGCAGGCAGGTTTTGGGCTCATCTGTCAACAACTGCCCCCCTGCAATCCTGCACCCTGGGTGCTGCGATCCCCTTCGTGGTTCAATGCATTTCATTCAGGGTTGCAGCAATAGACGGCAAGCTCCAGCGGCTGGAGTCTGCAAGCTGCAGCATGGCCAGGATTGGGGCAACATGTCACCCAGTCCCGGTGCCAGTGAAAGACAGGGGACAGAGCACCACTAGACAGCAGGGCCAGTGCAGGGACTGTCTCCATCTCATACGTTGGTCCTCCACCCCACCACCGCATGCACCGCTCTCTACAAAGGCAGCAGAGCCTCCTGGGTGGATGCAGCACAGCTCCTGCTCCCCCTTTCATGTCTGGAGCTGCCCCTGTTATGGTTGTCACCTGTGATTTCATGCTCCCTCTTACATCTTTAGTTTCCCTTGTCAGAGACAGCTTCATCGCTGGCTCCCCTGCGCCTTGGGGAGTCCTCTCGTGCTGAGCTGGCAGCTTTGGGGGCAGAGGCGCTGCAGCCTTTTGTTCCCCGAGACCCGGATTTACATCCTCCCTCTGATGCCCGTGGACAGGGCCATGGCCGAGCGCATTTATGTGCCAGTCCCAGCATCCGAGCTTGCCCTCCTCTCGCAGGGAAGCCCTGGCCCGGATGATGGGAGCCACTCGGGGCTGCTCTGGCTGGCCGGGGCATCCGGGTGGCGTGGGAGCGGCTGTCAATCCCACCGTAAACCCCAGGCAAGCTGATCAGGACCTGTTCAGCTCATGTAAAATCTGGGATTAGAGTCTGGTTCGAGTGCCCCCTGTTCCCGATTACAGCTGCTCCCAGAGACCTAGGCCAGGAGTCACGCTAGCAAAGCCTTGTTTCATGCATGCTCTCTGGTACCCTGCATTGCTAGCTCATCCCTGGGAATGTGATGCTCCCAGTTCAGGTTTCTTAGTGGTAAGCATCCCACTAGTGCTCCACCCCACACTGATGCCAGGCTGGACCCTGAGAGCTGCAGGTGGTATCTCTCTGTGGGGCCTGGATGCAGAATGTCCTGGGGATGTGACGGGGACCATCCTTGGCTGGAATGGGCTGCACGGACGCCCTGCCAGCTTTGCAGGGATCTTTACACCATATGAGAAGATGACACGGCAAGGAATTAGACAGGACCAGTGAGCAAACGCTGAAAAAAAAGACAAGGAGAGCAGGCAGGTGAGAGCATCCTGGAAGGCAGCTGTGAGGCAAAGGAAGGGTCGTACCCTGTGCCTGCTGAGCCCAGGAGCTATCGGGGCCAGGGCTGCCAGTGCTGATGGTAGAGGCAATGGCACTGCCCCGTGTTTCCAAGCATGCCTCTCTTTTCAGGTTAGCAAAGCTAACTACTAAGGATGGCTAATGAATACAGCGCTCGCCCATCCCACCCTTCAGGTGATACCCCAGGAGTACAGGCGGGCTGGCGACCCCCTGCAAAGCATCCCTGCTGCTTCCATTGTCTCCTGCAGCAAAAAGCCGGGGTCAGTTGCCGTCTAAGCCCGTCTGACAGTGCTGCCGAGGCTCCGAGGCGGAGACCGTAGCTCCCGGAGTCAGCCTGCCGCTCTGAGATCCGCCATGAAATCGCTCCGACATTAGGCACTTCCTAATAAAGCTGTCACAGACACCCCCATTATCTCTCGGCTCAGCCCCCTGCCCTCTGTTTAACCAGATAATCTGCTTTTTAAAAATACATTTTCCTCTGGCTCAGTGGAAGCTCAGGTCTGTCCCAGTTCCTTGTCACTGAAGCGCGCTGAGGAATTATCAGCACGCAGGCCTTTTTTATTTTTCTTTGTCATTGTGTGATACTGAAAAGTCTATTTTGTGGCTAATTATGCTGGCATCTGCGTGCGTCCCTCAGCGTGCATTTGAGTTTGTCCCCACTGCAGTGGAATAGCCTGTGCAGGGAGGCATCTCTTTCCATTAGACATGCAGAGATCAGACCTGAAATTTGCCCCAGCCCTATGCACAATGCTGATGTTCGAGGTCCTCATCCATCCTTTTGTCCTTGACCCTGGGAAATTCCCATTTCTGTACCATAGCCTGGGGGATGAGTGGGTTTTCTCTCCAGCAGCAAGGTCTGCCACCAGACGGTGGCTATGGGATGTGTCAGGATTTGAGAAGGTTCCTGGGATCAGTCTGCAAATGTTGAACATGGGACCATGATCATCCCTTCCTTTCCTCCAGCCTCGGCATGTCCCGCTCTGCCCCTGCCAGGAGCCAGTGCCTGAGTGGTCGTGGGTCTGTGGGTAGAGCCAGCATGGCCCCATGCTGCTCCCCTGCCCATGGCCCCGAGCGGGGTGGCCAAGTGGGGCAATGCTACTGCAGATGTCACTGGCCCTTATGCCTACCCCAAGAACCACGGTGTGAATCTGCTCACCTTCTCCGCTGTGCTCAGCCCAGGTACTTGCCCGTGATGCTTGTAGGCTTAGGCATGGGGGGACTGGTGGGGACAAAAAGCACAGCTGTCTAGGTTGTTTCCACCATGTGGAGAAGTGGGGTACGCATTAGGGTCATTAATCATCTGTGAAGTGCCATAATGGTCCCCACTGTAAGGTCTGCCCTTCCGAAAGACTCCCTGAGCCCAGCAGGTGTTCGGGCAGAGCAGCGTCTCCCTGGACTGTCCTCAAGGCTGGCACTTTCTCTCTGCTTTGGTCAGCTAGTGGTGGCCCTTTCGTTACCTGACCTGGCTCTATGGGGAAGGGTTAATCCTGTGCTTTCATTCTTCAATTTTGCTGAAAGGTAGGGTGGTGGTGGTGGGGAGTCACCATGAGCCCCACCATTTCCAGGCTGTGCTGGTGGTGCTGGTCAGGCTTGGTGTGACACATGGTCATGACCTGGAGACCACACTCAATAATCGTTTGGCCACAAACTGGAAGACCCCAACGACCATCTGCTAATGCTTTGGTTACTCGCAGGGAAAGTGTGGTGTAAAGCATTGCACCATGCTCTGCGGGTCATATGAAAAAGGTGACGTATCAGACTAGAGAAGAGGCTGATTTATATTCCAGGACTAAGCTACCATCTCATGAGAGGATGATGTATCTAATCCCACTAACCTTGCCGAGACAGAGCACCTGTAACACCTACAGACCTCACAGAGCTGGAGACAGCTCCGGATATAATTACCCAAGTTCACACCAACGTGTCCGGGGTTAAATTACTGCTTTGGAGAATTACTGGAGCAACACTGCAGATTCGTGTCAGATAAGGAGTGTGACATTGTTTTGCAGAATAAAAAAGAGCCTTATCTGGAATGTGCCAGCCTGAGTGTTTGTTCAGCTCTGCAAGCAGCTGACTCTGCAAGCGGTCAGGTTGGCCGTGGCTGGGGAAGGCTGCCTGCTGTATCGCAGATGGGAGAGATGCTGCCCTGCAGGGAGACGGGTCCCAACACTGCTCTGTTTGAGTGTAATGGAGAGGCTGATCTACACAGCGTGAGCCTGGCCTGAAGGAAGTGCTATTAGCATGATGCTGGCAGTTCTCTGATGGCTGAGACAGGACCACACCATGCATGACCCACAGGTGGAAATGCCTCAGAGCTGCTGCTCTGAGCCTTGATATCCAGGAGCAAATTAATGGGGAACCATGGAGAGACACATGGTGCATCTTCTTACACTGTCATGAGAGGATAAAAAGAAGGAAATTAAAGAGGGCAATGCAACAGCTAAGAGGAGGATCATCTGAAGCTGGGAACAAGACCCTCACAACGTGTTTCCAATGCCCCTGCATTGACTCAAGGCCTGGGAACCACAGCAATGAGCTCTCACCGGGGGACGGTATCGCCACTAAAAGGGAGGAAATGAGTTTTTCCACATGCATTAAGACAAGACATGCCAGCGTGAAGGAAGATGTTCCACGTGCCCAGAAATGCACGGGGAACCGCTGCGTCCCGGTGTCTCATCACAGAGGATACGGCAGAAAGTGAAATCATGAAAATGATAATGGGTGGAGAACGATTTCCACATGAGAAGAGAGAAGAAAGGAGCTATTTAGTTTGAGAGGGGATGAATGAGAGAGAACACGGTGAGATGGAGATAATAATGAATGGGACAGGGAAGACGCATCCACCAGTCACCCTCGACAAAGCAAGAGGTGCATGGGGAGCTGAAAGGGCCCTTCTTGCACATGGACGCAAGAAGTGCTTTCTGGCAGTGTTCAAGTGATCTATCCATGGGATCCAGGGCAGCAGGAAGCAGAAGGCAAAGTACCAGCTCATTTCTGCTGGAGCCGCCTGCATCTACCTCCGTCTCCCTCCACCTTCCCACCAGCATCGAGCAAGGCAGGATCTCTGATCTGCTCTGTTTGCTCCCCGAAATGGCAGTGAAGCCCAGCAGCTCGCTAGCGTGGTGTTCCCCTTCGGTGTCACGCCAAGCAGGTTGCGGCTATGGCTGCTTGTGGGCACAAAAGCCATGGTGATGGCCACAGGGCTCTGACACATTGCAGATGAGTCGGCCAGGTATGAAATGCCTGGATTCCCTCTGGCAACAGCTCTCAAACAGTGTGGGACATCAAATGCCTTCCAAAATGACTGTGTGGCCCAAGACATGGTGGACACAGCCACGGGGATTGGCTGTACACCCACCCCAGCTGCACATTCCCACCTCACCATGTTGCACCCCAAGGCAGCGAATGCAGGTTGGGGTGAGTTCAAAGGCAGTCCCCTGCTGAGTCCTGGCAACTCAGAGCATGTGTTACTGGGCAAGGGGCTCTGGAAATTGGAAAATACTGCCTGAGACACTGTTGGGTACTCCAAATTAAAGGTGATGGGTGATGGGGAGCCGGCTGCGGGGGAGCTGCATTGCACGGAGGCTCAGAGGAGGGCGTGATGTGGGCATCAATATCCAGAGGATGCCCGTAGGATTTAGGAATGGTCAGAAGGGAGTTACCCACCCAGAGTGAACGGGGAAGGAAAGCAATATTAATTAATAACATCTTTTTGCATGTCCCTTCTGTCACCTTTCCCCCGTGTCAGAAAGCAGTGTGACTCCTTCACGGTGGGATGGGGGAGTCGCTCTGTCCTGTCCCAGGGGAGACGGGGGCCGCCAGATCTCTGCGCCCTCTCCCTGGGGACACTGGGCACACTGGGCATACTGGAAGCCGGTATCAGGCTGCTGGAGGAGCCAATCCACAGCCCCGTATCCCTGAACCCACGCGGTGACGGTGACAGTGGCACAGGGTGGTGATGCTGCGGACGGTGGCGTGGTGCGTCTGCGATGCGTGCTGCTCCCACAGAGCTTCATTAGGATCGGTTTTGGGTTGTTTTTTTTTTTCCTGGGGCTGCTGGCGTGACACTCCAAAAGGCTCTGCCGCCACGGGGAGGTGCTTTGCACAGCATTTCCATTCCAATTCATGTCCCCTGCTGGGGACCACCTGTGCCCCAGCCTCGCTGTCCCCGTTTGGGCCAGACGGAGCAGGTGGGGACGGAAAAGACCTGAGGGCTGCTCCTCCTTGCCGCATCCTCACGGCATCCCCTAAGGTTTTCCTAGCCACGCTCTGCTAAACAACATCACCTTGTTGTCTCACCTTGCTGCAAAACATCTTCCCTGCCCCATGGCCCAACCGGGGCACGGGCAGCGGGGCCGGGCGGCTGYGGATGGTGGCAGGGGCAGGTCCCCACCAGCAGCCCATCAGCACCGAGGAGCGATGCTCGCAGAGAGCTCGGGGCGAGCTGCGGGGAAGCCTCRCTGGCTGCTGCTGCCTTCAAAGCTGTGTCTCCCCAGGATGAGGCAGGTGGATCAGAGTTCAGCTTTTCTGCCAGGTCTGAAAACAGTGCTTTTAAATTAACACCTGGGACCAATCCAGAATAATACTGGCTTTTTCYTTTTTTTCTGTTTTTTTTTTCTTTCTTCCCCCCAGCATTTCCCACAGATCAAAAAGTCAGAAAGAAATTGGTTTCRGGGTGACGTGAGTGATTTTTGGGATTCAGCAACATTTAAGGCTCAGGGGCCACAGGAAAAAAGGATACACGAACAGGGAACTGGGTTGAGTTTTAAAGGCTATGGACTTTGCAGATGCCCTGCCAGGGGGAAGGAGAGCACGCATCCCCAGAAAGTTTCATGCAGCACGTGGTGCAAGGGGATGCATTGCATTTGCTTGCCAGCCACAGCCTGCTGCACATCATCTCTTTAACCAAGGAGATCTGCACCAGTGCTCCTCTCTGGTGCCTCCCAAGTGCTCTTTGGATCCACTGCCAGGCTGGGGCTTGGCCAACACGCATCTTGGAGGACTCTTGCCGGCCCCTCATATGTATCGATCTGGAGGGCAGGACTCTGCGGTCCGGCGCATCCCTGTACTTTCCAGCCGGGAGCTCCTCCACATCCCGACACTGACGGGGTAATTGCAATATTGTCATGACATGTAGAAGATCAAAGGCTGGGTGCAGGGGAGGTGGCAGTGGTGGTAAGAATGACATGCAGTTTGCATTTAGAAAGCACTTAAGAAGCAATTATCCAGTGCTGGGAGCCCTGGCCAGAGAGTGTGGCTCATGTATTTTAATGCGTATTTCAAAGAGATGAAGATTGGTGCCCAGCGGGAGGCCTGGCAGTCGTGGAGCAGCTGTGTGCAGCTTGCTCCAGGCCAGGCTGCATTGCAGTGGCCTCACGCAAAGCTGCGGGCTGCCTGCACACAGGCAGGCTCTGGGGCAGCTTGCCCTCATCCCCTGCCCCTCGCCGCTCTGCTGCATTGAGCTGTCTCTCCCTCTCCCTGCAGAGCTGTCCCACGGGCGGGTGGACAAGGGGTGAGGAGGASAAGGGGGTCTGGCATTGCCCCCGAGCATCACCGCTCCAGGACAGCTCCTTGTTCCTGGAGAGGGAGATAGGTGCTGTTTCGGATGGGATGCTGGGTTCTGCTCTGGTTGCAGCACCCAGCTGCAGTGATGCCAGCTTTGCTGCACTGGCGCGGGGGCTCAGGATTATCCTGGCATGCTTGTACCAACCGCCAACCACAACGGGCCTGTCTCAGCCTCTCCTGTTTGCAAACCCCAAAGTAGCTGCGCATCCCTCTGCAATGAAATTCAGTACCTCCCGTGCACCCCTCCGGCGCAGCGCACAGCCCTGCTGATGGCTTCCCCAAATCAGCCAGACCCGCCCCCCCCTTCCCAGCTCATCAGCACTGCGTCGCTGGCTGCGGGAGGGCAGTGGTCCTGCCGGCTCCCTTTCTGCTTAGCAGTGGGCATTGCTAATGGAAATGACTCTTCAGGGAAAGAGACCACCTAGGAGAGGCGGCCTGGTCCTTGTTTTCTAATTAGAAGCAGGCTTAGACAGACTAAACGGGTTAACCAGTAATGAATAAATTATTGCGTGTAATTATCTCCTTCAGTGCTGGTTGGAGCAGCAAAGAGCGCAAGGGATAACCTGCTAACCTGAGCTGCAGACCTGTCATCTTCAAGGGAGCATCCCACGGAGACCTCCCAGCTCCTGGGCTGCCCCAGGGTGGGCAGCCAGCAATGCCCCGGGGCAAACCCATCGTTGGGTTGATGCTGAGCTGGACCTTCAGCATCTGTGCCTGAGGAGGTGAAGGACAGCGAGAGGGCAAGCGGGTGCAGCTGGCATCGCCCCACGGATGGGGTTGGGAGCATCCCAGGTGCCCAGGCACCCCTGCGCAGGGCACCCCTTCCCCTCTGTAGGACCAAATGGAGCTTGCCTTGCAGTGAGCGCAGACATGTCTGGACAGGGCTGCCGGCATTGCCCCCAACCCACACTCCGGCTTGATGGGCTGCTGACAGCCCTGGGCGGATGCTCCCCAGCCATGGGGCCAGCAAGGGCAGGCTCACGGCCCCGGCACGGCACTGGCGCACACCCCAGGAGGTCTGCCCCCCACATCCACCCCGGCATCTGTCCGTCAGGCCATCCCCGGRGGGCTTCACCACCCCGACCTGCCGCCGGAGCCCGCTGCCTTTGACAAGTCTCTCCAGTGGAGGTCTGACAGTCCGTTTCAGGTGAAGGGGGTGCGGGGGGGCCACGGCATCTCACTGCGGTGCTTGAAAAGCTTGTCCGCATCCCGCTTGGGTCCCCGACCCCCCGCCTTGCTGGGTGCGTGGGGATGCTGTGAGCTGAGATCAGCACCCGTGGCACGACTCAGTGGACCCCGCCTGGTGTGCTGCTTTCTCCTCCTAGCATCATCTCCTCCGCTCACTGGGGACCTCAGGTTTCTGGAAACACTTTACTCTGAGCTGTGGGGGTGCTACTCTGTTTTTCTGGGGGCTCAGAAAAGCTGGCGGGGTGTCCCCAAAGAGCCCCAGCAGCCCCTGTCCTTGCTCCCCTCCACATGTCGGAGCGGGGAATGACTTTGTGGGAAGGTCAACGGATTTGTGCYGGAGTGGGACAGGCTGAAGATAATCCCGGAGCTACAGGGATATTCATACTGATCCAAAATCGCAATTCTGACTTCAGTCTAAAGGTGTTTGCTTTCTGTTGCTGTTCCCATGCACAGTAGCAGCCACTGCAGTGCCTTCATGCTGACCCGGGATGACAACACGGGGGGATGCTGGCATTAGCTCTGCTGGAGGGAAGGAGATGTGAACACTGGATCCATCAGGCCCATGCATATCGTTCCTGGCCCAGTCCTTGACTTCACTCATTGATTTCTGAGCCTTTTCCTTGATGATGTGTACGTCTAATCATTCACTAAATGATTTAGGCAGGAGAAATGTTCCTGCTGTAGGTTTAGGACCTGTCTCCTATCGGCCATTCAGGAGGTTGTCCCCTGCATGGGAGACCCTCGTGCAATTCTCCCTGTGCCAGGCTGCAGCCCAGGCTTTAGGATATCTGCCACCCCCTGGATACAGGCTGTTCTCAGCTCCTCTCTTCTGCTGCATGTAAAGTACTTGCAAAGTCTTTGGGAGCATATAAAATGATTTTCCAACCCCATGGGTCAGACCTCGCCCAAAGGGCAGGACAGGGGCATTTCATTTAATGTGCATGTGGAAGAACTTGAGAGATGGTAGCCTGGCCAGGACATCTGCCTGGCAAGACTTGGGGTGTAAACCTGCAAGCAAAGGAGAGAACAAGACCCAGGTCTCCATCTGCTGTGCAAAGGCAGTCCTGTCCTCTCTGTCCTGTTCCCTCCTCTTTGGTGCACTTAGATCTTCAATCACTTTATTTAATAGTCTGGAGCAGCAGCGTTTTCTTCTGGGTAGATGTGATGGGCTGACCCTGGCTGGACATMAGGTGCCCACCAAAGCCGCTCTGTCATTCCCCCTCCTCAGCTGGACAGGGGAGAGAAAATATAACGAAAGGCTCGTGGGTTGAGATAAGGATAGGGAGGTCACTCAGCAATTACTGTCAGGGGCAAAATAGACTCTACTTGGGGTAATTTAATTTAATTTATTACCAATCAAATCAGAGTAGGATAATGAGAAATAAAAACTAAATCTTAAAACACCTTCCCCCCACCCCTCCCTTCTTCCCAGGCTCAGCTTCACTCCCGATTTCTCTACCTCCTCCTCCGCAGCGGTGCAGGGGGACGGGGAATGGGGGCTGCGGTCAGTTCATCACACTCCTTCCTCCTCAGGGGGAGGACTCCTCACACTCCTCCCCTGCTCCAGCGTGGGTCCCTCCCACGGGAGACAGTCCTCCACGAACTTCTCCAACTGCAGTTCTTCATGAACTGCTCCAGCATGGGTCCCTTCCATGGGGTGCAGTCCTGTAGGAACAGACTGCTCCAGCATGGGTCCCCCGCAGGGTCACAAGTCCTGCCAGCAAACCTGCTCCAGCATGGGCTCCTCTCTCCATGGGTCCACAGGTCCTGCCAGGAGCCTGCTCCAGCACAGGCTTCCCACGGGATCACAGCCTCCTTTGGGCATCCACCTGCTCCGGCGTGGGGTCCTCCCCGGGCTGCAGGTGGATATCTGCTCCACCGTGGACCCCCATGGGCTGCAGGGGGACAGCCTSCCTCACCATGGTCTTCACCAGGGGCTGCAGGGGAATCTCTGCTCCAGCGCCTGGAGCACCTCCTCCCCCTCCTTCTTCACTGGCCTTGGTGTCTGCAGAGTTGTTTCTCTCACATGTTCTCACTCCTCTCTCCAGCTGTTGTTCTGCAGGGTTTTTTTCCCCCTTCTTAAAGGGGGGAATATGTTATCCCAGAGGCTCAGCCTTGGCCAGCGGTGGGTCCCTCTTGGAGCTGGCATTGTCTCTATGGGACATGGGGGAAGCTTCTAGCAGCTTCTCACAGAAGCCACCCCTGTAGCCCCCTTGCTACCAAAACCTTGCCACGCAAACCCAATACAGTAGATGAGAAAAATGGTCTGGAAATCCCCAGACTGGGTCATGTCATAGGGATCTCTGGCATTAAAGACTGAGCATCCCAAATAAACAGGGAGATATAATTTTTACTTGGCTGGTTAGAGCCTATTATGCTTCACTTCGAAGCACCTCAGCCATGTAGGCAACATCTTTAGTGGGATTTTGGCACCACAATACCAGCTTGGTTGGTGTAATCCACCTTCTCACCTGATACAATGCTGAGACAGACTGGAGTCTTCTGCAACTTGGGAAAAGCTGGGGAGCCAAAATTTCCAYTCTCTCTAAGGCTGGGGCATACCTCTCAAGTATGATCCCAACTCCGGAGCCATCTTCTGAGTTTGGCCTCCATGCCTGACCTCTCAGGGACCTCACCGGGACAAAATCTATCTTTCCAAGCCCTGAGGGAGGCTGATCTGCTGCAAGAGGCTCTCTACTCAGGGCCCACATCTGTACGTGCAAGCACTGACCAAGGGGTGCCCAGCCATGCACCCTGGGAGAAACATCTTCTGCCAAAGTTTGGGGCACAATCTGGAGAGGCGAAAGGTGGGRTTTTAATCCTCTTGGGAAGAGGGAGGTGTGGTGCTTCTGTCCCATACCACAGGTGAGTCTGCTGGTCGCTTGCGCTGCTGTATAACCGGAGTGTTTCTCCTCTTGCCCTGCTCCTACAGCTGCAGGTGCAGACTGGTCCATGGGAGGATGCTAGAGATCCTCTGGAGCTGGACTTCTCCAGCATGGTGGAGGAGCTTCAAGCAGCTTTTCTCACCRCCACTGTAAGCAATAGGTTGCAGTAAAAAGGAAGATGTCAAGGCAGTAGCCTTATTTTTGACACTGGCTGGTTTTGAAGCATTTGATTTCTCTGGTAGCTTTCAGTTGACTCAGGCTGAGGAAGCTAATTACGGAAGTGTGGCACAGAAATCCGAGGCACGCGGGAACACTGTGGAAAAAAATGGAACATATAAAAGACATGGTTTAATCAGAGAGGATTGAAAGAAAGTGAAATCTCAGAAGAGCTAGTGACTGATCTGCGGCTGGAGAACAGGCAACTGAGAGAGAGACAGAGGCAGCGAGAGAGGTCTGGTTGCAGAGCTAACTCCAGGCAGTGCAATTAGAATTTGCCAGGCAGCAGAAGTCACCCTGTCCAGAGTGACAACTTTGAAGGGTGAGTAGCACGTAGCCTTCATAGACACGGTTGAAAACACTTGACACCACCAGAGTGACCCGCGGCAGAGATGAGAGCAGATCTGAAAGCAGGAATGAAGCCAGCACAGCACCTGGATGCTGCATGTACTGTGATAAGCGGTGAAAGCAGAGTGCCCTGCGTCTTGGAGGGAGGCAGCAAATGCAGAAGTCTGCAAACACCAGCAGATGCACGGGAAGGATAAAGAAGAAGGTGACCATGCTATTAGCTCAGATGATTTCTTCAAAGGAGCGAAGGACAGTGCTGCAGCAGAAGGCAAATGGACTCTAAATCTTCAGGCCAAGGCAACTTGCTTTACTTTGAATACATATATTCGAAAGCAAGTCAGAAAGTATCTCTACAAAAGGAGCTGCCTCTGACAGTGGTGAAGAGACTTCTCTCTGCTACATGTGGACGTCACCCGAGTGGGCCACTGACCAGATAAGAACCTATTTCTGCTAGCATCATCACCCAGTGAAGTCTCCCAAGACCCGAGTGCTGTAACTGGAGGACCAAAGGAGTGGAAGATGTTAGGGGATGTCCTCCTGCATGGCCACATGAGAGGAACAAGGGGCATGGAGTCTACCGCAAAGCTTTCAGTGGCTAGATTGGGATGAGAGAGCCTCAGGGCATGACGTGGTCAGGACAAACGCAACTGGCAGCAGAGCTGCCTTCAAAGGGAGCCTATTGCCTAAATACTCTCTTAGGGCACCTCAAGACCCCGGCCATACTGTTATGAACTGTTATGTTGAGAAGTATTTCTAAAGATAGCTTGGAAAGAAGATATGGTCCTAGGGGTGGTGCCTTGGTGGGCTGAGATGCCCAAGCAGGAGACAGTGTCTTGCCTTGCAGGCAGACCAAAGCCTTGGATGGTCTCTTGCCAGTGCCTGGTGTCCCATGGGACCTCAGACAACACAACAGGGCCCATGCGGGGGCTGCTAGCAATGGGTGAGGAGCTTTGCTGCGATGTCCTCAGGATGAGGTACTGGAGAGAACAACCCGTGGGGAAGCTGGAGTGATTAAATCAGCTCCGCTTGGGGCTCTTTTTACTTTGCCTTATGGAGAGACTGTTTCCAAAGACAGAATGGGAAAAAGGATATATATTTAAAAATTAGAGATAGCTTGCTGTCAGTTGGAGCAAGAGGAAGATGACCGTTGGGTGGCTGTCCTGCCAATTCCTGAGCACTTGTCTCGGGCCCTGTAATATCTGGGGTTTGATGAAGCTCCCTTCTGAAGCCACTTGACTTCAATTTAGCCCAAATTCCCCAAACCAGAGCACAAATAAATGTCACCCATGCTGGGGACTAGGTAAATCTCATGATGTTTGAAAACATGGCATGGGGAAAACTGATGCCGGAATCTGGCAACGTGACCTCTTGCTCCTGACCCGCCTGCTGATGCCACTGTCTTCAGATGAGCAGGCAGCAGCATAACACATTTTGGTCAAGCCCTTGAAGACTATCCAGGGGCAAAGTTGAGATCTAAACCCGGAGCTGTGAGATGACACAGCAGCATCATGGCTGGTTTAGCTGTAAAGAGGCTGTGGGTTGGCAGCCAGAGCCGCCCRGTGATGCTGTATGCTGCCAGCCTTGGCTTCTCTAAAGCACAGCGACTGCATTAAAAGGCTCCTTGCTCCTCTATGCAGCTTGGACTTGCTTGCACTGACCTTTGGGAGCAGCAAACAGCCTCCTGCTGACCCTGAGCAAGCAAGGCTCTGGAAGAGAGATGTGGCTTCTCCACTGCCTCCAGCTACAGCGACAGCGTGGCCACGCATGGTCCTTCCTGCAGTGATGCCTTAGCTCCTGGCCAAAGGCTGGGTTTTGTCTACATCTGATTCCCAGATCTGAATCCTTCTCTCCACGTGAAACACATAGCGCATCCTCCCTGACCCTTTGCCACCTACCCTTGAAACATAGATTATATTCCTGACAATTTCCAAGTGAATCTGTTAATTAGTTCCTGAGACAGTATTAATTAAATACACGCTCTTTACAAAATTTCAATTTGTTTGTTCATCTTCTGCTGACCCTTGAACTAATTAAGCTGGAGAGGTCAGCTTTTCACTGACCCCTCACACCCCACAGGGAGTTAAATCTCAGTGAAATAAGGCAGAGAGGTGGATGTTTGAAGAAATTAGGCTGCAATTCTACAAGGTTACCCAAGGTAACCAAGTTATTTATAACTTTGTATAATAGCCAGGGCTGGGTGGGTAGCTCCAGTTCTTCCTAAATAGTCCTATATCCAACATCCCACACAAAGGAACACAGCTCCTGGGAAGGAGGCAGGCTCCAAACTGCATGCACAGAGACCTATGCTGAGTAATAAATAGTCCCAGCTGGTGGCAAGGTCCCTGATACAGCTGGACTTCATCAGAAAGAGTAAATATTAAACCTGAAACTGCAGCTGGGGATCCTGGGATGTGCAACCCAAACTGGAGGAGAAGACCTTGGCTTGGGACTGTCCTTTGCTGTTGCCAGCCCCACCTTTGCATGCTGGTGGCCTCTTCCCAAATTTCCGAAGGTAATAAATGATAAAGGCAGAGCCCAGSTCTGTGAAAGCATAGCCCGGGCAAGCAGGACCCAGGTACTGCTGGCAGGGAGCCGATATGCTGGCATCTTGTGCCCGACCAGTGCCCCTCTCTGCAAAGAGGCAACCCTGGCTGAGCTCTGAACTGGCTGCGGGTGTTCCCATTTGTTTCACTATTGTTCCCCGATCACTCACCCCTTTTTAAATGGAGCTTTGTTTGGTTATTTTTGCAGCGTCAAAATTAATTTTGGAGAGCGTCTCATTGTAAGCTTTCGAAAGGATTACGCCTGTGTCTGCCCAGCTCTATAATTAAGTCTCTTTGAGATTTCCACTTCCAGCAGAAACAAAGCTCTTGAAATAAAGCCGGCAGTTTAGGCAGCTATCAGTGCATTTTGTGGGCAGTGCAAAGGATGCCTGAGATGGGGCTGGAGGTCTTTCCTGCCTGCCTTGTGGCTATGCCGACAGCACCGGGGTTTGCGGCCAAGCAGAGATCTTTTGCTTGGGATGGCAGAGGCTGGGGATGCCGGAGGGTGTTAAGATTTGCTGTAATGTGCTTCCAAGGGAGGCTGCAGGACCTGGGGGTGGCTGGTGGGGGTTATTCTGCTTTGCTTTTCATCTCATTGCCAGTGTCCAGAGACAGGCTTGCTTTTGGTCCAGGAACCCCAAGAAGAAACAACCATGGAAGTGCCCCCTTTGATCCTATGGAGGATTTGTATCCCATAGCACAACTAACGGGGTTTTTGGATGCCTTGGACAACACTTGACTCATTGCTACTGGAGAAGCCTGATGGTGCAGGCAGGGTAAAGACAAAGCTGGTATCAGGGAGCAAAGCGGTGACCGGCTGTGCAAACAGAGGAGGCGGCGGTGGGTGGCAGGGGATGGGGACTGAGGTGCCACCGCCATCTGGCAGACACAAAGCAGTTCATCTGTCCATGCAGGATAAAGGCCCAGAGACCGGAGAGAACAAGCCATGCACAAGAAAGGAAAGAGCAAGGACAGAGGGGAGCGAAGAAAAAGGTGTGGAATACATTGGGAGGAAAGAAGCACAAGCTGGGTTCAAGAAATGCAAGGGATGCCCTGGAGCAGGATGATGCCAGGGTCCCGTGCGGCGGAGGGGTAGCGAACTGGGCTGCAGGCTCAGCTGTCCTGCAGGGACCCTGTATTTTCCCAAAGTCTAAGCRTTTCAAACCACCTGCTTAGCCCACAAAGCCATTCCCTCCGGCAATATCAGAGCTGCTGTGCTCTGGAGACTGGGATTAAATACACGCAGCTCTGCCTGGGCTAGTGGCAGCCCCTGTTTTATTAGCTCCAGCTAATTTCTGTTTGTTTGTACCAGCCTTTCCCAAGAGAGCACCAGGACTGTCCCCATGTCCCTTTCTTTTCCAAATGCATGTGCACTGGATGGGGAGAGGGGACTTCAGCCGGCCGGTCCATGCCTTCCTCCATGGTTGCTGGCTCTCACAATACCATGGGCAGCCTTGTGTTATTTTCAGATGCTTTCAAGCCCCGGCTCCTGGAGGCATATGATTAAAACAGTAAAGCCTTTGGCCTCTGACCGTGCAGAACGGAGCTGTGCGCATGCCAAGGTTAGAAACTGGAAAGCAAAGGAGAGATATTAAGAGCAGCGAGGTATATTTGTGGCTCTCATGCCATTTTAGCACCTGATTCATGGGTTTTGTTTCCTGATGTGTCTTTGAAGTGCTTGGACTTGACTGCGTTGCATCTCTGCTTCTTCAGCCAGCAAAGCATCATTGCTTGGGCTGTCTGCAGAGAAATCCAGAGGCTGTCACAGCCTTGTCTGGGTGTCAGAGCTGTGACTGTGGGTTGGAGCTCCTGCAAGTGTTCAGCTGGCCACGCCAGCACTGTGGCCACGCTTGAGACCCTCTGCAGAGCACCCCAAAGCCCGTGCCGTGGACCCTGTGTGGCCCCAGCCCTGCTGTGTGCTCACGCTGTGACACTACCTGCTATGATGGCTTTCCTCCAATGCTTCCCATAGCAATGTCCCCATTTGGGAAGCTGAGGGATGGTCCCTGAGGTCATTACGGCACTGGATGCAGAGGAGGGCAGAGATGTTCCCCAGACCTCCCTTCAGACAGGGCACAGATGCATTTTTCTCCACACTTGGAGATGCCTGGGGATCGCCAGGATTTACTGCCATATCCGTTTCAAAGGGGCAGCCCATCCCTCACCACCCCTCAGGATAAGGGCTGTGCCATTGCTGGGCTTGCAGATGATGCTTCCAGCCTGGGCCTGGGGGTATTGCAGTAATTTCACTTGGGCTAAACTTCTTCTGATTGCTCATCCCCTCTTCTTCTCAGGACCAGGCTGCCCTCTCAAGGCATGAACATATATCTCCTTATTGGGCAGCATGGACGTGGTGGGGCTTGGAGATGCTGGTGCCAAAAAAGTGTTCCCTGGGAGGCCCCTGCTTTGCATCTCTATACAACCCTGGTCCCTAACAGCTTCGTAGCAACGGTGCACCCACCTTAGGGAGCAGGGACTTAGTTCCACTTCAGCAAGACAGAAAATAGGCAAGAAGGCAAGCACAACCCTGGTGCTGTTGGATAAAAGAACATTAATGCCGTTAATATCCAGCAATCAGAATTTCTTAGAGAGAGCACAGTGCTGCATCCCCTTCCCTCCTGCTCATCCCCTGCTTGTTTAATGAAAATCAGAGACAGCCATTAAAGAGCTGCTTAGCATTTCAATACGTTTAATATCCTCACTGATAAGGGAACGATAGATATTACCAAAAGGCCTTTCTTAAACTCTCCCCTTCTGCAGCCAGTGCTCCTGGTTTGTGTTTGTCTCAATTCCAATTCCAAACCATCTCCTTCAACGAGGAAAACTTATGATAAGATTTTTTTTTTTTAATATAAAGGATATTAATACACAGCATTTCTGATAATGACAAGGAAGAAAGGCATGCCAGGCCTCCCCAGCCTTGACCTGAATTAATCGGGTGCTGATTGCTCAGCTGGCCAAGGGCCTCCCACAGTCCTACCTCGTCACAACTGATGCCAAGGGCTGACCCTTTCTGCCAACATTAATGGAAGAAACCGGGCACCCGCCTGCGGTAACAGGGAGGGAAGCAGCACCCTCTGCCTGGCTGTGGTGAGGGGCAGGGTGGGATGCTCAGCCGTGGCATCTCGTGAAAGATGCTGGCTGGATGGCCAGGCAGTGATGGGGATACTGGTGAGCAGGGAAGGCACCACTCTGCCTGCTCCTCAGGGCAGGCACCTTGCCGAAAAAGAGGCCCAACACATGAGGGAAGGGAAAACCCCAGGGCACTGGAGAGGGAAAAGAGCCTGGTTCAGGCTGCCCCAGGAGTCAGGGAGGAGGCGAGACGTGGTCCCTGTGATGCTCGACCTTGCTGCCAAGCAATCTGTCCCATCCTGATACAGCACGAGGACTTACAGTGGCACTGATGTAGCATGGATATTGCTCCAGATGAATTGTTATATCGATGTAGATAACACATCAGCGTGTTTATATAGTAGATGCCAGTTTAGAGGTCTTCCCACATGCACCGTTACATGGGGTACACTGAAGTTTACTGGGAATTACTGCTAACAGCTCAGGYTGGGGCACCAAATGCAAGTTTTGCTGGTGGATGCCACAGCCACGTGAAAGCGCAGAGTGGGGATGTACCACTTGCATGGGTCCAGGACCCCCCTCCTGTCCTGCTACCCCCGGGGCTTTGCTAGGGAGGCCAGGGCGGAGGGGTCAGGGCAGGGGGGAGAAGGTAGGACTCCGACTTGTTTAATCAATCCCAGTTTTAAAAGGGCCTCAGGTTCAGGGCTGTTGCCTGTGCAAGAGATGGAGGGGGCATTGTGCATGGCCATTTGTGTGGGGAAAGCTGCCCAGGACTCCTGTACCCCTACCCACAGTGGCACACAGCTTTGCCAGGAGGCTCCCAGATCTCTGCACGGTGTTGCCTGTGCTTGGGGACCCGCTCAGCTCATCCTCCTCCTCCTTCCGCAGACACCTTGTGAGTGGGACAGGAATGCACATTGGGCTTGGGAGAGGGCACCCACGCCCCATCATCTCTCGGCACTCCTCCTCCTGGGAAACGGATGTACTGTAGGGGACAGATGGATGAACAGGCATCAGGGGGTTACTGAGACCTGCAGCATGGCTCTGCTTCCTGCCCTGAGCATCCCCTTCTTTGCAGGGGTGAGAGCAGGGGTCCTGGGTCTGCTGGTAGTCCAACACAGAGTGGCACCAGTCCTGGAGATGGTGCCATTCCCTTAATGACTCTGCCACCCACGCTGCCTGCACCAGTCCTGACCCGGAGGCACCTGGCCCTGCAAATGCTACAGGAGAGCAGAAGTGCCTGGACATTGCTTTCCTGACCCAGGAGGAGCAGGGACACCAGAGGCAAGCAGGGC
Organism: Phoebastria nigripes; assembly: GCA_035582835.1. Classification (NCBI taxonomy): domain Eukaryota; kingdom Metazoa; phylum Chordata; class Aves; order Procellariiformes; family Diomedeidae; genus Phoebastria; species Phoebastria nigripes. The sequence continues at coordinate 361,499 of JAYKAV010002848.1, forward strand.
TTCCCTCCTTGATAGCCCAGACACAGATTCGCTCTTGCAGGGCAGCGATGGGCAATCCCTGGGTGCAAAGCTGGGTGAAAAGGGCAACAGTCAATCAGGTCTGAGCTGGTGAATTAGCGAGGAGGCTGTGGTCTCCCTGGTAAATGCACAATAACCTGGGACGTGCTAAAAGGGGGTATAGCCAGGCTTGGCTCCCCTCCTTCACTGATCCTGCCTGTCTGAGCTGCGCTTTCCTCTCTCCGCAGCATCTATAAATATCCTCCCCATCTCTGTGACAGCCAGGTGCGGGACCACGTCTGAGGARCGTGGCAATGGCAAGAGACTCGCCGAGGAGCAGAGGCAGCAGCACGCAGTGAGATGGGGGAGGCAGTAGGCGGGTGGGCATCGTGCCCCATCCAGCTCAGGCCAGGGAGAGGCGATTGGGAGCCTGGGGAGGGATGCAGGTGGGGAGAAGGGCCTTCCATGTATCTGGTTGCTGGCCTGTTTGGGGTTCCTGGGATGCCTTGTGACTGTGTCCACAGCTGCAGATGGATCGTGGTATGGAAAGGGTCTGCATTTCCAGACAGGAGCATCCAAGGCTCTTGGCACRTGTGTTTGCATCCCGTACCAGCTTGCACACACCCGACAGTGCCCAGCCTCCAGGCACACGCACTAATTATGCACGAGGCACATCCTGACCACAAAACCAGGTGTCCAGTGAAACCAGGATGCCTGCCCCTACCCCCACACCCCTTCGGTGCTCAGCGTGCCTGCGCTGCGTTATGGCACGCAGTTCACACTGAGCCAGCACAGTCCTCCACCAAGGCTCAGCACCCTGCTGCACCCACCGCTGCATGCAGGCACCCCGGCAAACGTCATCCTCTCTCCCCAAAGCTGACAGTGTATCTGAGAGGCTTCCCATTCCCTGGGAGGGATTTGGGGCACACTATTCTGGAGTCACTGTGTCCTGGCTCCTGCAAAGCCGCTTTACACTCTGTAACAGTGCCCAACCACCACAGCTTCTCTAGGATCCTGGGTCACGGCAAAGCCAAAAGCTGTGGGGAGGTGCAATATCTGGTAGCCCTGGGCACCTCTGCAAGATGTGGAGGACTCACATACCTGGGACACATGGGGCTGGGATGGCACCAGGGGACTGGAGAACCTGYGTGGGTGCCTGGGTTGTGTTGGAGGTCTGCAGGGTTAACCCCCTGCGTTAGAGCATCACACTGGGAGCGGGCATCACTCAGTACCGCAAGTCCAAAGCTGGCTTCTACTTCCCCAGAGGTCCATTTCCAGAGCTTGGGACTGAGATGGTGGCAGTGCAGATGGTGTCCCTCTGGCATGCCTGGCTCTGCCTGGGCACTGGGTGACAAAGAGTTGAGGGATCCAGCACTGAGCTGTGACAAGCCCTTTCAGCACAAGGAGATCGCTGGGTTGAAGTAGCAATGTGACAGCTGGCGGAAAATCAGTTCTCCCACTAGCTGCAGGGGTGCAACCATTATGGCATCAGCACTGCTCTGGGGCTTCCTGGTGGCTTGGTACTATTCAGGAAACCATCAGCCCTTTGCTCCAAGGCCCATTGCAAAGACCACTGCTTAGCTGCACCCCCGGCTTGACAGCACCGCTCAGCCTCTGCCAGCTGCCTTGGGAACTGCTGGAGTTCTCCCTGAGCCACAGCCGTATACCTGACGGAGCCGCTCTGCAAGCCTATCCTGCGATACTGCTGATGACAGGATCTCTCCAGCACTGTCTCCGGACGGACATCTTCCCAGGCAGGCAGAGCAAAAAACCTGGTGGGACCTGACGCCCCAAGCCGTTCCCAGGTCCTGGTGATGAGTGGTTCAGACATGTCCCTGTAGGCACAATCCTCATCCGCTCTGAATGGGGAATTGTTGCCACCACGCGCTGCGAGACAGGCAGGGAGCCCCTCTCGCCCCAGCACGTAGGAAGCTGCTGGCACTGCCATGGGGTGCCCCAGCACGGGGTCCAGCATCTCCAGGGAACACGCTGGGATCCAGGGTGGGATGGAGGGTGTGCAACACTCCCCTCCCCCCCGAGCCCCCTGACCAAGTCTGGGGTGAGCTTTATCCAAGGGATGGACTGACAGCCAACAGAGAGAGATGCCCGTCCTCCCTCATGTGCCTTTTCCTGGGGTGAGTTGCTGCGGGCAGGGGAGACCTGCAGTCACACATCGGTCCCCTGGCCATGAGCGCATGGAAGAGCGAATAACCCCACTGCACGTGGCATAGGTGGGAGTCAGCATCTGTGGTTACCACGGGCAGGTATTAGTGATTGTTCAGTATTTAGATGGGGAAACAGTCACGGCCGCTGTAGGGGGTCCGTTGACAGATGCCGAGTGTTTAATGCTGAGCAAGGTAGTCACCTGGCTCGGCAATTCTGGCAGCTCCAAGCAAGAGGGATGCAGAAGCTTCCTCAGCAGGGCCGTGGGGAGGATGCTCGGTGCTCCCGAGGCAGTCCAGACCCCCGTCACAGGGCCCCCTTGCCCAGCGCCTGGCCTTGCCCACCCTGGGATGACTGCTGCGTCCTCCCAAACTCTGCTTTTGAAGGGGTTGGCCCTGTCTCAGGTGGCCAACGTGGCTGTAAACAGGCTGGGCATTGTGAGACCTGGCCGTGTCGTCCCCTGCTTCTGCTGCCCCAGCTCAAGGGTGAGTGGAGAGTGTCTATCCCAGTCATGAAAAGCATCAAGAGCGGGGGGGTTCTGCCTGTCTTCCCTGGCCCCAGACATGCAACGGGAACATGTGCAAGGGGTTTTCCTCTCTATGCACACCGGGACTGAAGGGCAACCCTGTCCCCTTCACACCTGACCCCGACCGAGCACGGAGCTCCCCGCCGGACCACAGCCGGGGCTGCAAGTTTGGTTCTCACAGCAGCCGGACGAGAGCAGCGAAGAGGGACAGGGAGCATGAGAAGCAGCGGGGGCTGCTCGAGCATCACAAGGGAGGGAGGACGGATGGCAGGGGGGAGCGGGAGCCCGCCGTCCGGATGCTTGGGCTGGGTACAGCGTGTGCGTGTGGTGCGGGAAGGGGGGCTCGCTGCAGAGCCCACCCACCCCATTGGCTTGCGAGCAGTGACAGGCAGGCTGCTCCCTCCCTGCCGAGCCGCTCGCCTGTGTGGATGCGAGCAATGTGCGCAAAGTGCCTTTGCATTAGCCAGCGTGTGCTGTAGCTCCGGACGCTCGCTCGCAGAGGTGCTGGGACAACCGAGGTGGCCCTGTCCCACGCCTGGTGACCCTGCCGGACCATGGCATGGGCACAGGGGGATCTGACATCCTCGCTTTCCATCGTCATCTCTTTGGCTGCCTGCCTCTCTGCCACCACCAGCGAAGGTAGGAACCGGGGGTGGCCCTGGCGTGACGGGGCAGTGTTGGGGGGACCTGCAGGATTGCTGCGGATGTTTGGATGAGCCCRCATGGGCTTGCTCGCTCTGCCGGTCTTAGCTTCTCCCTCCTCCCAGGGGAGCGCAGCTCCGGGTTCCTGCCTGCCTGAGTTTGCTGATCCTGGAGCTTTTGCACCAGAGGCTAAACTTCGGAGCTGGGCAGGAGGACTTGATTTCTGCAGCAATGCCTGCCAGCTCTGCCTGGCCTCCCCTGCAAGGGCTCTGCTGCAGCTGCAGAGGGGACAGGGACACAGGCACCAGCTCAGCCATGGCGGTCTCCGTCACCAGAGCTGGCGGCAGCGCAGGGCCRTGCTTGCTGGCCGGGCGGCGTGGGCTGTGATGGAGCAAGTGGGTGGGCACGGGAAGGCGTGCAGAGGATGCGGGGAGCTGTAAGGGCACTCAGGTGGGAAACTTGTTGCGAGGGAAAGGGCTGGAAACTTCTGAAGTGGAAAGCAGGGATGCAGCCAGGGACCCTCTCCTGACATCTCAGTGTCAGCCACGCCAGGCCTGCTCCCTCCACCCGGCCACTCTACCCAGCTGCCGGCTGCACTCATCCCTGGCCCTTGTCRGCAGTGCAACCCTGCTCCGGTGTCTTGGGCCCCCCTCGGCTTCGGCAGTGCTGCTCCCGCTGCCTGCCACCCACCCGCTTGCCTGCCTCCTTCCGCACTGGCAGCGGTGGCACGGCTGCTTCCCAGGTCTGCTGATCTTCATCACCCAGAGATCTGCTGTTCCCGCTCCCAAGCATGTCCTTGGCACCGGCAGCAGCATCCTTTCTCCCTTCTGCTATGCCCGAGAGCCGCGGCCAGCACGGCACAGCCCTCTGCAGCGAGCTCCAGTGCCGGTGTCCCTACCCAGTGGCGGCAGTGGCATCCCTTCCTTCTCCTGCCCCTGCATCCCAGCCATCCTTCTGGCATGCCGAGGCCCATGGGCTGGCACTGAGATGCCTTGTGCACTTTGTGGCACCCCGCCGGGCCAGGTCCTTGTGCCTACTGCCATCTTCCAACACCCACCTGCCTGTCTTCCTCACCTCTATTACCCATTTCCAGCTGTTTGCTGGTCCTAACCCTGTTTTCTGCCAGCTGTCCGCTTCCTGGCACTCCTCCTGCTCCTTTCCCCACCGGCTTTCCTGCCCTTGCGGGGGGATGCATTGGGGTCTCACTGCTGGGGACGGGCTGTGTGGGTGCAGGATGGGACCCCAGCATGCTGACACCCCCAGCCCTTGCTCGCCCTCTGCTCCATGGTGCAGCAGCTGCCCCGTGCCCCGAGCCCTGGGCAGAGTGCGGCACGGGATGCTGCCCACGCTGCCCCGGGCTCTCAGCGCTGCAGCCCTGCAAAGCCAAGCAGCCCTGCCTGAACTCAGCTAACCCTAGGCATGGACAAGCAAGTCTGGGGCCTCTTTGCTGTCCTCTGCGGAGGAGACTGTTGGCTGCTGGGGTGGGTTTTATGGCGTCTGTATAGACAGCCAGGCCCTGGACTGCTGTCTGCCTGTCCCTGGCTGGGAAAGACCTGGGTTTCCCACAAAACTTTTTGGAAAGGAAAGCTAGTCTCCATAACAGCCTTGGTCAGGGGGATGCATGGGGCTGGGGATGAGCCGGGTTCTGGGGAAGACCAAGTGAACTGGATCTGGGTTAGACCGGGCAGAAGGTGCTGGATGGCATCAGGACAAAGTGTGGGACCCTGCAGAAAGCTGGTGGTGCTTCATCCGCCGCCCCCAAGGATGCTCGTGCCTCCACAGGTACTGGGGCACTGCTCTGCGGTGGCACGGGGCAGCTCAGTGCCAGCCGGGCCCCGCGATACGGGCATTGGAGCTGGGGATGTGGCTGCAGGATCTTACCAGCACCCGGTGTCTCAGGGTGCTGGGATGGGCTGGTGGCAGCATCCGTGTCAGGGCGGTTGCGGTGCTGGTTGTTGAGCGCCCTGGCATGCGGATGGGACTAGAAACGTGGAGAGATGCTGCAAAGTGCAGCACAGCCCTGGTGTCTCCTGCATTCTGGTTGCGCCGGGCTTTGCTACCTCATTTCTACAGCTCGTGGCACGTGCGGGCATGGTGTGAGGATGCAGCCGTGGTGCACAAAGGTGCCCCGCTGCTGCTGACCATGACCTCTGCCTGCTGCCACAGCCACAGTCGGCTTCTCGCCGTGCATCTCTGGCCGTGCTACCCAGCAAACCCAATGCTCGTTTAAGAGCTGCAGGGTAGAAAATTACAGCCACAAAGCAAATTTAAGGCCGGCGTGTGCTGCACTCTGCGTGTGCGTATTGGGAGGCAATTGGTATATAAAAATGTGTATTAACCTGAAGAAATGGCTTCAGTGTGATTTTCTTCCTCTTCCAAGAGCTCCCAGTGCCTTTCTCTTTCTGCAAAGATTTGTTCCAAGAAGTTTCGAGCTTATATTTTTTATTCCTTTCAGTCTTGCATGCAGTGGGTGCCCTGGAAATGGGAGGAAAAGGGAATCGCCGTTCCATGTGAAATCCCCACATTTCAGCGCGGCAGCCATTGCAAAATGCATTGAAAGCCAAAACTCAGATTTTTTTTCTAGATGGGTGAAAATTTGCAGGATGTGGAAGATTTTCATTTGGAGCACTGAAAAAATTTTGTCTGAAATATTGTTAAATTGATTTAGAGCAAGGAGGTAGAAAAGTTATTTTCAATAACATGAAGATAGTGTGACAGACTAAAATATTTACACTATAATACACCGGGTTGCATAGGCAAAAATATTAAAGCGGATCTTTTATATGACACCACGTATTGAAGTTAAATAATAAAATATGGAATATCTTTGTTGCATTGAAAGAAAACCAGACGAGCAGAAATTACTACATTTGGGGCTTGGGTGGGGGGTGACAAAATTATATTTTCTGCCAGAAAATGGCACTTCAAATGCTGCTGCTGGGGTCTGCTCCCTCCCAGGTGATGCCTCCGGCTCAGCTCTGCCCTCCGTCCATGAGGTGGGCGACCTTCCTCCCCATCACAGCACGGACCCCATGGCCCACGGGTGAGCTTGGGTGGTACCTCCGTGGGGAACACAGTGCAGCAGGGAAGGGGGACCTGGGGACATCTCCCCCAGCATTTCAGGACACGTAGGGATGGCCGAGGCAAACAGCGGGTGATGGGGATAGGGTGATGTACAGGGAGTGTACTGGGGAGGATGCAGAGCTGATGACACAGGGACGCTCACTTTTTCCCCACACCACGGGGTCGGTGATGGAGACATTTTGTTCCTCCCCGCAACAAGGATGGGGCAYGGGAGAGCACCGGGGTCCTTGGGAAAACCCAGCAGCTTGCTACGCTGCCGAGACGGGGGCCAGAGGAAGGGTTTGTGGCAATCTCCCCTGTTAATCTCTCGATTATAATCTCATTAATTGCCCCTCTGCTCAAACAGAAAAAGAGGTAAAAACTCATCTGCGCGTTTATTCAACCCTACTTTTCTACCCCTTTCTGCAGCAGTGCCGAAGTCGGGGCTGTGGGAGAAACAAATCTCTGAAAGGGAGAGGAAATAGCTTTTTCAGTTGTAAAAAGGCTGAGGATGCCGTGTTCCTCCGTAAGAATAGGAAACAAGAGGTTTTAGGTATACAGACTTTTGGTGATGGGGGAATGGAGAAGCATTAGTTTAAAACAGGGAGTTGATTTGGGCTACGTTTGCAAAAAAAAAAAAAAATATCATTTTTGGGGTGTGTAATTTTTTGATTGCTCCCAAAGTGCTGATATAAAGCAAATACTTGCATGATTTTAGGTAGGCTCATGGGGATATGTTTCTGGTCTCATCTTCATTTCCATCCTTCTTGTATTAATAGCTTATAAAACTTCTGGAAAATCAAACCCCAAAATTTGCAGAAAAATAACACAGCAGCGCACAAAATGTGCCTACTCTGTGACCTTTTTTTCATTCTCCTTGAATTCCTGTTTCCTGAAATCATGAGGGGTTTATTTACAGTGAAAATAAACGGGCACCCATTTTGGCGATGGTGGAAATAGATCTGATGAATCCAAATTTAAGTACAACTGAAAACCCAATGAATTACTACAGGGATGAAGGAATTCCCTATTTTTTCGATTGCTGAGAAATGATTTGAAAAAGATTATACCCCCCCCCAAAAAAAAAACAACAACAACAAACAAACCAAAACAACGAGCCCCAACCCCAAAAGTTGCTCAGCCAGGGAGGGAGGGAGAGCGGCTCGTCCCACGCATCCCGCTGGGGTCGGGGTGCGTCGGTCCCGGCGGGCGAGACTCCGGGGAGCGCCGGTTTCATCAAGACACCCTGACACCTCTGCTCTTTGTTTCGGTCGGGTCCTGTGTTTCGTACGTCCCTGCTCGCCTCGCTGGCAGCCTTCAGTGCTGCCTTTATCTCCAGGCGCAAATCCATTCATATGATAACTCTATTCATACCCTGACAGTTTTTCATAGTTCATTCTCCTAAACCCAGCGTGTTTGCATGACCAACACTCAAAATTATTCCTCTGTCACAGAGAAAGGATTAACCCCTTCGGCCCTGGTAGTTCAAAAGTGAGCGGCGGGATCATGCACTCGTATTTCCTTCCAAAAGAAACAAAAAACCCCCCATGTCCTGCCTGTGTAGATGTGCGGTACTTAAGGTCATAAATAACCACATAAAGGATGTAACTCCTTTATGGATCAGGTCCAGCCACACCAATAAAGCCTGATGAACTGTGTTTGGCCCAGGGATACTGTCCAGAAAGGAATTCAATGTTTATCTGAAGACATCGGCAAAGGCAGACCCATCACTGCTTTTAATAATTCGTTCCAAAGGCTTATCAGCCTCAGCCTTAAAAAAATCGGACCCCTCTTTTCCCTAATACAAATTTGCCTGGCTTCACCTTCCAGCCATTTGTTCTTGTTAGGCTTTTCTTGCTGGATTAAAAAGCCCATATTTTTCTCCCGTGAAAGTACACTGAGCGTAACTGGGTGCCTCRCACCCCTCGTGGGCACGAGCAGATCGGGCTCTTCAGGTTCCCCTCTCTCAGTTTTTTTCCTCCAGCCCTGGTATCGTGGTTGTGCCTGTGGTATCTYCTGTTCTATCTCCAGTTTCTCATATTTAAAATGCCTTAACCATGTAAGTGAGTGGCAACAGCGCTGGCTGCAGCTGGATAGACCAGCTCCATCCCGGCATCAAGGGCGTGCAAAAGTCACCGGATCCTTCCTTGGATGAAATACCTTTTGTGTTAGGAAATTCTCCCATACAATTTTTAAGGACTCTYGTGATATTTCATTACCGGTGATGTGAGATATTCAGCCTGACCCCTCAAATGTTTTTAGTATTGGTGTTTTTGTCTGTGAAAATGGTCCGTTTTAGAAAGTTATTTTTAAGAGAGCGAAGTAATTGCCTTTGAAAGAAATTAACTTGCTTTAAAAATGTCACCGGGGTTCAAACAGCTAAGCATGGTTTACAGTGGCCAACTGGTGTGAGAGCAAAAAAASTCCTCAGAGAAATTAGGGAAAAAGCATCCGACAGCCTGAAAAACTGCCATCCAAAGCCCCTTCAGATAATCCAGAGAAGTGAGCACATTTACAAAAATCCACATTTCCCTAGTGAATCCTCCAGAGAGGATAAAACTCAAACCTTTGCCAGGACTGCTGGGATGCAGGAGTCAGTGGGAAGGGCAGGGTGTCTTTTTCGGGGTGCTGCAGGGTTTGTCCTGCCGATGGACTCACGGGCTCTGCTATAGGCACAGGTCTCCAGCGCCAGGTCCACCTGAGTCGCTGTGGGTGGCATGGGAAGCAGCTGGGAGCGACACCAGGGAGTCGCAATTTTGGGTAAGAAATCTGCAAAATCCCAAACAGGCAGGAAATAACCGAGCAGGCATGCGGCGTACAGGCAGGGAGTGGAAGCGCTGAGATGCTCTGGGATAAGGACCTGGGATGGCATTAGGGGCTTGCCTGGCCGTGAGCTTCGACTCCCAAAAAATGCAGCAGAAGTCAGAAACCTCAGCAGCTAAAGCTGAAAATTCATTTGTGTCTATTTTGTTATATCCAGCAAAMGTGAGAAAAGAGAAGAGGGAGTCAGGACTGGTGTGAGGACACCGGCGCAAACCCCTCTGGAGAGGGGTCCCATTTCCCCGAGTCTGTATCACACAGGTTTTTCTTACCGCAAGCAGAAGAGGTGTATTCTGTGTTAGAAAACTCCTCTGCATAATTTTTAAAGTCTGTCACGATATTGTGTTACTGGTGGCATGAGATATTCATCCTGTCCCTGAACCTGGGACTGCAGCTTGGTGGAAGGTGGGAAGTCCTGGTCTGGGTGCAGGTCCATTACCTGTTCTGTGAGATTCTGGGTTGGGGGACACTGGTCAGGGAAGCAAGAAGCTGTCCTTTGATAGTGTGTGGGTTGAACGGATTAGCTCTCACAGGGCTTTAGCCAAACGAGATGCCAAGGGATGGCTGTGCAAGGTGCAGGCTCCTCTCTGCTGGGGACATTGTGATGGAAAGGATTCGCATGACTCCCAGATGGCCAAATCCAGAYCTGGGGACACCAGGTCTGCAGAGCCCTTGTCCGGGGCTGCAGGGACCCTTCAGCTGCCCTCAGTGCTCCCTTCGGCTGCCCCCTCCCCAGCCTCGCCGCGGTCCTGCTCCTTCCCCTACTCACATCGGATGTTTCCATGGAATTTCTTGCCTCCCTGACCTTTCTCACCTCCCCCCCCCAACCCCAGAGCCTTCCCACCTCCTCTTCTGGCTTCTGCCCTGAATTGCAACGAGCCCAGCTGCCCCTTGAGCCCAAAATAGCTCCTTCCCCACCAGCATGAGCTCCTGGACGGGGACTTGGAAACGTGTGCTCACCCCTTGCTCTGAGCCTCGGGTCTGGCCCCGTACACCCCGTCCTCGAGCCCTGGGACAGCCTGTGTTTTTTAACATTTCCAGTCAGTTATTTATGTCCAGCTGACCATGCACCGTTTGCACCAAAACCTGCATGTGCCACGATGCTGGGATGCACACCGGTGCTGTAACCCCCTGCCCGGCGGTGGGTAGCGCAAGTGCTTTAATTCGGGTCGCCTAAGCCAGCGCGCCCAATTCGCCCTGGCTGTCCCACCGCACACGAGCATCAGGAGTCTCAAACCGAGTAGGAAACATGAGCATTTTACATCTTTATTTTCACACCTATATTTCTGAGAGGGAACATTTTTTTGTTGTTTGGCTTTTGAGGTGTTTTTTTTTCCTGGGGAAAAAAAATGCTGCCCTGTAATTTCAAGGTTTTTAGCCTTGGAAATACTTTATTCAGGGTGTTTTGTTTTGTTTTGTTTCATTTTTTACATTATTTCACGACACCTCAGTCCTACCACAGGTTATGCTCTTGCGCTGCACATTATCTTACATGGTATCATGCAGGGTCTGGAAGGATCAGGTTGATCATTTTATTTTTAAAACCTGAACTGCGGCTTTTTGTTAGCACTGATTGAACAAACAAGCTTTCTTCCTACATCAAAGTATCTTCTGCTCCTGGTATACTGAAAAGGGGTGACCCTCTGGGCAGTCCTTATGGGCATTACCGCTCCTGATGCATTACAAAACGATATAAAATTAAATACAGAAAGTTCACAGCAACAATCCGGAGGTCTGAGAAGAAATCCTGAAATGGGAATTAGGGCACGTCCAAAAAGCAGCACTGCTTTTTCACGGCAATTGTTTGAAAATATTTCTTTTTAATATTTTTTTTTTTCAGCCTGATTCTGGCATTTCCAGAAATGTCGAAATCCCACATTCCTGCCGGATTTGGTGACATCTTCTGTACCTACCCGCAATGCTTTCCTAAATTTCCTCTCTGGGCAGCCGAGGCCAGCGGGTGCTGATGTGAGCACCATCCCCGCTGTGTCCTTAGTACRTGCAGCCTCGTGGACAAACAACTGCTCGACAAAGCCTGCCTGGATCCGGCTGCTTGTGCAGCAGAGCGCTGGTGTGCATCGCCCCACTGCCGCGGTGCCCACCCGGATCCGTGGGGCACATCCCCTGCTCGCAGCTCCCAAATGGGAAGAGCTGACCTCCCCCTCCAGGCTTGCTGCTTTTACCTCATAGCCCCAATGGTTGGCCTCGTGTGTTGGTGAATAAATGACTATTTTTCTTTCTTTAAAGATAAACATTGTCCCAGGGAGGGGGAAGCTGAAAGCGAAGCATCCTGTCCCGTCCCCCCACGATGCTCCGAGGCCAGTAAGACACAGCTTTGTTGCTCTGCTTTGCCTCCCGAGTAGGAAAGGTCACGGCTGGCTATTCAGCACGTCCCTGGATTAAACAGTGGGACACAAATAGCTGACCCACCCGGGCCCCACCTGCCCCTTCAAAGTCATGCCCGAGATTACGGGAAATGAATGCTGCTGGCTCTTGTTCCTCTCCTCTCAGGGAGCCTCTCCCTGCCCCTTTCCCATAGCCCGACACTCTCTTCCCGCTGCAGATAACCCTCCCCATGTCGTTCCCCCACCGAGTGGGGCTGGGGCTGTGGGGCCGGCGTGGGGTGTGCAGACCYGCGTGGGGCTGCGGGGACTGAGCCTGCCGGTCTTTGGGTAGCAGGGAGCAGGAGTGCCTAACCGGGCTGATAAGAGTTTAATTATTGATGCAAAAGATGTTGTTGCATGGGGGGGAGCCTTGCTGTGAATCTTGGGAGGCCTTTGAAGTTGTGATGGAGAGGAACTGAAGCCCAAGGGAACAGGGCTGCTCCCACTGACCCTTCCTCCCCACGCCTGCGCTACAAAGCCCCTGCCTGGGAGGGAGACAGCAGAGTAATTAGTGAGGATCGCAGTGGGTTAACAATTAGCGAGGGAGCTCAGAGCCCTCTTTGGTCCCCCACTGATATTCTAGAGGCTGAGGCTCAGTGCATCCCACAGCGTGTCACCCCCGGGCTTGTCCCACCACCCCACCACGCACCCCCGGGGAGGGCTGAGGGTCCACCAGCTCCCCTGGGCTGGGCAGCCGTGGCTCCCATGGCACCGTAGCCGAGCCCGGGATGCTTGGATGTGGGACCCCAAGGCACCCACGCCTCTGTTTGTAGGGATGTAGTACACCCCTGAAGGAGCGCAAGTATTGGGAAGGGTTTCTGAGTGCTCACTCTTTATGCAGCACAAGAGATATATGGACCCAGGCAAAATGTACATCCCCTAGATGCTAGTCCCTGCCTCAGCTTCCTCACTCATCTCAAGCAGTGTTTAGAATTTGGTAGATATGGGTACAGATATGGATACGGATACGGATACGGATATATAGATATAGATATTGATATTGATATAGATATAGACATAAAAATAAAGATGTAGGTCTAAACTATACATATACATATATATCATATACATATGCATATGCATACATCTAGAACTATACCTATACATCATATACATATGCGTATGCATATACATCTAGTCTTCGACTCCTGCATAATCTGCATGTATGAGATTGCAATGTGCACTACTCACGCAACACTACTTGATGCAACTTTATAAAGGAGCAAGTAGGTCTGCCTTGCGTGTGACTCTGGCTCAAGACCCCAGTTGGCACTGGGGAAGCGACCTGCTCGCTCCTAGGTGCTTCCATTTGAACGGGCAATCAAGCTTGACAGCTTTTCCACCAGTGCGAGAATTTCCCCTGACACCTCCTGGTGTTTTGGCTCAATACGCCGAGTCAAGGCCAAGGCACAGAATAGGGAAAATACAAAATGGTGCTCAGGAAAACAAAATGGAGCTCGCAGTTTGAGACTGATACGTGCAGACAGTCCATAACATCAAACAGAATTGCCCAGCTGTAGGAGAGAGGTCTCCCAAACCGACACGTTTTCTGAGAAACGTTTCGGCTGAAAGGGGTCCTTTGTGGCCGTCTCGCTCGTCCTCCGGCATCAAGGGCAAGCTCTTTCTGAGCATCGCCCCCGGAGAAGCGACGCAGTTGGGAGATCACCTGCAAGGGGCTGGACGGGGCACTTGTCGCATGCGACGCGGCGGGTTCCCCTCGGCGTTGGTCTGTAGCCTTTCCCTGAAATGGACAGTTGGGTTTCAGGAGAGTATTGACCTCCCCGTATCTGAGCACAGCATGTAATAGTGCTGCTAGATGGATGCTCAGATCCACAGACGTGTGCTATACCAACGAGTTAATGCAAGAGCTCTTGGACATAAATGCCTTTATATTTGTGCAATGGCCACTGCAGTGGGCTTAATGCGTAGGACTCCTATGCACTTGGCTGAAACGCTTGTTAAGGAATAGAAGAAATAACTTAGCCCTCTTCCTGCAAAGAGGCACAAGCAATCGACTCCATGGGTGTGTTGCAGAGAATGCAAGCTTGTCTAGTTATTTGTGCACCCAAGCACCMGCAAGGAGACAGCTCCTTCATCTATATGAGGTTGGGTGACAACCATATGGTCCACATGGTGRGATGGGGTGTAGCAAGCTGGCTCCAGGTCCCACGCACCGCTGTGCAGACGAGCCTGGGGAACATCCCGCCATGGGGCTGCCTGCTCCCATCTCAGCATTGTTCCCCACGGCGCGATGCTCCAGCTGGACCCCAGTCCGTGCAGGCTCCTCGTGCTGCCCGGAGAGCAGCGAGAGGCAGCCACGTCCATCGCTGAGCATCTCAGCGTGGGAAAGAGGGTGCAGAGACCACGGCGGGGGGCAGAGAGGGTCTGCAAAAGCAGTCCCCTCCCTGCAGCCTGCCTGCTGAGGGTCACCGGGACCGTGGCTCCTGCACTGTGAGCAGGGAAACTCCCGAGCCCGGGCTCCTGCTGGGCGAATTACCCAGGGAAAATAGGCAGAAAATCTTCAGATTAACAATAACAAATAAAAATGGATTTGAGATCTCCGAGGTAATTACTCCGTGCTGAGGGCAAGGGGCCTCTTTAGCAGTGGGAGCAGCGCCGTGCGGGGAGTGGAGGGGCTCGGCCTGCTGTTGGGCCAATGGAGTCACACAAGAAACCCTGGAAATTCTTTCAAATTGTTCTGCTAACATTAATAAATGCCTCAAAAGCTCCTAATCTGCTCTGTCAGGAGCATGACGTCCAGGCATTTCACAGCCAGCTCACGTCTCTGCTCCTCTCTCCCGCCCCTCTCCTTCCCTGCCTGGTAATAGTAAATGAAAGTGGCACCCATTCCTCCGGCTGCTGGGACAAGCATCACGTTAAGCCCAGCCTCTGCTGGGGCTGGAACCGCTGTCCCAACATGCCCCATCCCTGCCACGACAAGCCGGTGCCTYGCGCCAAGACCACCATCCCTCCAGAGCCCAGGGACCAGCCGAGACCCGGTGCTGCAGCAGGGATGCTGCACCAAGTTGCCTCGAAGTCCAGTTTGACACTGCTCAAGGGTGAGGAAGAGCAGCCAGCATGGACGCAGCATCCAGCGTGGGCTTGACCTTACTGGGTGGCTGCAGGACAAAGCGCTGGGGAAAGCTGGAGGCACTGGAGGTCCCTGAGGGAGCCTGGTGCTGATGAGGGGTGATGAGGCATGGGTGCGCTTGGTGTCGGTGCCCGCTGCACTCACTCCCAAGGGTCAGGGCTTGCCAGCACCCTCTCCCAAGCCTCCATCCCTCCGGATCTGTACCCTGGAGCTGGGGCTTGGGCTCCTTCCCCAGGTGCTGAGCAAGTCAGGGGGTTATCAGGCAGCGGCAAGGCTTTCCTCCACCTGATGCTGTGGGATCTGGGTGTGGGGCTCACGGGCAGTAGATGACACTCAGGGGCAGCTCACCCTGTGCATGCAGCAATGCCGTGGCATCCCACTTCTCCCCGCTGCTGACACTGCACAGGTTTCCACGGGAAGCTCCTGAGCACGTTCAAAGGCATCCTTGCCTTACCCCCCATGGAAGCTACTCCCCTCTCCTTGCAGATTTGCCTGTGTCTCCTCGTTAAGCCGGGCTCCAGGTGGTGGCAGGGCTTTTGAAGGGTTGGCTTTGATGGGCCTCCTCATGCAGCCTGTCCCCCACGGTCTGGCCTCTCCAGTGGGGTGTCAGCCAGGACCATGGGGGGGCCACTTTGTGCTGGAGCCGGGCACCGCGGTGCGTAATTACAGCGGCTGCTGGAGTGCAGACTTCAAACTGGTGATGGTGGGAGGGATGCGAGCCCCAAGGGCTCAGCGGAGCCTCCAGACAAGAAGTGTCCAAGTGAGAAATGATGCTCCGGTTGCATCGGTGTTAGCCTTGGGTGGGACTGGTGGACAAGCTGATGCTTGGAGTTTGTTTCCCCAGCTTTTGCATCCCCTCTGACCTGCTCTGCATCCCCTCCGACCTGCTGTTTGCAGCCCCCTCTCCTCCAAAAGGACACGTTGCTCTCAGTCCTATGGCCAGGACTGATACAGCCCCACCCCAACTCTACCCTGAACTGACAGCTCTGGGGAGCATCATTTATTGCCATCCCCTCGCTCCATATCTGCCTCGGCTGCAGCGAGGCAGGTCCTGGGCAGCAGCCCCATGGATTGATGGGCACAGGGGAAAATCAAGCGAGTGGGATGTGAGGAGGGGTCGTTTGTGGTGGCTCAGTTCCTCGCCCCTCGGGGACAGGGAGAAAGCTTTCTAACACAGCGTTTTGCTCCTGTGTTTTCCAGTGAACTTGCTAGACACATCAACAATCCTGGGGGACTGGGGCTGGATGACTTATCCCTCGCACGGGGTAAGTATGAAGTGGCTGTTGGCACATGGGGGACCCCAGTGGGACGGGTCACCGCGGGTCCCCATGGGCAGGGTGGATGAACGTCTCAGCCCCAGGCTGGTGCCTTGGTCAGTGCTGATGGGGCAAAGAGACCATGTCTGTTGGGAAAATGCCAGCCTGGAAGACTAGCAGTGGGATGCGGCCGGTTTGGAAATGCCATTTAACTCTCCATGTCCCCTGGTAGGGACCAGGTTGTCACCAGGTCCTGAGCTTTGCGGGAACTCAAGAGCTGGGTTGCCCCATGGGCACTCATGCTGAGAAGCATCTCATTCCTTGGTGCACCGGGGGAGTGTCAGGAGGAACAGCCCAAAATGACTGGGAAGTTCTCAATTCCTCTGCCTGAATTCAGAGGAGTTTGCTGTGGGAACTGGGCAAGAGGGGCAGGGGAGTATCCCCTGTGGATGGTTTCTTACGGGGAATGGGGATGTAAATGCACAGCCCTGTGGCGTGGCCGGGAGCGAGGTAGGGTTGGTGACCTCCATGTGAGCCTGCCATCTCTACTGGCTGGATCCTCTCCGCACGCTCCCTTCACTTGCATTTCCATGTCCAGGTTTTCCTGCCGCAGCAGCTTTCTGGAAATTGTGAGTTTCAGATGGCAGCGGTGACCTGGCTGTAAGGATTTTGTTCATTCATTTAGTGAACAGAAACAATCCCACAAATACACACAGGACCAACTGCAAGGCACAGTGGGGCTTGCTGCATGCAAAAAATGTGGAAAATTGGGGTGCCTACCTGGCTTTCACTGCTGTGCTGATTTTTCATGTCCACTCTTCTTCATCCCCTCTCTGAACTAAACAGTCCTAATCTTTTCAATTCTGCCTCCTACAGAAATCTTCCCAGGCCTTTTATAATTTTCATTGATCTGTTGCTTGAGACTTTCAGTCCCCACACTGGTTKAGCAGGAATAATCAGAACTGTGAATTCATAATAATAACAATGATCAGATTTATATCAGACATCATCATATATGTAAATATATTAAATCATTAACTCAGCTCTAATTTTAGCARTTAGCTGTTGCAATGATGACTATCCTGGAAATGTAATAGATTCAGAGATACAAGGTCAGAGGGGACCGCAGAGCTAATGTGTTGTGATCTCCTGCACAAATACAGGCCTTCAGACCTGTCAATTCACTCGCATCTCAGAAAAGCCCAGCTTTTAGAAAAAAAACATCCTTGACTACAAAATTGCCCGTGGTGGTAAATCCTACAGGTCCTGTAGCGATGTTGTTAACAGGTCGCTGTTAAAAATCCATCGCTACGCTGGGTTTGGTTTCCAGTCACCCGGACCCTCTTCTGCCATTGCCTGGATGAGGGAGATGTTGTCCTTGTCATGGGCATGCACAGGCTGCCCTTGGTCGTGTGGATCCCTGTCCTGTCACCCTGCTGCTGCCTTCTCATCCCAGCCCTGCTGCCAACTCCTGGCATCCTGGAGGGGCCCAATGCACGTTCAGGGGATCGGGGACCAGGGCTTCCTCTGCTCCCCTGGGAGGGAGGACGTTTCTGGGATGTTTCTGGGAGTGAGGGCTGTTTTCCTTTGTCCACTTCCACTGCTGTGCCCTTCACTGCATCCTAAGCAATTCCTCCCCATAGTCAGACCCTCCACCGCTGGCAGACTGCCCAAGACCCTCCTTCTTCTGGAGCTTCCACCATGAGTCCAGCTCTCCAGATGCTTGTGTGACCACATCCCCAGGCCCACTGCTAGCTGTCAGACATGCAGATGGGATCCATCACATCACCTAGCTGACTTGGATAAAGATGAATCCACCTGAGCTGGCTGTCCTGGGGACATATGGGCATGACTGGGCAGGACCTTGTACTCCCAAAGCAGACAAGGGATTGAGCCTACAGCTGCCTCTTTCTCACCACATCAGGGACTTCCATGACCAGTTAAGGTGCAGCATCCTGTATTGTACATCTGCAAATCCAGGGGATAAATCCTGGGTCCCAACCCATTAGGGCTGTCAGGTGTAATGCGTTACGTGACCATAGGGTGCTGGGGCTGGCTCACAGGGCAGGCACCGCTGTGCTGCTCTCTTGCACTACAGCAGATGCCCAGCAGCCCTTCACCAGCAGCCCAGCAACTCCTGAACCCTAATACATGTCTGAAGTCTCCACCTTATTACTGATGTTTATTAAGAATAGTTAATACTGGATGCCAAAAAAGAAAAAGAAAAACAAAAAGATTTGTATGACACCTATCACCAAAGCCACCTCTTGGACATGCATTGATACCTACACATCCTAGGTAAGTCATGGGGCAACCACTCTTTGCTTACCCTGTGCTTTTGCCGAACTCGTGGCCTTGTTACTGAGAGGATGGCCATACAGCTGTGTGAAAACTGTCTTGAACACCTTCAAAGAGGGTGCCTGGGTTTCGATGTGACATTCTTGCACAAACAACTTTGCATATCTTTTTCCAGCTGGGTGTTTTAATGGCTCCTCTGAACAATTGTCTGGACTGTGGTTCTTCTTCCATGGCCCATTGCATCGCATCATCCTGAAAGAGCATCTCATTCCTTCACCCTCCTGCTGGTCCTTCAGCTCCAGGTGCTTTTTGAGTAGTAAATTTGCACTTGGATCCAGTTGCCATCACCAGAAAGGAGGTGGGATAGGGTGCTGGTGTCTCAGAGAAGCTGCTGTTTGATACTTGCTCTCAGTGCCAATGATTTTGGCATTTGATACCTTTTTTGCTGGTATTTGATACCTTTTCGCCGCGTTATCCTCCCTTGCTGCCTGCCTGGTTGTCCTGCCTGAGCCGCGGCTGGGTGCCGGAGGGTGCAGGATTTCCCCGCAGTGTCTCTGCTCCGACCACGGACAGACACATCCGTCACAGCATCCTCCTGCCAAGGGACAGCGTTGCTGACCCTGGCTCCCCAGCTGAAGTCACACTTGTTTTTACTTTACCCACATCTCCATTCCCCCGCCCTGCGTGAGCCCAGGGCCACCGCATGGGTGACAGTGGGGAGGTGGGTAGCTCTGGCTGGGTGTTTGCATGGCACTAAGCAGCACAGACCCCCCAGTCCCCAGCTTCAGGAGCTTAAGAAGGGGACTTGTGTCTGCTAGAGCAGTCCCTCGTGCCCTACTGCTTGCTTTTCCAGCACCTGCAGGTCCTGTCCCACCTCTCTGGGGCTCCTGGGGATGCCAGAGGAAAGGCAGCAGTCTCAGGGGTTTCCTCTTCTGGACTGGGAGATCCCAGAGCTGCCCACACAGCCAGGGCAATGGTCCAAAGCATCAGCAGTGCAAAACTGGAAGGGTACCACTTGCAAAGTCCTGATGTTTTCAGCACATCTGTGGGCAAGGTGAATTTGCCTCACAGGAAGGGTGTTTTTTCCTCTCTGGGTTTGCTGTGGCCAGCAAGAGCAGAAGAGCAGGGGACTGGGAGCAATGGGCACAGTGGGGGTCAGCAGCACCATTGGCCCTGAGGAAGTATCAAGCCATCAGGGAGGCATGCGTGGCCTGTTTTGACATTTCCTCTTGCCAGACAATTAACTGAGGGGTAATTGGCTGTAATTGCTGCTCAGGGGTTTAATTGTGTGTCCCCCTCACCTCCACCCCTGAGACACGTGGAGGAAGCGGAAGGGTCACCGGGAGCATCCCTGTCCCACGGGCTGCGGCTCCTCTCAATTATAACTTCAAAGGGCTCCCAGGAGCTTTGCAGCTCGTTCCATCCCCAGAACAATTCCTTTTGCATTGAAAATTAAACTCTTATCAGTGCCGTCAAAGAGGCTGCCCCTTCCCTTTCTGTGCCTCCGGTTTCCCAGCTCTCCCCAGCAAAACGCCCCAGTGCCCCAGTGCCCTTCTCTCCCCTCTCCTTGCTTGGCACGTGACCTGCTGGATCAGAGGGAGCCTGATCGGCCCCTTTGCAAATTGCTTTTCTACTGACTAATTAAAACGCTGATGARATAAGTCAACATATTATTAATAATTATTGTATCATCTACTTTGATTTACAAAGTCAAACAGGAAATGATTTTGTTCGGACACAGGGTATCTAAGGAGCTTGAATGATGCCTTGCAAAAGCTAATTATAATGGGAGCACCTTGAGTGCCGGAGAAAGGTCCCCCATGCTGCCTATGTCCTTCCCATCTGCACCCCACCAGCAACTCTGTGGTCTGGCCCCACAGCATCCCCCTTGCTGCATGGGCTGGGGTCAGCCCAGTGAGCTGGTGGGTATCATCTGCCACCCAGGCATCTGCTCCAACACCTGGCATGCTCCGTGTTGGCTTTGCTGGTGGGAGCACCAGGAAAGTCCTTCAGAGGTGGCTGGCACTTCCCCATCTCTGCCCCTCCGTTCCTGGTAAAGGGACGTATCCTGAGGCCCCTGGGCACAATTAGCTAAGAGTGCACTTCCCTCATTCTGCAGTAGCTCAGAGAGAAASCTGGCAGAAAGGCACCAGATTTGCTTAAAGAACCAGCTGAGAGCACAGACGACACATTTCTGCCCGTAGGACGGTCTCTCAGCAGTGTTTGCTCATCAGGGATGGGGATTTCATGCTGGTGTATGGTGCTGCTGTAAACGCCCCGGGACTGAACTGTTTGCAGAGCAAAGCCTATGCAGCAGAGGACTTTTTTTGTCTGGTTCTGGTCCTGCAGCCARCCAGTTCATGGCTTGGATGAACCCCATCTGACACACCAGCTCTGTTACAGAGCAGGGTCAAGCCCACCCTGCAAAAACCCTGTCCCCAGTTTGAGCTGTGCTGTGTGCTTGCCATTTCAACCCCCTTCAGGGTCATGTCCTTCTCCTTGGAGCACCAAAAGATATTGGGGCTCTCTGATCTGCCCAGGCCATGTCTTCTTCCCTCCATCACTTTGATGTCCTTGTGCCATTTCTTGGGTTTCTCTTCCAACCCAGAGCCTCTGCCTGGATCCAGGAATACCAGCAAGTTACAGGGCAAGCTGCGAGGAAACTCACTGTCTTTGGAAAAAAAGATGGGTAGGAATGGAACATTGGAAAATAAAGATTTAGACTAGTAATTGTGATAAATGCTCATCTCCCAGTGCTTGTACAGTAAATGCTGGGTTATTGCTAATTCCCCAGACGCTGGTCACTACCATGAGTTAATCACCTGCARTGAAGCTCAGGGTAGTTAACTGCCTGACAAATCCCTCCTTAGCCACAGCAGTGACTGATTTCATGGGGATTATCTCCATTAATGCCTCCCATCTAATGATTTATAGCTGCAATAACGTCCTTCTCTTTTTTTCCTCTCTCAGTGACAGTGGTGCAAGGACCTGGCAGCTCCTGGGGAGGTGCCGTAGCTCAGTGCTTGCTCTGGGGAGGAAGGAAAGTGCTGGATGTCTCAGCGGCAGAAAAAGCTTTGCTATGGCAGGTAGACCTGGCATCCCTCCTGGAAGCCATCCCAAGGCTGGGGAGACCTCGTCCTTTGGCTCCCTCCATGGGAACCACAAGGGTGGTGGGAGGCTGAGCTGCTGCTCCAGGGGGGATGTGGTCTCTCCTTGTGTGTTCACCCCCTCCGCTCCTCCTCCTCCTTCTCCCCACTCTGCTGCACCACACAGGCCCTTGCTTAGCCGCCCAGATATCTGGTGTTTGCATCTCTCGCCTTTCATAATCTGGCAAATTTTTTTATAAGTGGTGTTGACTTTAATTTAAACTATTAGGCAAGCCCCTGAATACAGATACAATCACGTCCCCTCCCCCAACGTGTGTGCTCACCACRTTAATTATGATGTCCTCATTTCCGTCTCGCTAGGGGATCTTATCGCAATGACGGGGAATGGGCTGAGCTTCATTTAGTAAAAGCCACTTCAAACCATCAGCTGAGAGCAGGTGATGCCGGGAGGCTGGGTGCATGCACAGTGCCTGTGCTCTTGAACCGATGGCACCCAGCATCAGAGACTCCTCTCCCTGGCCATAAGAGCCTGTAATTAAGGTGAAACAGAAAAACCCTTCAAGTCATGAGGATTCCTGAAGCGAGTCCCTCCATCCCAAATGSCCGGCAGGTCCTGGGACCTGGCAGAGCTCATGGGACCTGTGTTACCTTGTGGCACACTGGGAAGATGCACCTGTGGCATCYGAGCCACCAGTTCAGGTGGCCTGCCTTCCCTCCATGTGTTTCCACCAATGGCAGAGCACTGGCCCTGTAGGCCAGTGGTACAGGTGTGGTGTTTTGGGCTAGTCTCAGACTGGGATCCCAAGGCGCTGCATACGACCCTGGGAAAGAGCTGACAGTCCAGCCGCTGTGCAAAAAAGCACCAAGTTTGAAAGAATGATGCTGCAAATGCAAACCCTCCAAGTTCTCCCCTGTGGTTGATGCCGACCATTGCCAGTGCTTGGAGATGGGCATTTAGCTCCCTGCTCTCTGCCAGCAGTGAGGAYGCTGCCAGCTCTGGCAGTGCCACCGGGGTGTGGGGACATCATGGTCATGAGCACCATCTCCTCTGCCAGATTTGGGAGAGAAGTGAATGTCTGGAGACCCAAAGCAATCAAATTTGGCATTTTGGTGCACACAATAACCTCATATTTCCCTTGCCGGACACTCCTGGAGAGCCCCGAGCCCCACAGACGTTGCAGAGGGGAGCTGGCTGTGCATTGCRGGGAGCATCCCTGCTCACCACCCTCAGCTCTGCCCTCGCCCCGCATGTCTCCTCCCATGCGCAGCTCTGCCACACTTCCCCCCCGGGGAACTCAGCAGGGAAAAGACAGGAAACAGATGTTGTGTTAATTTGTGCTCGATTAATTTCGACAACGACTTCCACACCCTCTGCAGCGCCGCAGTGCGTGCACACATTGATGCAGGAGCAGGGAGCTGGCTGGCTCCCGCCAGCCCTGGTGCAAGGGTGTGCGGGGAGCTGTGCCGTGCCTGCTGCTGCACACAATTCAGGGCACGCCTGTACCCCTTAGCCAAGTGGCAGGAGTGTATCCTGGGTGTCACAGCACTTTCTACAYGCTCATCTCTGTGGTTGTGGAAGCTGAGGCATATTAAGAGGGGTGCTGCCCCTCACCCCTCCAGCAAAGCACACAGGTAGTCTGGCCCCTTTCCATGTTGTCTACCTGAGTGCTGGGGTGCAGAGCAGGTCTTCAGTGATCCTAGGACCTAGGACAAACCTGGGCATTTCTGGAATTCAGAAGACAATTTTTTTAAAAGAACCAGAAATATTTTTTCTCTCCTGAAAGTGGCTTGACTTTCACACCCTTTGCCAGCATATTCCCCTCTGAGTGAGCTTTCGTTGAAGTTTGCACCTGGAGCTGCTGCCTTTTCCAGGTTGCTTTAAGCTCTTTAGGAGTGAGAAGCGGAGTTTTCTCCTAAATGCAAGATGCTGGGGGAGTTTTGAAGATGCACATCACCGAAATGACTGCTCTGATCACCCTAGCACTAGCAGAAGGCACAGCAACACCTTCTCCCCAGGAGCTGCAGATCGAGGAGGTTAAATGAGGAAGGACTTTCCCATCTGAAAGGGGAGAAGGGAGCGGGCTGTCTTACAGGTATCACTGATAACCTCTTTCCAATATTTCTTACGCTCTGGAGGTGTGATGCCCTCCCCTAGCCGTGTCCTGTCCCTGCAGTGCTGGCGGCCACATAGAGAGGCTGTCGGGTGCCTGTCCCAGCAGATCTGCATCCTTGTCAGCTCCCACAGCCACTGCAGTGAAGTCTTTAGGCTCACCCCCTCTGAGCTGAGCATCAGGCTCCTTCTTTCTGGGCTGCTGTCGGTTTTGCGTCTGTAATGAAACACGGGTCACCACTCGCATAAGAAAACACCATTTTTGCCCCATCAGAGCAAACCCAGAGGTTTATTTTAATGTACTTGCAATGCTGCTTAAAAGATTTGTTTTCCTGCTCTGTGCACCACTGCGGGAGCTTTGCTTGGCTCCCTCAGCACCCCCAGACAGCACACAGGCAGGCAAGGCACGCACAGTGCCAAGGTGGGGGGCTGCTCCCCATCAGCTGCCTTTGGTGGTGCAGGCAGAGCTGGCAACCCCAGGAAGGTTGCAGGCAGGGGGGTGCTGAGGCTGTGGGGGGTGATGGTTTGGTAGGCAGAGCAGCAAGTGCTGCAGGGGTGCCAGTACCTTCCCCAACTTCTGCAGGGCTGCATCTGGGGCTGCTCTCACAGCTGGACTTGGGCATGGTGGTGGGACTCGGGCATCTTCAAAGCCTGTTGCTAAGTCTAGAGAAAAGTCAGAAGGTTTGAAGTCCTCCTCTGCTCCTCTTCCTCCTCCTCCTTCTCCCATAAGAAGAATTCAAGGGTCCAGACCTGTCCGTGGGGGATGTGATTGGGGTGCCTGGTTTGGACAGGGATGTGAGCTGAAGAGGTGGTGGGAAGCCACCAGAGAAGGGAAGGTCTGTGGGTCCTGGTGAGGGGTTGGTGGGGTTGGAGAGGGTGGAGAGGGAGACATGTGAGGCAAGAGCGAGCCCCCCCAGAAGTGTCCTGTAGCCCCCAACAACTAAGTTCAACTTGTGCCTCAGCTATGGAGCTCATTTGTATCCAAAATCTCACTACTTCTTCTCACTTCTCATCAGTCAAAACCACTTAGCATACCTCCCTCCCTTGGATGACACAAATGTCCCTGTCCCTCTAAACTCACCCAGACCACCCCTCCATTGCAATCCTGCTTGCTGCAACCTGCTTTTGCCCAGCATCTCCTCCTCACGCTCAGCCTGCTGCCACTGCTACATTGAATTTTAACCCCAGAGCTGTCAAGCTGTAAGCTCCTGAGTTCCCAGAGCCAGCCCCCAGTCCAGCCTYTCAGCTGGGCTGAGCACTGTGGGATCACACCGAGGAACCACCCTGACCTCACCTTGCCTGGGAAGAAGGGGGCTCCGAGCCCCCATGGAGGCCCGTTTGTTGCTGGAAGTCCTGTGTTCACTGCATGCTTCCCCTTCACCCCGTAGTATGCACCCCGAAGCTCATTCTCCAGCTGGACAGCAGCCTGTTTAGTTTGTGCATGGAGATTGCATGAGCTGGAAGAGACCCAGGTGAGCACCACGCAGGTGCCTTCCTGCTGCTGCTGCGAATGACAGGTTSAGCATCAAGAAAAGGGACTTGCAGACATGGTCTGGAGGGTTAGGAGCCCTCCCAAACATACACTAACATCAGTTTCTGCCATCAGATCAGACTCATGCAAGCATTCCCATCTGCAAACAGGGGTGCACTTCACCCAGCTCTGCATCAGGGTGGGCTGTGAGAGTTAGTGCCCAAATTAGTGCTGGGTAGAGTCTGCTCATCCTCATTTTCCTTTGGCCTGTGGCARCAGTGATCCCTCATCCAGATGCAGCTGCAGGAGCAGAGGGAGCTCATCCCGGGGTGGGTGATGGCACAGACTCCTGCATGCCCCATGCTCGCCCAGTGTTCGGGGACATCTGGAATGACCTGTTCTCTCTCTGTCCCGCAGTGGGATTCGATCAATGAAATGGATGAGTTTTTTAGCCCCATCCACACCTACCAGGTCTGTAATGTCATGACTCCCAACCAGAACAACTGGCTACGGACCAACTGGGTTCAACGGGACGGCGCGCGGCGGGTCTATGCAGAGATTAAATTCACTCTGMGGGACTGTAACAGCATGCCAGGCGTGCTGGGCACCTGCAAGGAGACTTTCAACCTCTACTACCTAGAATCCGACCGGGACCTAGGCACCAGCACCCGGGAGAGCCAGTTTATGAAGATTGACACCATCGCAGCTGATGAGAGCTTCACCAATGTGGACCTGGGAGTGAGGCGCCTGAAGCTGAACACGGAGGTGCGGGGCTTGGGGCCACTGAGCAAGAGGGGATTCTACTTGGCCTTTCAGGACATAGGCGCTTGCATCGCCATCGTTTCGGTGCGGGTGTACTACAAGAAGTGCCCGGCAATGGTGAGGAACTTGGCATCCTTCTCCGAGGCTGTGACTGGGGCAGACTCGTCCTCCTTGGTGGAAGTGCGGGGAGAGTGCGTGGGCCATTCGGAGGAGAGGGACACCCCCAAAATGTACTGCAGTGCCGAGGGAGAATGGTTGGTGCCCATCGGGAAGTGCGTGTGCAGTGCTGGCTACGAAGAGCAGCGGGATTCCTGCATGGGTGAGTCCCTGCTTCTTGCTAGCAGCGCCTGCAAGGGGAAGGGTGACTGCAGGGGGCTCTTGCCTCTTTGGGGAAGGGCTGAGGACAGAAGCCTGCTCACAAAAACTTGGACAGCCAGCCTCTGTGGAGGCCAAGGGCTGCCCAAGCCTTTGCCGGCCGGCTTCAGGCTTCCAACATGTGTCACTGGTACCACCGGCAAGCTCCTTGGGAGCTCCTGTGAGCCTGACCATGACAGGGCATGGCTTTGGGATGGGGACTGGCTTTGCAACGGGGGCTGGCATGGGGACAGGGGCTGCCCCGGCTCCATCTTTCCCTACCGTGGAGCATGTGGCCCAGAGGTCCCAGCCCGGTGCCCCCAGCAGCTCTGGTTGGTGCTGAGATCTCTGCTGGTGCACTCCAGCAAAGCACAGCTTGACCTCTCCAAAATGCCCCACCGTTCGCTTCCCTTTGGCAGGGGGTTTGAAAGCAAGGAATGCAAAAAGAAAAACACTGAGCTTTTATGAAACAAGGTTATCGCATCCATCCATCACTCCTCCCCGGGGCTGCCGCAGAGCCCTGCCGTTGCGGGGTGCGGAAAGCCTTCCCGGGGGCCCTCTGTGCCGCTGGGCAGACGTCAGGCTGCCGACTGTACAAACTGTGATAAGGAAGCGGGGTGACCAGCAGCAGCCATGCACCAGGCACGGGGATGTGTGTGTACAGAGCACAGCGCTCGGGGCTCCCCGTGAGAGCCCTCCGCACAGATTTGTTTGCTCTCGGTTTCTTTACGGGAGGTGTTTAGGGGAGCAGCACAAATATGAGTGCGGGGCTTTTGTTTGAGTTTTGTGGAAACGTCAAGTGGAGCATTTGTCTTAGGGAGATTTGACGCAAGGTTAGGACGTCCGACGCTGGACTGGAACGGATCCAGGTGCCGCTGGGACCTGTGCCGGCCCCGGCGGGTCCCCAGCTACGCAGAGTGGAAAGGACAGGCAGAATAAATGCTTCTATCCAAAACTCCTCCAGCCTGCAGCCTCCTCCAGCCGTTGATTTGAAAGTCATCCTGGGATAGATCTCATAATTCAGAAAGGGTCGTCTTCTCCCACGTTGAAGTGTGGGTGCTAAGTGTGCATGGGGCCAGGCACGTGCTACCGTGGGAGGGGGCACTGGCATGGGCTGCCTGGACGGCTGGGTCCCAGCCACACGACTGCAAGGAGCTGCGAGTTGGAGATTGGCTCAGAAGGTCCAAACACCCCTTCCCTGTATTCCCCCTCCTGTGGTCCCGTACAGCAGGCTCTGCCCCAGGAGATCACCACCTCAAAACCTGGAGGTTGAGGAAAGCCCTGGCATCAGTGTTGTGCTCAGCATGTCTCATTTTCCTGTGTTTCCTTGGACACGTTTGTCTCTCTCCTGAGAGCAAAGCTGTGGGAGAGCTCCTTCTCTGCCCTCCTGCCCTTTTCTGGTGGGATTGTCCCTACCCATAGGCACGGCACAGGAGGAAGCATGGTCCAACCTGCCTCCCCACATGGGGTGGACCCAGGCAGAAGCTGGCCCTTCTGCATGCAGACGGACTCAGACCCATGCTGCTCAACCAGCAATGCTCTCGGGTGAAGCTCTCCAGGGCTTGTGGCATCAGAAACAGGACAGAAATGTCACTGGACTTTCTCCGACCTCAGTGTCATCTTGCCCTCCTGCCTCCCCTGTCCCATTTATCCAGCTCCTAGCACGGGGAGTTTGATAGCCCAGCATCAAGTGAGCAGGGGCAGCACCTCCTTCCTAGCATCTCCTTCGGTGGGTGGGTGTGGAGCAGGAGTACATATATTTACACACGAAAGCAAACAGATGCAAATCTCTGATCTCAGCTTCTTGTGCTTGACTGGGGCAGAGTTCATTTTTCACGGTGAGAAGTGCCTTTCCGGAATGATTTATAACCCCAGCAGATCTGTCGGAGTTGGAAATTAGCCGTTTTAATTGTCAGGCGGACAAAAGCAGGATTCCAGTGGCTGTCGCCCCAGCAATTTTTCATTTTCCATCACAGGGATGAGATGATATAAATCACTCCTTGTGGCCCTAATAATATTTCTATAAATATCAGGGAAATTCATTTTTTGCTTGGGGGGAAAAAAATTAGAGAGAAGATACTTTGCCTCTATGGCAGTGTTTAAAATGTGATTCCAAATTAATTTCCTTCCACCTTTCACAGCCGGACACCTTATTTGTCAAAGCTAAAGATGTTTGAACAGTGGAGGTTTCTCCCCCTCCTCTTTAACGTTCATTTTTCTAAGGACCTGCCAGAGTGATGGAAGACAGCTCAGGAAACCACATCATGGCCAGAGCTGTTCCCAGCCCTTCAGAGGAGAAGGAAGGCTGTGCCACAGAGCTGGGAAGGACGGGATGAGGTGGGACGTGGTGGAGGATGCGTAGGAACCTGGGGAATGTCTCTGCCTCTCGTCCCTTTTACTGTCAGCCATCACCTTGGATGCCCCTTTGTTTGGGCAGGAAGGTGGTGGCTGGGATCTCTGACTCCTTGCACTTACCCCAGCGGGATCCACACATTTCATCTTGTTGTGATGTGCTGGTATTTGCCATAAGGATGTGAGGAGCAGTTTCCATGGGATCAGGGGGGCCAGATCTCAGCCCAAGGGCACTGGGATCAGGACCACGCTAAGGATGCCAGTTAGACTGGCTTCAGATGTGTCACAGCCCTGCATCACACAAGACATTTGTCCCTTGCTTCTGTGCCTCATGCATCTGCCTGATTTATCTTCAGAGGCACAGGACCCCCTTTTCCAGCTGTAGCTGGGCACGGGTGCTGCAGTGCCTTACTGGGCAGAAACCAGGTTTGAGCATGAATTGCCACAGCTGCTGATGGGATCCTGGGGTCTGCCGGCTCCTAAAATTCCCAGCTTCTAGTCCCATGGCATCTTCTGCCACAGCCACCCCAAAGGATGAAACCCCTTGGGGTCTCTCTCCCAGGGCAGCACAGCCCTGCTGCCCGACTTGCTTTTCCCTTCCAGTTTCAAGGCTCTGAAGGACTTTGCTTCCCTCATGCCCCATCATCCACAGCCAGCCTCAGATGTGCTGCTGTTTCCTCCTTGAAACATATCAGTCCACAGCAAGACACGTTAGTCTCTCTTACACACAGCAAATAGCAACTGCTCTGCCTAAATCGCAGAAAAAGCAATAGCATAAGTGAAAAGGATCTGTCCCAGCAATTTATCAGATAAGACGACAGTCAGCATAATTCACCTTATTTATATGCAGCTGCTGTACAGGACAAATAGACACCCATTTCAATAAGGTCAGTAGAATTAGAGAAATGAGAAAGGGGAGCACTTTAACCCTGGGTCTGCTTCTGTGGGAAGGGAAGAAACCCACAAGCCACCTCCTCAAACAGCCGTGAGGCTGAGAGCTGGGACATGCGTACCAGGTCCTGTGGATGGATGGAGAGATGGACAGGGAGGCTCAGGCAGGTGAGGACAGTGGCTCTTCACCGACAGCCCCCCCACCAGCCCTGGCCAGCCCCTCTTTGGGGAGGGCTGCTGGGCTCCTGAGTCACCAAGGCTTTGGGGCCGTGGCCCTTGCATCGGGGTCAGACTTTTGGGGCGGATCTGAATTATTCCTTGGGCTGTGCCTGTCACCAGCTATCAGCGAGCAAAACTGATAAGTTGGGCTAAAATCTGTTTAGCTGATCGTGAGTTGTACACGCGCAGAGAGTCGGTTCGGACCATTGGTAGCAGTGCCACGGCTACRGATCACAGTGCTGCTCTCTGGGAGCTGACACAAACTCATCCATCCAGCCGCCAGCCACGGAGACATCCAGGAGCGCAGAATCTCCCAGGAAGCTTTTTCTTCAACGAACAAATGAAAAAGGGTAAAACAGAAGGGACAGGCCCCCTTCCCTGCTGTTGGAGTGGATGGATGAGCCTTTGGCAGAAATGCAGTTCCCAAGGAGCATCTTTGCGGTATATCCATGGGTTTCAGGAATGGGACTCGCTGTTCAGATATTTTTGTCAAAAGTTTGGGCCCGGGCATCTTAGCCTCCAGGTGTCCTGATTGCTCTGGCCGCTTTCCCTCTGCCGTGCTTGGGGGCTTCAGCTTGGCTGTTGCCTTTGGCTGGAAAAGAGTGATGAGGGACCAACAGTTAATCAATTGCTGCTCCATCAGCCCATTTGGACACGAGGACGGGTGTTTGTAGCCTGCCAGGGCTGAGCGAGACCAGCTACCAAACAGGGGTCTGATGTGGGTGGCTGAACAAGGATCTGGCCCTGGGGTAGACTTTACCCAGCCCTGCTTAAGCCAAAAAAATGGCCTGTGTCTGCTGGACAAGGAGAAGAGGCTGTCACTGCCGGGACCCTTTCCCCTCCAGCTCCCAAACCGAAGGAGAGATGGGAATAGGAGAGGGACTGCTGGCYCCTCATGGACAAACCCCTCTGCTGCCGGGCTCTCTCGTGCCTCCTGTGGCACACGGCTGGTGGAAATGGATCTGGAGAGTCTGGTTAGCAATCTGGAAGCCAGTTAATTTTTTCCAGTTGGTGGGATTCATGCTGATGAACCAATCAGAGAATTTAATGTACCTTAAACCTTCCTCGTGGGCAACTTTAATCGAGCAATTAAAGCACCACAGCATTGCTAATTAAGAGGAGAAAATACCCAGCTTGGTAATTATGTGCTTGTGAATACAGTTTTGCATCCATGGACATTTATGAAGAAAGTCTGTGGAGACTGACTTTCCAGCTGGTGGGGCAAGGGGGGAGAAGAGCTATATGGTGTGAGAGGAGGGGAAACCCCATCCAGCTGCACCCCATCACCCATGTACCGTGCTGGTGGGCACAACCCTGGCCACACAGGGTCAGGGTAAGCCAGGGGACGAAATGACACAGGTGAAGGCATTGGCAGGGGAAGCCAGGTCAGAGACAGAGACTCCAGCTGTGCTGGGCTGGGCAATGACCTGCGGCCACAGCGGCAAACCTTTGCAGCTGTGTGAAGAGATGTGGTCCAGATGCTGATGTTGGAAGGGGATGAAAGGTGGAGGCACGTGACCTGCTCTCCTTGGGCTTGGGTGCGAGGGGACGGACCCCTTTGCCCAGTGCACTGCAGGTGGGGATGCTGCTTGCCCCTGGATACCTACCCAGGGAGACCACAGCCTGTGCTCCCTTCCTTCAGTGCAGAAGGGGTGGAGAAGCATGCAGGGAGGAGGAAAGATACGCTACTGGGTTAAGGGAGCCCACCAGAGCCTTGCTCGGTTCCCTTCTCTCCCCAAACTCCTTATCYCTTTGTAAGTCAAAAGATGCTCTGAGAAGCCTCAGGCTTCTCTCCCCTTTTTCTGCTAACAGTGATTTTTTTTCCCACCCGTGTAAGAACATCACAGAGCAACCATGAGCTCCTTGTGTTGTGTCTTCATGTGAAACAGCCGATACAGGCTGTGTCGGTTGGAAACAGGACACTGGTCTTGCTGGGCTGACTCCAAGCAAACCCYCTTTTTCCTGGCTCTGAGCTACACAGGGCCCGCAGAACTGTGCCTGGGGGTCACGCATGCCTCTCTTAATCAGCAAACCTGGGATTTCAGTGCACGCATTACCAGGCTGGGCTCCACCTCCCTTAGGTCCTGCCTGGAAGCATATGTACCATATATCAAGGTGACAGATAGATGTATGTCAAAATACCCTGTCGTTGCAACTCCAGACAAACATGCTGGAATACGTTTCGCATTTCTTTGCAAATCGGTGTGGATTTCAAGAMGACTTTCTATGCAAGTCCCAGCGCACACATGCCAGCTCCGAGCCGCAGCCTTGGTGGCTGTGTTGCACCTCAGTGATGCCTGCTCAGAGTCTCCCGTGCCTGCTGGCAGGGTACCAGGCTGTCATAGCCAGAGCTAGACTGCACCAGTGCCCTGGGTGCCCACCACAGAGGGCTTCTGCCATGAGTGTACCAAAATAAACCTTTCAAGGGCAGGAGCAGTGATAGTTTCGAAGAYGCGCTATGGGAGTTATGCAAATGTCCTTTCAGTGATGCCAGGCAAGAAAATCAAAGAAACTTAGTGACTCACAAGATTTTCATTGTTGATTTGCAAGCCAGTCAGCTGCTTTGTAAAATACAGGCAATACCGGCTGGTAAGATTATATCACCTTTTGTTTATCCCATGCAAAGCCCCACACCCTAAAAAAAAAAAAGAAAACAGTTTGTTTACCAAACAACATAAGCTAGGACTGTTCAGGATCCAGGTATCAAACTTCAGATGGGAACAGACTGCAAACAAGATGTGTCAGAGGCACAAATTGCTTGTGAGGTTTGGGCTGGACATTAGGAAAAAATTCTTCCCCTGGAGGATTATCCGGCCCTGGGATGGATCACTGGGGAGGTGGCAGGATCTCCTTCCTCGGGGATTTCTAAGACTAATCTAAACACAGCCATGACCGCCCTGATGTAGTTTTGGGGATAATCCCAGCACTATCAGGAGACCGGTTCAAGCACTAGAGGCCCCTTCCACGGGTGCTGCTGGGATCCTTGGATTCAAACTTGTCTTGTACCAGGGCTTCCAGCTCACAGTCCCAGACCTGGCTGCTRATTAGTCTGTTTGGATCCCAGGTCTGCTGGGCTGTGTGTGCATGGATAATTTAGAACAGCGAGCATGCTGGARAAGGCAGGGTGCAGGACGAAGGGATCTCAGTATCTCCAGCACCTACACTCCCTCCTCTAAAACTCAAGCAAGTGGCCAACTGCATTTACTACGAAAACAAAACAAAGCAGCCCCCCCAACGTGTAAAACCATTTATTTTTTTTCTGGTTAGAAACAAACAAAAAGGACAGAGATGACTGCAGAGCTGCCCTTTCCCCACAAACAGAACAATACGTCTTTTGTCCCTGGCTGAATATTTTATTGTTTGCCACTTTTCCTCTGAGTTTGCTGTGTTTAGCCACTGACACACATGAAGGGTGAGAATGATGCTAGGCTGGAGTTCAGGTTATTGATGGGGATGAAACAAATTTCATTTGTGCTTGGTAGGTCTCTGTAGTCCCTATAAGAAGTGCCAAAGAGCAGCTGGACTGTGATGGATGGATGTGGCAGCACTCAAAGACCTTCACCAGTTTGGGAATGTGTTTTTTTGATTTGAACTTTTCTTTTCCACAGAATTTGGCCAGGTTCAGGTCATGAACACAGGTTGTTGCTCTGGATTAACAGTGTGCAGGTGCCTGGGAAGCTGTTGTTGGGGAGTTTAGAAAAAGTCTGCAGGAAAGACCTGGCATTTTGCACCAGTACTTATGGGAGGCTGGGGACCTTAAATTTGCTACCAGCATATTCAGAATCTTGGTGTGATTGCCTTGCATGGGGAAGATGCTCCTCGTTCCCACAGAGCAGTAGGACTGTGCCAAAAATTTGTTCTGTACTTGGCATGAGATCCAGATCCCACCCATGTCACTGCTTCTTGTGTGCCGACTTCTTCCCCTTCCTGATGCTGCTGCTGATGCTTCCCTGTGAAGGAGAAAGGGATCCAAAAGCTGGTGGTGCTYAGCTCTGCGGGGGCAAGGGCTGTGCTGGCCCCTGCAATGCTCTTCACTTGCTTCTGCTGGAGTGCTGGGCACCCTTATTTTAAAGCTCAGCCCCTGTATATATCTATAGCTTATGCATGTGGTGAGAGGGGTCACAAACCCTCCAAGGCTGCATACTGGTTCCTGCAGGGGCTGGCATCAAGTTCTTGGTGGTTTGTATGTTGTTTCTTCATTTATGCATCTTTGCTCCCTGAAGCCTTGCAGCAGGGATGCAGGGTTACCTCCAGCACTGATCTGCAGCAGTGGCTCCCATTCAGCCCCGCTCCTTCCTGAACACAGTGTTTACTGGGTTTGGTTTTGGTCTGGTGAAAACTGTATTTTTTTCAGAAGCCTTGGATAGTTCTGTCTAAAACCCTCTGACAAGACTGAGTTTTGGAAACAGCTTTTTTCTAATTCTAGCATTAGGCCACCTGTTTCCATCCAACTCTTGCAAGCTGTAGCATTTCCCCAGATAAGCTTTATAAAAAAGCCTTTGCTCCGAGAGCGTGCCAGGCTGTCTCACCTACATAAGTCTGCACAGTGTCACCTCGACTTCGCTCCCGCAGAAGGACGTCTGCACCAGGCAACAGAGCAGCACTCGCAGCAAACTGGGATTTGGATGTTTCCTGCTTTTTTTCTTTCTTTTTTTTTTTTAAAAGATGTAGGGAAGAAGAGCAGGRCAGAGTCAGGCGTGCTTTCAACAGTACTGATTTCCAGGCAAGAAATGAGACCTGCTGATTTTTCTACAGCAGTGCCATGCAGAAGTCCAGTTTGGGATGCAGCCAGTCTGGACCACCATGGTTCCAGTTTGCCCAGCACTACAAGTGGAATCACTCCACCTGGAAGAGCAGGGCCCTCCTTATACAACTTGTCCTGGCAGCCGTGAAATCTGGGCATTGAGCAAGAAGCTGTGCCCTTTGCTGCATGTGCCATTTGCTCACAGCCTGACGCGTAGGATTTTGCTAGCTTTGCAAAATCTTCGTGGGTGAAAATTCCCCCTGTTTCCCACTCTGCAACATTTGGGGGTGCGAAGGAGTGTGAGATGGGTTGAATTGTGGGAAGAAGGGCCAAGCAGCAGGGAGGTGATGTGAGGTGGAGTCTGGGGTGATATGAGATGACTTCGGGCAGGTGGAGTGGTGTGACGGGTTGTAAGGTAGTATTGGGGGTAGGAAGGGTTGTGAGCTGAGCAAAGGGGGTGCAAGGTGGGAATTGGGCTGCGTGAAGGGATGTAAGTTGGTGCTCAGGTGCGGGAGGTAAGGCAGTGATCGGGGGTGTAAGACAGTGCGGGGGCAAACAGCACACAGAGGATGTACAGAGCATCAGCCATGGGGCGATGCATGATCTGGGGACCAAGAGTTTGCCTGAGAGAGCCAGCCCAGCCAGCCCCCAAAACCCCCTCCAGACCACCGACCAACTTGGGGACAGAGCCTGGGCTGACCTGGGATTGCAGGAAATTTGCACAGCCTTACGAAAACACAAGGTTTGGGGCAATAAGCTGGGTGCCTCTTTTTAAGACGTGACTGTGAATAACATACTTCTCTTTCAGTGTCTGTCATGTGGGAGCTGAGATTGGAGGCATCATGCTGAAACTGGATTGAAAGGAGCTGGGATTTTGTGTGTTAGACTCTCCTGCAGCCTGGAGGGCTCTGGGACTGGTGCCTGTCTCTGGCTGTCACAGTGGCTATGACACCCTTATTTCCATCTCTGTCTCTTCCCAGCACCACCAAAGGGAGGTACACGGCTGCTCTTCTGGTGCTTGCTGATGCCCAGCTTTGTTGCAGGGTCAGGGAGAGGGGCAATTGGTGGTACCGGTGACACGGACCTGCCCCATGGCACCCTCCCAGCCGTGCTGTTGCCCTTCACAAACCTCCTGGGCTGAGCAGGGAGTCGAGAGGGAGCGACATGGGGTCGATGCTTGCATTTGCAGCCCCAAAGTAGCCCTTGGTGGTCCCACCAGGGCCACCTGCAGAGCACTAGTCCCAGACGGTGACTTCGGACTTAGAAGAGCGGCTCATTCCCAACTAGCGTATCCTCGACAGGTTCATCTATCATCTCCCGAGCTCTGCCAGCTTATTAGCAGATGTTGTCCTGTCCCCAGAGGATGGAGAGAGAGGGAAACAAATGGACCAAACTACAGATGGCTGGCAGAGACCTCCCCATGCTCGTTGTTTCTGAGACAAGCCTGCTGCTCCGGGGCCCCTTGGGCAGGTGATGCATGCAAGAGTGGGGCTGGTGGGCCGGGAAAAACAGGCAAGATGTGCTGTGGGGAGGTGGGGATCAGTGGAAGCCCCATGGTATTGACCCCAAGAGGCTGGGGTGATAATTGGGGACCCACCTATGCGACAGAGGGCTGGATATGTTCTCTGCCAAGCACAAGTTTAGTGTTCATTCTTGTAGGCTCTGCTTGTGACACTGGGACCAGCCAGGTGTCTGGGCTGCAAGCCCAGTGTAGGTGTGCAAGTCTTGAGCTGGGCTGCAGGCGAAGGTCTGCTGCTGTCCCATGTCCACTGTAAAATCACACCGTGAGATGTAGCTGCAAGGACAGGCAGCCTTGGCTGGGTTTTACAGGGGGAATGGCACTGGGGACAGAAGGAGGACACCAGTAGCAGGACTTTTGGTGGTCCATAAAGAGGCAGGACCCAAGATCCTCAGACACAGAGGAAGCGTATCAATTGCATAAAATAATTTAAAAAAAAGAAATGCCCACCTTCTGCAGGGCTCCTGGGAGGGCACTTCTGGCAGGTGGTTGCAGTGAAGACAGCAGGACAACCGTTCTGCACCTCCCTGGTGGGTGGCTTCAGATTTTGGTGGCTTCAGTCTGTGCTACAACCATGGCTGTGGAGCCCAGTAGATTTTAGACCTGGTGCGTTTGATTGAATTTTTCTCTCTGGCCACTTCTCTCTGGTTTGCTCTTAACAGAGCTAACCTGGGAGGTCCTGGTCTTCCACGTGTCACTGGCCTGGCATGAGACAGCTCAATCCAGAGCAGGACATGCCTGTCATCCTGTACTGTAGSGATTTCATATCTTGTGCAGGTTCCAAGCTGGTGCCCTCTCCCGTGCCTGCAAAAAGCTTTGGATGTGTGTCCTACTTCCATCTAAAGCAAGCACTGAGACACACAGAGGTGCATGACCCCATCCAGAGCAGCGCCTGCCCCAGCCCCAGTTGCTCTCCAGGCCTCCTCGCCTGCTCGTGCTGTCCAGGTGCTGGGAGGTGGCTCCCAACAGCTCTGCCCTGGTGCACAAATTCACCTGTAATTTGTCATTTAGGATAATTTTCCCCCTGAGTGCATCTAAAATAATTGTGAATCATTGCTACAGGTAATTAACGGGGGGGGGGGGGGGGGGGGGGGGGGTCTACAGCATTAAATGCTAAGTGATTACAATTGCTTGGTGCAAATCTGCTGCGCTTCATGTTCCCATCCTTCCTGCTGGCTTGTCTCTCCATACCTGATGTAGCACTGATTTCTCTGCCCTTAATTAAATATTGGCAGGGGGAACCACTCCAGTGCCTCTTGAGTCAAGAGTCCCCGGTTGCTGGTTGCTGCGTGGGTAGAGATGACGGTGGTTTGCAGGTCCAAGGGGGATTCACACAAGATGAAGGCAGCAAAACCTGACATGCACGCTGCCCAGCACGGACTGTGGGGCTGTCTCATTGCTCGGTTCCCATCTGGTAGGCTGTGCTCATGCCGAGTCTTCATCCTTTCCCACACAGAAAACTTTTCTTTCCCACTGGGAACTTTTCTTTCTTAGAGATTTGGGKTTTGTTT
Source organism: Phoebastria nigripes (assembly GCA_035582835.1). Lineage (NCBI taxonomy): Eukaryota > Metazoa > Chordata > Aves > Procellariiformes > Diomedeidae > Phoebastria > Phoebastria nigripes. The sequence continues at coordinate 398,779 of JAYKAV010002848.1, forward strand.
GTTTTTTTTTTTCCCAGCTGGCTACCTCCCAAATTTGTCCCCACCTGAGAACAGGGTGTAACAGCACTCGTCTCAGTCTTACCCCCAAAAACAAGGGATTGCAGACCAGAGGGTGTTGCAGCATCAGGCAGAGGGCCTTTGGTAAAGGCAGAGAGTCCCTGGCTCGTTTGGTGTGTGGCATCACAAGGACCAGTCAGCACCAGAGCTTGGCAAATATCCTGGGCTCTTCTTGGTGCAGCTGGCTGGGACAGCAAACCTCCTCTCCCAGCTCTGCCTCCCCTGTTTTCTCTCCTCTTCTGATGCCCTTGAGGAGGTGAAAGGTGTCAAGAGAGCTGGGGAGCGAAGCCAGCCCTGAGCTACTGCAATTTCCTCATGAGTCACATTTACCTTCCCTTGCATCCCCAAGTTTGGGCATTTCTGCTCCTTGATCTGATGCCCTTTGGGGAGTGGAGGAGCAGGAATTTAGGAACAAACTCTGGAACTGTTGGCCTTTGCTTTTTCCAGCCTGCTGTACCAAGATGTGATACCAACCTGCGATACCAACATCTCCGGCACGTGCAGCACGTGTAGATCCTGGTGGTGGTATTGCTTCCCTGTCTTTAAAGTAGCATTCGGTGCAAAAGTGCCACAGAAGCTGGTGACAGAGTCTGAAGAGGGACCAGCAAGCCACCAGGGACGTGTATGGCTGGAGCACTGCCTTCAGCTGCCATTGCTGGAAGTAGCTCAGCTATAAAGAGGCCGTTGTATTACTGTGCAGCATGTGATATGTGAAATATGTTGGTAGCAATCAGTCCAGGGAGATCTGTGGCAAGGAAAGGAGTGTTATTAATAAGAAAACAAATCAGCACCTAGAAGCAGAACAAACAGACAGCATGGGGGGACCCAGACCACCAGGGATGCTGGATCACAAACAAACCCTTCTACATGCTTGGAAGCAAAAATTGAGGCTGTATGCAGAGCTGGTCACTGGGGGTAAAGACGGGAAAATGAAGGTATTACCACCTCAGTAGGGAAAACCAGAAATGAGTCAGAGCCAGGAATAATGCTTGAATCACTGGAACTGGTCCTAGAAGTACTTGATGAATACAGGGACCCAGACAGAGCCTGTTTTTTCTTACTTGGAATCGAAATCTGCAAGAGAGGACAGATCCTTCCACCCCCAGACAGATACCTGACATGCCACATGTCACTCTTGAGCTAATCGATTTTCCTAATGAGAGACGAGTTGTTTGTTTGTGTGACAAATGATTCACCCGAGGGGCTGCTGGGAGAGGTGGGGGTAAGACGGAGCAGTCCGATGCCAGCCCTGGTGTGGGGTGAGCGTGTGCTCCTGCTGCACAGTCCCCAGCACCAGGAGGAGGCAGAGCAACTGAAAGCAGGTTGTGTTGTCAGAAAAAACTCAGGCTGGCTCATTTGGCCTTGCTGTCCCTCCGCAGAGAGCAGGCAGCATGCATGCACTGCCAGTTTGCTGCAACGTGACACAAGAGAGGGTGTTTTCCCTTGTTTTGTGCAAGGAAATTTGTTGCTTCGTATAGCAGCACACCAGGGGCTTGCAGAGGGACATGCACCATGTCCCAGGTGCGGAGCTTTTAATTCCTGAAACCGCCCACATGGATGCTCTTGGACACCTGGGCACACCCAGCATGAGTAGCGTGGTAACCACTGTGAAGTGAGGACTGTGCTGTAAATATGCCCCGTAAATGATGGTTCTTAGAATAGTTTACAAGCTGATTTCCAGTGCTGCCTGGTTTGATTTTTGCAGCGTTCCCTGCCCCAGGGCCAGGCGGTGGCCCAGAGGGGTGGCTGCAGTGAGAAGAGCTCTGGGCAGGAGGCATGGGTGCAAGGAGAGCACCTCGAGCTTTGCAGGCAGCTCGCGAAAAGCAGAGGCACCCAAGTCTGCTTATGAAACAGTGGGGAACAGGTACCAGGATGGCAGTGAGTACAGCCTGGGGGGAGAGGCAAAAGCAGTTTTCACAGAGCCCAGTTTCCAGCTGGACAGCTGGCGGGGTGACTCACCCAGACGTTGGGGAGAAGGGCTGGTTTCCCATGCACTGGGATGGGGGTAAGAGTGGGGTCCAGCTTTGCRCTGGTGGGATTCGCCAAGCCATGGGGTGCCCCTCATCCAGGCGCATCCCTCTGACCTCTGCCCGTTCCCTCCTCTGCAGCCTGCCAGCTGGGATTTTACAAGTCGGCCCCCGGGGACCAGTTGTGTGCAAAGTGCCCCTTGCACAGCCATTCGGAGAGCCGGGCAGCCCGCGTGTGCCGCTGCGACAGCAGCTTCTACAGGGCGGTGCAGGACCCCCCCTCGGCCGCCTGCACGCGTGAGTACCCCGGCTGCCCAGGCGCCCATCCATGCTGCTGCGGGGCAGGTGTCACCTCCTCAAACACAGCAGATGCTCCCGGGCTGAGCCCATCATGCACCCATTGCCTCTGTGCACGCTGCCCAAGATGCTAYAGCAGCCTTTCAACCCCGGGTCTCCCTTCGGCGCACGAGCTGAGTCCCCTTTAGCTGCACTCCCTCACTGCCCTCTGTCTCATCCTCATCCTGCTGCTCTCCAAACATCCCTGGCCYGAGTCTGCTCCCCTCCCAGGGCTCTCTCCTGCAACAGAGCAGGGTAAGACCGTGGCTCTGCCAGCAAGATCGCCCGCTCACGCACCAGCCAGCGTGTCAGCCACTTGCTGGCTGCTTTCCTTTGCAGAAATGCCCAGGGTGGTCAGACCTCTGGAAGACCATGGGGCAGCGCAAATGCTGCTGCACTCTCCTCCGCTGTGGGTGGACGGTGGCACTTGTTATATGGTTTCCACTCAGCTCTCTGCACTAGGCTGCTTTGAGGGACCCGGTGCTATTAAAAGGGGACAAGAGCATCCCAGGAGGAGTCTTCCTCTCTGCAGTTGGTCCAGGAGGGCTGAAAGGCTGCTAGCTGAAGCCAGGGTGAAAGACAGGTCAGCAACATCTGACTTGTGTTTCCCTAGGGCATATCCACTCAAGATTGTTAATCTCCCCAGGAAATGTGAATTTACCCTTCCCTTTAGATGAGCAGGTCCTGCTCTCCACCCTCCAGCCCATTGACACCTTGGCGCTTCCCCTAAAATCTTCCCACATCCCCATTGCTTCCTGCTTCCCCCAGAACAAACATCAGCTCTTCCCTGCCTGGCACTTGGCATCCTGATCCAGAGCACCTTACCTCCACGACATTTCACCCCAAGACCTGTCTGTGTCTTTGCTGTCTTCAGTTTGGAGCATTTCCCGCTCTGGGCAGCTCTGTCTTCCCTGTAGCATCGTTTGTACGTGCAGGTACATGCTGCCCAAGGTGCACCTCCCCCTTGGTCCCATACTCTGCCAGTCCCAACAAACTTCAGCAGCCCCGGCTCTGCCTGAAACTCTGCTTCTTTTCCAGGGCCCCCCTCTGCTCCTGTCAACCTGATCTCCAGTGTAAATGGCACTTCGGTGACACTGGAGTGGGGCCCACCCCTGGACAAGGGGGGACGCGCTGACATCGTGTACAACGTGGTCTGCAGGCGCTGCGCGGGGGACGCTGGCCAGTGCGAGGCRTGCGGCAGTGGGATCCGCTTCGTGCCCCAGCAGATGAGCCTGGTGCAGGGAGCGCTGACGGTCACCAACCTCCTGGCCCACACCAACTACTCCTTTTGGGTGGAAGCCGTCAATGGCGTGTCTGACCTCAGCCTGGAGTCCAGGAGAGCTGCAGTTGCCAACATCACAACGAACCAGGCAGGTAGGAGGAGCAGACACCCCTCTCCAGGCTTTGCCTGTGTGGGTGATGCTGATGTTGCTCCGACGTTGCTCCAGCCAGTATCTGCAGGAGCCAGAACCTGCCCTAGCAGCTAAGGGCTGGTTTGGGGATGGGCATGGGACCCCCAGGAGATGTGACCCTCATCCTCTCTGCTGCTGGAGGTGGGCTCAGGGAGCCGGGATGGGCTGAAGACAAGCTGCTGCCCAAGGCAACTCTTACCCTTCTTTGGTTCGTGGTATCCTTTTGCATCCTCCTTTCCCTCCACTTCAACCTGCAGCCGCTGATGGAGGCTCCTTTTCTGCAGGAGACAGGGGGCATGGAGAACACTTGTTTATTGACAGATCACTAAGTGGAGCATGAATCTTTCAGGCTGTTCCTCCAGCCTTCTGTCCCTTCCCAAAGGGCCAAGCAGCAGTTCATGCTCTGCTCTTAGCTCACACCAATGCCAGGCCCTGGCAGGTGACAAGCAACGTTTGCTGGGAAAAGTCTCTCTCATGCATGTCTCATCTTTGCAAATCCCTTGCTGTGAAATGCTCTTTCCCCAGGAAATACTTCTGAGCAACGCTCTAGCCCAGGTGGGCCAGGACCTTGCTCCAGGGTCACCTGGGCATCTCCCTAGAGCAGAGCCCTGCTAAGCTCCTTTCCATGGAGCACGCTGCAGGAAGAGGGGACAGGGCAGGGACTGACCATTCTTGTTAATCCTCCCAGTTGGAAACGAGCCCACGGGAACTTCCCGTGATGCTGAGCCCCTTCTGCTCTCATGGCAGTGGTGCCAGCAGGAGAAACCCGGGGAGCCTCGTTGGGTTAGCTCATGGCTGGCACGAGAACAAGGCCTTTTTGTTACTAATGCCTGCCCATAGCACTTCTTCAGCCCTCCACTGAGCCCWCGTGGAAACGGCTCAGTCCTGCCTGCTCGCTCCTGCATGATCCCTCCAAGTGCTGATGAGCAGCATCAGCCTGATGCCTCGGAGGGGGATGGTCTCGGGAAGTGCTGAATATTCCCATTTCAACCTCTCTGCTGGAAAGTGGATGCTGAGCAGGTGCTGCGAAACCAGCGGGGTTGGGAATTTGGTAGTGATTGAAGTTTAGCTGCCGTGCCTGCGCAGTGCTCCAGCTGCCRCACACCACAGAGCATCCCTGCTCACCAGGAGGGGCTGAGGGACCCCTGCCACACTGCACGGGGTGGCTTGCCCATGCTGGGTGCTGGTCACTCTTGTYCCCCCAGCCCCAGGTGGCTGAGCAGGGCAGGAATGGGTGCAGCAGAGATGCCCTGGGGCTGTTTGGAAAGRTGGTGTTGCACGTGCCCATGGGGTTTAGCTGATTCCCACCATCCCACCCTGTCCAAGCTCCCCAGGGTCCTGTGTCCCAACAATGATTTCTGTTTCTCAGAGGAGCCAGCTCGAAGAGGAACTAAGCTATAACTGCTGCCTTTCAGTCCCTGGGTGCCCCACTGCTGCTGCAGACCCTGCGGCCTCTTTTGGTCTCTGTGCCGCTCCAGCGAGACCCCTGCACTGCAGCCACGGCAGACAGCAGCTCCATCTTCCCCAGAGCCACCACATCCCATTTTTCATTCGGCAGTTAGGGTCATAAGGGGTGCCTGACCCCTTCCCATAAGTGGGACCCAATGGCTGCGCCTGGCCATTGCAGCACCCCACCACACTCTCTGGGATCCTTCCAAGGGGGATTTTCCCAGAGAGAAAAGAAGCCAGTGAGTTCGGTCCTCTGGCTGTGGCAGCTCCAATTCGGACACGGCAGGCACAAGGACCAATTCACAGGCTCCCAACCCAGGCCCAGGCAGATGACAAGTATCTCAGGGCAGGAGAGCACCCCCAGGGCACCTTTAGAGTGATGCTCAGTCCCTGATCACCCCTCTGGGCATTTATCATCTCCCCTTTCCCTCTTCCCCTGCCCCTCTCCCCCTTCCCCAGATGGGGCCGGAGGGGTCAGGGTCCTGCTAGGGATCTGCACGACCTCCAGCCCCACAGCCCCTTCTCCTTTCTGGCTCCAGATCACAGTGAAGCACCAGTGTCCCCTCCTGCCTGTGCTGGGACAGTGCTCTCCTCTTTCATCTCCTCGGAGCCTGCTCACTCCATGGGAAAGAGATTGAGGCAACTGAAGCAAACAAAAGCCTGTTTGCAAGCCCCTTCACAGCATTCATCTCCACATGGCTTTAGTTAAAACAGAAGCATGGTTTAAACCAGGGGTCCTGCATGGGGCTCCAGTTCCACCCTTCCCTGCTGCTGTGTCCTGCTGCCCTCACCCATGCAGGACGCCCACCAGCAGGCACCTAACACCCTGCCGTCTGCGTCCCCAGCCCCGTCCCAGGTGGTGGTGGTCCGCCAGGAGAGCACGGGCCAGAACAGCGTCACCTTGCTGTGGCAAGAGCCAGACCAGCCCAACGGTATCATCCTGGAGTACGAGATCAAGTACTATGAGAAGGTAACACTTGAGCTTGCTGCCGCAAACCGGTCCCAGCGTGGTGGATTTAGACAGGGGCATGGCTCGGTTTAAATCCTGGTGGTACAATTGCTGCTATCAGCCAGCCTTGCACAAAGGACTATTTTGGAAGACTTTGTGGTTGCTGTGCTGATGCAGCAAGGTTTTTGGTGTTGCTTTTCCCCAGGACAAGGAAATGCAGAGCTATTCAACTCTGAAATCCAAGGGCACCACTGCCACCATCTCTGGGCTCAAGCCTGCAACCCGCTACATTTTCCAGGTTCGGGCTCGCACCTCTGCTGGCTGCGGGAGGTTCAGTCAGACCGTGGAGGTGGAAACAGGGAAGCCAGGTGAGTGTGTGCAGTTGTGGGATGTGGGAAGTGTGGGGCAGGGAGCATGGGGGATGGCGATGCCCTTGTCCATGGCGATTGTGCCTCTGTCACACAGGGAAGAGAGGCTGGAGGCACATCTCCTGGGGTTTCAACCTGCAGGGCTTGCTTGAGGTTGCCCTCCTGAGATGTGTTTATACGTTAGGGAGAAGAGGGAGGAAGGACACAGCAGTTAGGGCAGGGAAGACCTGGTGAGATCCTGAGGCTCCAGACTCCTCTCTGCACTGGTTTGCTGTATCCCTATGGCTTTCCCAGATCTGTGCTTGGTTTCCCCACGTGTAAAGGGTCCCTGTACACTGGGAGAGCCCCAAAGATGGGGCTGGATGGGGAATGGTGCTTCATCTTTGAAGAACATGACCCCAGTGGGTAGGTGAGTTTCTGAGCACAGCAGAGAACTCCTCACTCCATCTTGCCTCCTTCCTACCCTGCTTCTTCCAGTCTCTCTCCGGTACGACACAATGACGATTGTCTGGATCTGCCTGACACTCATCACTGGCCTCGTCACATTGCTGGTGGTCCTAATCTGCAAGAAGAGGTAAGTGTCTTCTGGAGGTCAGTGCGGCTTGTCACCAAGCGGGGCAGGAGGGATGGGAGAACTTAGGCGCAACTTCTCTCCTCTCAGTTTGTCCAGAACATCCATAGGTCAGGGGTTAATAAGCAACCAAGAGATTTCATTTAGGGGTCACCCTGCCTCCACTTTCCCTGAGGCAGAGCCAGTCTCCAGACCTTCCCCTCATGCCAGCAGGCTGAATAGCAGTAGCAGTAGCAACGGCAATAGCCATAGCAATAGCCATAGCCATAGCAATACCAGTACCACTACCACTACCACTACCACTACCAGTACAAGGGCTGACTGGATGGACTAGGGGGTAGGTCAGGAGTGGAGAGAGCTCTTCTCCATCAGAAAGGTCCAAGGCGGACTGTGTCTGCTACATCTCAGCGTGGCTGAGCCAGGCGTGTGGAGTGCACATGCCGCTGCCCAGAGGAGACAAAAGGGCTGCAGCTTTTAGCACTGCCAAGCCTTGGAGAGCACCTGGAAAGTACCTTGCTCCAGGCCAAAGTGCCAGTCCAGCAAGACGCAGGGATGCAGCTGGTGGAGGGCCAAGCATTAGCTCCACCTCCTCCTGGGCTGCCTACAGCCCTGGCATGCACTGCCTTCCACCTTGCCTTTGGGCTGCTTGTGGGAGCGAGGGACAGGAGCACCTCTTCTGACCTTTGTGTCCCCATGGCAGGCACTGCGGGTACAGCAAAGCCTTCCAGGACTCCGACGAGGAGAAGATGCATTATCAGAATGGGCAAGGTAGGACCCTCCCTGCTGCAGCCCCTGGGATGTGAAGGACCTCAGCCCTGTGGATGGGCAGGGACCTGGACCATTACCCTCTGGCACTGCTGTGGTTTCCAGGGGGAAGGGTTTTGACCACTGCCTGTTTCTGGGGATGTGTCTAGGAGAGCTGAGCAGGGCCTCTGATCCCAGGGGCATCCTGGTAATGGGGTTGAAGGGCTGCACAGTGTAAGATGGGACTGCAACACATTCATCCCAGACAGCAGCAGGCCAGAAGAGTGGAAAATTCATCACAGGCGAGAGGTGGGGGGGTGATGGAGGGGGACAATCACACGGAGGGGGATATCACATGGAGGAGACCTGGGCAGCCAGGTCCTGGACTGCTCTGAGGACACTGCTATGCCAAAGAGTGCCTTGGGTTTCCTTGGGGCTGCAACCTCTGTGGCTCCTCAGCATGTCAACTCAAGAAGTCCTGCCCCTGCCCATCCTGTGCCTGGCTGCTGGGGTCCCCTACTTCACTGCAGGGCTGCCTGAAAGAGCTTATCTCCTCTCTCCCCTTTGAAACCTGGCAGTGAAGTTCCCCGAGTCAAAGTTCTACGTGGACCCCCACACGTACGAGGACCCCTGCCAAGCTGTGCACGAGTTCACCCGTGAAATCGAGGCCTCCCGGATCAAGATCGAGAAGGTCATTGGGTCCGGTGAGTCCCCAGGCATGAAATAAACTCTTTGGAGGCAGCCTAGCGCAGAGGGTTGATATTCAGCTGGCGTGACACTGACGGCTCAGGCTGACACAGCAGATGGCTCAGCCTGTCCCGTGTGCTCCAATGTGGCCACCCTGCTTTCAAACCTCGGAGCAAGCGTCTGGGGTGACAAGATGCAAATGAAATTGCAAGCAAAATGGTAAATTTTCAGAACAAAAAGGTTTTTTGCTTAGGAACAGGGTCTTGCAGAAGCACGGGGCAGAGCCAGAGCTGGAACTTCACCAGCAGCATCCCAAGGGTTTAGGGAGGCTCACCCTGTGTGCTGAATGACAGTACGGAGCCAAGCAGAGCAGCATGAGGAAGCCTGGCTGAGAGACATCCCTGCTGCTCTAAGAGACTCCCAAATTTGTTCATTAAAAGCAGTAAAGCAAGTACCACTGTAATCACTCTTGGTCCATCGCCTTCAGTAAAAGGCATCACAGAGAGGTGGTTTCTGATATTTCTGCCCAGTTCCCAGAGGTGGCACTGGAAGCCAGAGATGGGCAATGCTTTCTGTACTCCGAGGCAGCGATGCACAAAGAGCCCAAGAGTCCTGAGGGGCTGGAGCACGCCGCGAACGTGCCGGCAAACCGGGTGATCCATGGTGTTGGTGGGTCGGTGCAAGAAGCTGAGGAGCTCCCCATGCCCTCACCTTCCCTTGCCTTGCAGGCGAGTCCGGAGAGGTGTGCTACGGCCGCCTGAAGCTGCCAGGGAAGAGGGAGATTCCTGTGGCCATCAAGGCACTGAAAGCAGGCTACACGGAGAAGCAGAGACGGGACTTCCTGAGCGAAGCCAGCATCATGGCGCAGTTCGACCACCCCAACATCATCCACCTGGAAGGGGTGGTGACCAGGAGTATGTGGCTGGCAGGGTTGGGGCCCCATGGTGGGGCAGAGCTGAGGCATATCTCCCTGCGGGCACCCTGGGAGATGGGGGTCAGGGATCACTTTGGGTGCACTCCATCCTTCGGCTGACCCGGTTGCTCGCTTGTCAGATGTCCATTTACACGGGGTCCCCTCCATCCCACCCCCTTGCCTTCTCTTACAGGACAAACTTTCCATGTGGCAGCTCCCCACCTTGCTCTGCAGTGTTCCCCAGGTCAGGGTTATTGGTTTAGGACATGTCCTACCCATTAGCATTTATTTTAAAGGCTGCCTGTATTGAATCATAATTTGAAGTCTTCCTTCAAAAAGGCACATTCTGATGCAAAGAGTTATGCTAATGGCATGCAAATTTCAGCAGGATAATGAAGCTGACCTAGCCACATCAACAGCACCTGGAGGAAGGGGTAAGTGTTGGGGTTATTGCCACATCCCCACCGTTGTGCCCGTCCTGCATGGTGCAGGGGTGAGACCACTCTGCGGAGCTGCAGGAGATCCACAGGCCTGGATTCATGTCTCTCCCAGTAAAAGCCTGGCACTGGGCTTCCCGGAGGAAGGTGACTTCTCTGCTAACTTGACCTCCCTTGTCTTCCGCAGGCAAATTGGTAATGATTGTTACTGAATACATGGAGAATGGCTCGCTAGACACCTTCCTCAGGGTAAGGAGCTCTTTTGTATTTTTATTCATTGCACATCCCCCTGGGTTGAGAGGCTGGAGGAGAGGCTGATTCCTGCTCCTCAGCCTCACGGCCACTGCAACCCCTGCGCAAGAGCGGTGTGCTGTGGGCTCTCACCTCTCCAGCAGACACGGGCTTCAGGGCATCGCAGCTGGCTCCCCAGATTGGCACTGCAAAGGCAGGGGCACCTGCCTGAGCTGCGTGTCAGAGGCTCTGGGCGGACAGGAGGTGGGCTGGGGGGACAAGAGAGAGGCACTGGGGTTAGAGGAGGTACTAAGCCAAAGATGAGAGGTACTAGGGGGTTAGTTTAATGAGAGCAGCATCAATAGGATGCTGGTGAAAACCGTGAGTGAACTCTGGGTTATTTCCTTTCCAGAAACATGATGGGCAGTTCACCATCATCCAGCTGGTGGGCATGTTGCGCGGCATCGGAGCAGGCATGAGGTACCTGTCTGACCTGGGCTACGTGCACCGGGACCTGGCTGCCCGCAACATCCTGGTGAACAGCAACCTGGTCTGCAAAGTGTCTGATTTTGGCCTCTCACGCATCCTGGAGGATGACCCTGATGCTGCGTACACCACCACGGTGCGTGGCTCCTATCATTGCAGTATTGTTGATCCTTACTGATGGTGATTGCCCCAGGCCACTGACAGATGGAAAAGTTAGACGCTCTCAAGTCAAGATAGGCAGGGCAGGAATGGAGACAGTCACCTCACTGCTGATATCTGGACCAAGAGCATGAACCCAAAGAGCTTCTGAGCCTTAATGAATTGTCCTTCATACAGGGAGATCCTAGAACTGAAGCGTGCAGTGAACAAAGAGAAGCAGGGAGCTGATCAAACCTCCCCAGCCCACAGCTCCTGTGGGCATGCGTGGCCCACTGCACAGGGACAGTCCCATGTCCCTGTTGCAGTCCTTCCCTAGACTGTGTAGCTCCATCCACTCCTTCAGTTGTCCTAGAGCCATCGGTCAGCAGGTGGGTGTTATGGTACACTCTTCAGTAGCATGGTCACACACTAGTTTTTCCATGTGACTTTGCCTCATTCCAGGGTGTGGAAAGGGGGGGAATTGGCTTTGCAACCTAGATGATTTTGTTTTAATGTAGGACACTTTTGCCTGTGAAGCCATTTTAAGATTTTTCTGGCCAACCTGACAGCTCTGGAGCTTGATGTTCTCCTCCACTGGAGGTCGTCAGAGGCGAAATGAAATACATTGAGGGAACGTGCTCTTTTTGCACTTCTCTGGCCATGAAAGGAATTAGTGTGCTCCCCAGGCACACCTCTGGCTGGGAAAATGTGGTGGATAGACGGTTCCTGATGGAGGCCAGTTTGGAGCTGCAGCTGAGGAGTCTGAGCGTCATTTTTCAGAAGGACCAAGACTAGAGAAGCAGAAAGAGCTTCAGGTTACCTTGGGGTAGCTGATGGCAATGCAGACCATGGCCCAAAGCAGTTGCAGCTCTGAGGGATGAGTGCACAGTGACCCAGCCTGGAGAACACAGCCTTTATGCTCTTGGCTTGGCTTCAGCCAAGTGGAGAAGTGAGCCAGAATGTGTCCTGTGTGTGTCTTTGCATTCAGCTGCTCCCTTTGGTATCTCAAGAAATAACTTGATATTCCAGATCCTTTAATTTTGGGGAAGGTTCCTGCTGCTTGGTTCAAGTACAGCATCTTCTGCATCTTGCCTTTGGGACTCTCAGAGGAAGGGTAAGAGGGGGCCCAAGATCATCTAGGGCTTCCTCATGTCAGAGCAGCCCATCTCCTTGTCCGTGGCCTACAGACACACACATCGCCTGGCCTTCCTCCCACCAAGCCAGTTTCTGAGCTTTCCCCCAGTGCTTTTAATCTTTGTGAACAAGTTTCCAGAGACAGTATGTCAGTGACCACACTGGGTCAGGAAGGTGACCTGAGTGACCAGAGCTCATGTATTGACCTACCTGCTGACCTTTTCCAATCCTGCCCAGTTTCTAGAGACACTGTCTCATGTCCCCAGTATGAATGCAAGCAGGGAGGTGACTAGAGGATGGAGCAGCCACCGGGAATGTCACAAGCAGAGGCTTTGAGGCATCTTGGCACAGTGAAAGCCACCAGAGCTGGTTGCTCTGGAGGAAGACTAGATGCATAGTCTGGATAGAGCTGAACCACAAGGATGCAGTGACAGGATCAGGAGCACGAGATCTCTGGTGAGGCCTCAGTCCGGGTATCCTGAAAATGAGGATGCTTTCTTGTCCAGAAACTTGTGATAAGATGGTATCCTGTGTTCCTCCTCTGTCATCCTCGACCTGCTCACGAGATTACTTTCCCAAAGGGACTTTCCCAAAGGACACATCATTCATCTTCAGTCCCCATCAAGGAGTGCACCAGAGCAGGCAGGACTCAGTTGGGTGGAGGCAACTCTCCCTAGACAGGGATACCTGAAAGGTGTTCCCAGGCTCATCATGCCTGCCCCAGCTGCTCTGGGAAACCCACATGATGTTCCCTACACCACAACTTTCCTCTTCAGATGGCTGGCAACCACATTTCCAGCTTAAATGTATTCTTAGCCCATATATTGCTGATTTTTGTCAGCATGGTCCTTTAATTCAACAAGTCCTCCTCTTCAGTGCTTGCCTGCCAAAGCAGTAATGGACAGGGAGCACATGCCATCGCTCGCCTTGTCTGCTCAAGTCAGGCTCTCTGCCTGCGCCCAGGGTCAGCTCCATGCTTTTGTGCTCTGGTAGCTCTCAGCTCCACATCATCACTTTCAATTCCTCTCTCTTGAACACTGAGGGCCAGAATTATGCATGAAGAAGACCTTGTAAAACAGCACAGCTTTCTCCTTGCTCTACTGGAAATACCTTGAAGTCATCCTTCAGGTACACGTCTAGGTTTATCTTGTGCAGATTACCTCCTCAGTCCTTTCCAGAAGTTGCCATCCCAGCGTATCGCTTGTCTAATCTGCTATCCCAGCTGCAGAGAGGTAGGGATGCCTGAGCCCTGCATGCTCTAAGCCTCCCCTGTTGCTCACTTTTTCAGGGGGGGAAAATCCCTATTCGTTGGACGGCTCCGGAGGCCATCGCATACCGCAAGTTCTCCTCAGCCGGTGATGTGTGGAGCTACGGCATCGTCATGTGGGAGGTGCTGGCCTACGGCGAGCGCCCGTACTGGAACATGACCAACCGGGACGTGAGTGGATGCGGGGCAGCATGGTGGCAAGCCTGCCTCTCCTCCTGCCCTCACCCAAGCCAGCCTAGCAGGGGAAAAGGGACCCAAAGAGCAGCCTTTGCCTCTCCTCACATCTCCGCAGGGCTGTGCACAGCRTGCTTGTCCCCTCAGTGGGGACATCAGCGTGTTGCCCATCGTTGCACCGTGCAGCCTTTCCCTTTGCAGCACCGTGGCTCCTGGCTGTGCCTGGTTGTGTGCACTGTGGGTCTCCCCATCCCTGTCTGCTGCTCTGTATAAGCATTTCTGCTGGCTGGAGAGCTTCAGCACGTGCTGTGCCACCTTTCCCATTCCCTGGAAGGGGTCAGGGTTTCCCTAGGATCACTGCAGCCCCACTGCATTAGCGTGCCAGTCCTTCCTGCACCCAGTGCTGGGGGTCCATCCCTTCCACTGCCCACGTGAGGCTAATGAGAGCCCCAGGCTTGTACCACCCAGCAGTAGGCTTTGGGCTTGTCAGAGTTATGTGAAGCCACTGTTACCTCAAGAGTAGCATAAAAACTGTAGGAAAATGTAGGTTATATTCCTGACTACAACCTGGGAGCAAAATTTCCAAAAGGAGGCAATAAAATGAATATTTTGACTCTGCAGAACCACAGGACTCCTTTTTTTTACCTACGGGGACTAGAAACCTATCTGCCTTCTCCCTGCTCTGGGAGTCTTGAGAGTGTCCTCTCTCCCTAGTGTTTTTATTACTTTAGAAAGTGGGTTTGGTGACAACAGGGCATGGATGCAGTGGTTTACACTACCTCCTCCGCACAGTTCCTTTGAGCAGGGTTTCCTCCAGCCTTGCTGAGAGGTAGCAARCCCTGGCTGTAGAACAACTGAATGTGAGCGCAGCTCCTCGTGGCTTGTCGGCTGGAGGGAAGCTGCAATATTTTAGGCCTGTTGGACCACTTAATAAATCYGCTGTCACAGCAGTGATTTCTTGTGTTTGTATGGTATCCAGCCTGCTTCCAGCTCTCCACAGAGACTGCACACAGCTCGCTGGCAATGCACTTGTCATGTAGCATGAATCTTGTGTACACCCGCCCTGCTTCCCCATCTGATGGCCCCGGCAGCTCATGCACCAGGGATCTTCCTTGTGCGCTGCCGTCTGGGGTGCTCGGAGTCGGGCAGGAGTGGAGCTCCACTTTGGCATGTGGCTTCCTTCCAGGTCATTAACTCGGTGGAGGAAGGCTACCGCCTGCCTGCCCCCATGGGCTGCCCCACAGCCCTGCACCAGCTCATGCTGGATTGCTGGCAGAAGGACCGCAGCGAGAGGCCACGCTTCTCCCAGATTGTCGGCATCCTGGACAAGCTCATCCGCAACCCTGACAACTTGAAGTGCACAGCCACCGTGAACCGGTAAGTGCTCCCTGAGCCCCCACGATGAGCAGGGGTTGACAGCTGATGCTGGGCAGAACCTGTGGGTTGCAGCGAATAAGGGATATTTCTGTCCAGCTCTAGCAGCAGTGGCTTCCCTGCAACCATGGACATGCATGGGGCCCATGGGCACAGGTTGTGGTGGGCAGTGGGAATCATCCTGCATTTCACTGCCTTGCTCCCACCGTGGCATCCCCACACCAGGGTCTGGCCAAGCATGTGCAGCAGTGCCCACCCAGCGACGTGCCTGCCTTTACCAGCCTGCAAGGGCTCTCTCTGTCCTGCCCTCCTCTGCAAGGTGACAGGCTCTTTGAGGTGGACCTCACAGTCTGGCCACCTAGGACCAACACCTCTTGGGCTAACCCCTTCCATCCTGCTCCCAGGTTCACCCAAACACCCTTCAACAGGGGTCTCCTCGACCTGGCCAGCTGTCTGACAGTGGAGGACTGGCTGGACTCCATCCGGCTGGGGCACTATCGGGACAACTTTGCCATGGCAGGGTACTCCTCCCTGGGCATGGTGATGCGCATGAACATCGAGTGAGTACCAGAGAACAAACAGCACCAGTTGGATTGCCCTGCACCATCCCACTAGCCCCAAACAGTGACCATCCTGCCTTGGCTTGCTCAATCTAGTTGGTCCCTGATGCCAGAGGAACACCCCTAAGGAAACRGTGTTGAGACCTGGGACAATGTCCAAGGCTGTGCTGACCTTTGAGAGAAGGTGTGGGAGTTGTACTGAGAGGGTGTGAGCACCAAGTCACCTCTGGTGCCCTGTGGTGTCTCTCCAATGTCATCATAGGTTCATAGGTAATTCAGGTTGTAAGGTGCTTCAGGAGGTCATATAATCCAACCTCCTGATCAAAGCAGGGTCAGATATGAGGTTGCTATCTCCTTGCACTTCTCACCTTTGTTTCCCCTGCAAAAGGCACGTCTGTGTGGCTGCGCCATATTGCACAGCTTCTCTGGGATCATTGGGAAACAAATGGAGCTGGGGGGCACCTCAGAGCTTCTTCAGACCCCAGTGTGCCGGACTGGCTCCCTGCTCAGTGCAGCTAGGCAGGGAGGCACCATCCAGGGTCTTGGTGTGAGTGGAAGCTCATAGCCAAGTGACCAAGGCTGGGTTAAGTAAGGAGAGCTGGGGAAGATGTGTCCCACCACCCATCCTTCTCCTTCTGCTGTAAGGATCTTGCTCTGCTACCTGTCTAGGGGGTTTCCGAGGTGGCTCCAAGCAGTACCAGAAAAGACGGCCACTATACCTGCTCCTACCCTGGGCTTACATTCCCCATCCTTTGGTGTTAGCATTAGTGCCAGGGCTGGCAACAACCTCTCCTGCCTCTGAGGAGACTTGTTCCCTGTCAAACGGCATGGAGCTGCCAGACAGTAGTTCCCGTGACTCCGGAAGGATGTGACAGTGCACACCTTGGTTGTGGTGCAGCAGGTAGAGAAGGAGCCAGTGAAAGGGAAGATGGAAAGACGCAGGCAGAGGGCTGTCGTGCATTGATCGGGGGCTGTACTTGGGGCCTTTGCTGAGGGATTGAGCTGATACCGATCCTTGTTTTTCATGCACATCAGGGAAGCTTTTGAGTGGGGAAGGTTCATCATCCATCTGTCTTTCTGACTGGGTTATCTGAGGGCATCTCGCTAAAACTGAATCCAATTTCAGAGCATCGATCTTGTCACCTACTAGCCTGTCAGGAGCGATCCCCCTCCTGCTCCTGCTCCCCCCCGGGGCTGTCACAACAGCCCTGTCAGGAGAATGTGCCCAAGGGAATGACAGCCTCTCCATCCCTCAGCAGCAGCAGCAGCCTTGTGCTGATGGGCACGCAGAGAGGAGCCAGGCCGGTCCATGGGGTGTGCACATGGGGAGCAGTGTCTCTCTGGGGCCTGGCACAGGTCCAGCCCATGGGGTGTCTGACAGTGTCCTTGTTCTCCAGGGACATTCGGAGTTTGGGCATCACCATGATGGGCCACCAAAAGAAGATCTTGAGCAGCATCCAGGCCATGAGGTCCCAGCTGCTGAACACAAATGGCCCGAGGAGGCATCTCTGATCACTGGCTTTGCAGACCCGCATCGGGCATTCCTTAACACTTACCCTGGAAAAGGGGCAGCAGGGTGGTGAGCAGGAAAAGGGGCACCAGACCAGGACCTGGAGCCCCGCCAGCATCTCTTTGATTTCAGCATCAGTGGAAATGTGGCTTTCCAGATACCTCGATGGTCTTGCTGCCTCCTTCCCCCGTCTGAAGGGGGGAGCAGCCTTCCAAGTGGGCTAGGGACATGTCATGCCTCTCTCCATCCTCCACTGTGTCCTTATGGGATTGGGGGTCCCCACACAACTATGCAGGACGGGTGGTAACCCCTTCACACAGTGGGATGGCCCCAGCCGCACCTGTAGATGGAGGGGTATCAGACGCAACAGCAATACCAGGAGCAGTGGGACTGGGCTTGCCATGACACACGGCTCCTTTGGATCTGACAACTGGGGAGTTTGTTGGATCTCTGAACTGAGGAGGGCCCCATGGGCTGCCACACAGCAGAGACAACCCTGCTCCCAGTACCTCCCTGTTCCAGTATACTCCAGCCTGGACCTCCTGAACTGCACCAGCCTGCAGGTCATGGTACACCTCTACCAAGCCCAGGAGGGCAGGGGACAGAGTACAAGCTGTCAACGCCAGGAAGAGCTGGCTCTGCGTGTAGAGGAGACTTCCCCAGCATGGAGAAGAGGTGGCCAGAGTCTGCTATCTGGAGCCCCAAGAAGCCCCAGGGTGCCGCAGGAGGCTCTCCACCTCTTGAATCCACCAGCACTGCTCCTCTCTGGATCCAGCACAGGCATCCCAGGGCAGCCCAGGCACKTTTCTAGGGCCACAAGCTCAGGTTTCTCCCCCAGCAGAACAACCATCCTGGCCTCCCGCAAAGCTGTACCAGAGCAGAGAGAAGTGGGAGAGTTTGCTCCCATCTCACACGATGGAGGGACAGAGAGACTTCTGCCAAACTCTACTTTGTTCTTATATTGCCCTAGAGAAACCCAAGAACTGTCCCATTACCACGCTACCTGCCTATGCCCAGGGCTGCCATGTCATCTGCAGAGGAGGAGTCCTGAGCAACATTTCCAGCTGCAATCACACAGTCCTATGGCTGGGGACAGGGGCTCTGGGCAAAGAGGATCTTCAGCACTACCCAGCTGGTGAGCCCGGTGACTGGGAGGTTGGTCTTTCCTCCACAGCTCTCCTCTCTCCTCCACAGGAGCATCTCTTTTGGTGAGCTTGCCTGGTGTGGAGCAGTGGCCTCCAAAGACTTGTGGAGCTGGTCTGAGAGGCTGAGCTGGCTGTAGAGATGCAGATGTGCCACGGGGGGGGCGGGGGGCAAGGGGGAGGGTAGGCTGTGGGCTGGGAAGGTTTCTCTTGGGTGTAAATACAATTTTCTATGGGTTTGGGAACTGTTTTACTGAAATACGATGTTAAGTACACAAAAATGGTCTCAAAGCACAGAAGCCTCAGTTGTGGGGCTGAACTCACTGCAAAAAAATCTGCTGGGAGCGTGGCTGGGGAGGCGGGCTGCTGGAGAAGGAGAAGTGCTGGAGGGGAGCCACGCTGACTGCCAGGGACCAGCCTGGCCCACAGCATCCTGTCCTTGGCACTGGCACAGTAAATCCAGCATCACTCAAATGCAGGTACTGGTAGGATCTGGCCTGAGGTCTGTTCCTCCCAGTGCTGTTTGGGCACCAGGGGGTTGGGGGGAGGGTTAAAGCCATTTCTCAGCTGCAATAATCCTGGCTAAACTGGCCTTTCTGGGGCTGGCTTAGCTTTGCATCCAGGGCGCTTACGTCCTGATGGATTCTCTGACTGTGGCGGGCACTTTACTTCTTCCTATGGAAGCTCTTTGTAATGGGGGACAGATGCAATGTGTTGTTTAATTTGTATTGCACCCTGCGTCCTGCACTCAGACCTGTCACACACCCACCCTGCAGTCAGCGTCATGACGGAGGTCAGTCCAAGCCCTGCAGCACAGGACGGTGGGTGCTGGCCATGTCCTCTCTTCTCAACATTTGGGACTCCCCGGAWGGTGAGTCCATCATGGACAAACTGGGGAGAGCAGAGGTCAGGCCAGTGCCACAGACCTGTGTCCTTAGGGTTTGCTGGGCAACCCTGGTAATGTTGCCTGCAGGATCTGAGGTTGGGAGCTGCCAGATGGCCCCTTTCCAGGTGGTTCATGGGTCAGATCCTGCAGTGTGGGGTCATGGGGCTGCTCCTGGCTGCAGAAATGGTGGGGCAGGGTTTGCCTTTTATGTTCAGAGTGTGCACCTCCTCCTGGACAATAAAACTCCTTCTTCCCATGGGCCATCTCCTTGCCTGTTATTGTCCCTGTGCTCCAGAGAGCTGCTTCACCACTTGCAGAGAGTGTGGGGGCCTCCACGGCTGCTTCAGAGGCACATGGGGGCCAGCACTGGGATGTCCAGGTAGCCACCACCTTCCTCTGCTCCAGAAAGCCTCCCACACAGGAAAGATGCTTCCCTGGGGATCAGGAGTGTCTGTGGGATGGGCTCACAGGTGCAGGGAAGGGCCAAGAGGCTGATTGTTTGTAGGGTGCCTGTGGGGGTGTTGCTGTGCTGCGGGCTGGAAAAAGCCTCCCCAAAACCATCAAGTCATTGCTATGTAAGGCAGGAGATCATGCAAGCACAGGAGATCTTGTGTCTTGCAGGTTTTCCCAGACCCAGGCTTACCCTCTCCTGGAAATTCAGGAATTGTTAAAAAAGGCAAAAAAAACCCAGTAAAACCTCAACCCTCAGCCCCTGAAGTCTGAGCCTTTTATGTTGAAGTATCTCATAGGTGGGCTTGCAAAACCCTTCTTGTAGGCATTTTGCTGTGGTTCCAGCTGCCCTCCAGTGAAGGATCTGCCAGCATATGAGTTGCAGGGACAAAGACAAACATTTGCAGGGAAGAGGCATGTTTTTCTTGCCATATAAAATCAAAAGGGCACCACAGCAGAGGGTGGGATTGGCTCTGTCCGTGTCACTGCCTGCTCGCATGCCCCCAGCCTTTGGAGCCCTTCAGGGATGGAGGTGATCGTCCCCAGGCAGTGCAGCCCTACTCCATGTCCCCACATGTGGGACATGCAGACAGGGACAGCAACCATGTCACACCTCACTCACGGTACACTGCTGACACTGGGCACAGTGGGACAGCCTGGGAATGCTGGGACACGTCAGTGTTCACTGAGGACCCATATTTCCCTGATTTATTTCAGTTATGAATAAAGCAGCATCCACATTGTGCAAAATGTACAAAGTTTTCTTACATTTCTCAGTCCCAAAGCAAACACTTGATCCATGGAAGGATGGATGATGCTGGTGCCTGGCTCCTTCTCCCAGGTAYGGGCAGGGGCAGAGGCACTCAGGTAGGCTGGAGTGCATTGCTCTGCCCGTATTCAGAGCTGTTCCACAGCTACTACAGCATCACCTTGTGAAAGACTGTGAGGACCATGCCAAGGGCATCAACCCGCTCACAACCCCCAGGAAGATGAGACAGGGTTGTGTCATTTTTAACACGTCATTTCTTCCCCTTCTGGAAGAAATTGCCATGAAAGTGCAGTCCTGGCAAGGGCCACTCATCGGGGATTCTCTCCAGGACACAGAGCCACGTTTCCAGACCTTGTGCATTGCTCCATGTTTCCAAGGCTGAGCCCCACCACAGGCAGTGGCTGTCTGGTCTGGCCAAGCTGGGGACAGGGCTGGCATCCAGGGATCCTGGGAACCAGCTCAGGATTGAAAACCTTGTGGAGAGGGCTTGGGGAACCTGTCCAGGGAAAGGAGCTGATCAAGAGGCAAACTCTTCCATTCGAGGAGAAGCGATGGGAATTCTGGCTTATGTATGACAGCAAATAAACCCCTTCATGTATCAAAATAGCCATCAGGATTTTCACACCTTCTTAAATGTCCCCCTAAGAGACTTTTATTCCAACTTGCACTGTTGGGAGCTAGTCTTTCCTCGGTAAAACAGCTTTCCTTTTCTAGTCACACTCAATATTACCCCAAGCTACCAATAAGTCATCTCCAAAGCATTTCATTTACAGCTGTCCAGGCCAAATTTGGCTGTGTCATTAGCAAGTGAGGCTCTGCGAGCTTTGTGTGCCTGGAGGTGGCAGTCTGGACTTGCAGAGCACCTGCAGAGCCCTGCATGAAGCCACCCATCTTAGCTCTGCACCCACGCTCAGTTTGTGCCAACTTTATGCAGGTTTGCAGGGGTCAGATGCGCTCCATGGATGGTGTTAACAGATGGTGAACTCTGCTTCGTATTTACTGATATGATTCCTGTCTGATCACATACCAGCTTAGTCTGCCAAGGAAGGCTGTATTCCCAAACCACCTTCTCTCTCTGCTTTTAGCACAGTCGTTTAGCATCACGTCCAAGCAAATTACTCAGGATAATGTGATGTAAGACAGAAATATCATCCACAGCTGCTGTTTTAACCCTTGGAAGGGTTATGGGTTAAGTTCTGCATGGGTTTTGAAGTATCCCATAGGTCACATCTTGGAAACTACCATCAAGGAGTGAGATAGCAGTATAGTTCGTCCCAGGATGAACAGAGGTTGACAGAAGTGCCTGCTCTGCAATCAGGGCAGGGTCTCCCCACCTCGAGCGAGCYGGGCTCGGGGAGGGATGAGTCAGGACTGTGGCAACCGTAACTTCTRCTGCAGGGGCTGGGAACATGGGACAGGCTTCAGAGCAGAAACGCAGGTCTCTCGGATTACGAGGTCTCTCCTCCAAACAGTTGTCTGCTGCACTGAGTGGGAAAAGGAGGAAACAAATGGCACTTCATCACCTGCCTTGTGAAGGTGCATTCCTCTCTCCATTGGGTGTAAAAGGGAACCTGGACTGATCAGCCTGACTTAACCTCCAGTTAAACGACATGTATCCCACCCCTGCACGCAGGGCGATCCTACCGGCCCATGGGATGCAACCTAAAGCATCTCACTCAGAGGGGAGCACCAGGGGATCCCCAGACACACACAGCCCAGCTCCTCAGGGACCTGTGACCCACCACCACCCACGTAGGCTGGGATGCGTGGTTTTGCTGTGCAGCACGTGAGTAGGATGCTCAGCTCTCTGCGCTCTCGGCAGTTTATGGGTCCCTCATCCAGTAACCCAGGCACAATTACACCTGCTCTTCCAAGCGGGCTGTCAAATATCCACGATATCCAGACAAACAACAGAGCCTTTCAAATTTCCTGCATGAAAACTCCTGGCAGTTGTGTCTTGGGAAATCCCAGTGCATAGTTGCTGCATCTCCTGCTTATGCTGGTCCTTCCGGAAGGGAATTGCAGACCACTTGCAAGTGCCAGAACGATTTCTGCGTGCAAAGCTGGCAACACTTCCCCTAGACACCATGCTGCTTATTCTTGGAAGTGAAAAAAAAGATTTTTTTTTTTACTGAGTTAAAAAAGACTATGGGATTGCACAGCACATAGGAAATTTGTGAAAAGGGTAAAGGCATTGAAACCTGTTGATCTAGACTCCCATCCATGGCACATTAGAGATTTTCATTTTGCTGATGCTGAAAGAAAGTGAAATTGTTCCGAGGCACTCACTGATGTCTTCCTGACCCCAGAGTCTTTTCCTCATATAGATTTCTTATTACTCATCATATGTTTCRTTTCCTCCCTGCCTTCCCATCTTCCCATCCCAAAGTCATTCTGACAAGTGGCCCTTGTAGGGAGCGGACAGTGGGACAGAGAGTGTGGGAGAGGTGGCATTCAGCAGATAACAGGGAGCAATCGTGTCCTTCCCAAACACAGAGAAGGGTGCAAATTAACTGGGTGTACCAAGGAGGAGAGGTGAGGGTGCGCGCTGGAGAGGACGATGAGCAGCGTTGTTCACGTGTGGACAGGAGCTGAGGGAGCATGGGGTGACGGAGGCAGTTTGGGTGCACATGATTTGGTGCACTGATGGGGCATGAGCTCGGGGTTCCATGTGTGCTGCAACACAGGCGGGGCGTGCTCCAAAGGCACCGTGTGAGCTTACACCTCAGTGCAGAGGAGGGGAGATGGAGATGCAGGAGGTGATGGAGGGGCAGGAGCGGCAGGCTTACACCTCCCTGCCCAGAGGGACTGACCCCATCCCACATGGACACACAGCAGGGAGGGATGAAACCCCTTTTAGTGCTGGGCTCCTCTAAACCTGTTGTCAAAAGATGAGGTTCCTCATTACAATTCCTTTATTTCTCTCACATTCAGAGCTGCCAGCGAAGGGTCAGCAGCACTTATGAAATTTTCAGTTCTCGCAGGTTTTGAATTTACATGTTTTTTTCTGTGTCTGAGCTGGAAGAAGATTATGAATAAAAGATTAAAATTGGAGGTCTCCAATCATTTAAGAGCAATGCAACAAGCATTTATCCTGGGAATGAGCACGAGCCAAACACCACTGCATGCATACCAAAAATTAGCAGCAAACTTCAAACAGGGCCTCAACAAAAGGCTGTGCTCTTTGATGTGACTCTCTGCTGGGGTGYGGGGAGGAGTGAACCTGGGGAGCCGGAAATCTCTGGGCTCTGCGGGGTCTCAGGGAGCAGAGCAACAGCCTCCTTGACTCCAGATGCTCCAGAGGAGAGATGAGTCCTGCCAGCTCCATTGATGTTCTTCCATCGCTGAGCCCTGCCACAATGCGTTAGCATTGTACAGGAGCATCTTGTGCAAGAGATGGGGCTCTTCAAGAGAGAATGGAGGGATGGGTGGTCAGAAAAGGAGTGCGACTAGGACAGATTTGGGTGAACTAGGATGTGGCTTGGGAAGAGCTGAGGCAGGAGGAGGAACTGGGATGAGCTGAGAGCACAGGGGAGCCAAGGTAGGTCTGAGTGGGGCGGAAGCTGAAATAAGAGGTCTGGGCAAGCCATGCCTGGTGTGGAAAAGGGCTTTTCATAACTAGAGGCAATGGCTTCTTGAGTATAAGCTTTGCAAAGAAAAAAAATCTTGAGCAAAGTATTTGCAGCTTTGTCTTCTCTGCTCGGAGAGATGAAAACAGAAAGGGACTTCCTGGTGTGTGGCCCCTTCTCTGGCCATAGGCACATCTCCGTGCATGTTCTCACCGTGCAAGAAAACCCATCCCTTGCTCCTATCGATACCTGACCTTCCTCCCTGCATCTTCACTTTTCCAGGCACTTTGGTTTCAGTTCACTTTGTCAACCCTATGATACTTAAAGGAATAAGCACAGACATGGCTTGTGGTTCCCAGTACAGCCTTTCTCATGTTGTGCTGGGAAAAGAGACATCCAGCCTGAAGTGAAGCATTAGTCTCCTCAGTGCTGTTCCCTGCCTCGGTTTCCCTTGTCCTTTCAGASTCCTGCTCCCACCCCTGAGCCAGGAGCTCAGATCTCACCCCTCCAGCCTGCGGGTCCTTTGCCCACACTGTGTCTGTGCAGGTGCCACCAGACATCTGTGTTTGCAGTGGTCTGGGATCTGTTCRGAGAACCCTGGTGGCTGGTGCTGGTGGTGGTGGGGGAGGCAGCAGAAGGTCCTGTGATCAGGAGAGGCTGGCAGGACCGCAGCCATGCACAGCAAGGACATGCCACATCCCTGGAGGAGTCTAAGGGAACATGGTGGTATGGGACAACCTGATCTGTGACAGGTGACAGCCCCACCATGAACATGACGCTGGACAGGACAACCAGGAGGTCCCTTCCACCAGCCCTGCTGGATCCTGTGAAATTTCCAGGCAGTGAAATATCTCTAAGCAGCAGATCTCATCAATAAATGCTGTACATAAAGCACTACAATGTYATGATAGAGCTTTCCAAGACATTTCCAGGCCTTTCACCTCTTACCAGCAAGGGCTTGGTGATGCAGTCGTAGGCAGCATCCCCCCCCGTAGCCTGTACCTCTCCCGCATTTCTCTCCCCTCCTGGAGCAGCGGTGGGTTTCAGGCAAATGTGATAGAGGACAGCAAGCACGGAGGAGCTCCTGTTTCTACAGGCTTTATGGAAATAGATGACAGCCAGAGAAAGAGCGTGCGATGTAGCAGTGCCCCCGCAGACAAGACGGTGGCAGCCTCAGCTTGTGTCTACGTATGTCCAGGAGAAGGCATGAAAGAGGGACCTGTGACAGCTCCCTGTAGGCAAAGCTTTGCTTCAAGCTTGCAATGAGCCTTAAGACACTGTCCTGAAGGAAAATGCCCCCAAGACTACTTGTAGCTCATGTTCTCTGGTTTTCCGTACTTTACCCTTGTCCCCTGCTCTCCTGACACTGTATCTTCAGCTGCTCTCTGAAACCATCCCACCACCCCTCCTTCACCTTCCTCCTGGCCCCCCCTGGGCTGGTCCCACAGCCTGCAGAGGGCAATGGGCAGGGTGGTGAAGCATCCTTGGTGGTGAGGGGATCTCGTGGTGCTCATAATCGTGGGTTACACCAGGTTTCACCTCCCTGCCTATGTCCTTTGAGCAAGGCGGTGCCCAAAGAGGACAGCTGTGATGGGGACGATGTGTCGTCTGCAAGAAGGTGGCAACACAGAGCTCCTTCCTGGGAAGAGCAGAGTCACAGCCTCTTTGAAATTCCCTGCACATGCATCCCAGGGAGCCAGGAGGGGCACTGAGCTGGGGGGAGCCTGGGGTTTTATTTTCTCTCTGCAGAGTGCCTGTCAGAGACGCCCACCTCCGGGAGGACAGGATGGACAGATAGACGTGGCTGGGCTGAGCAATGCTCATGGTGGGCTGCAGGGAGCTCCCTGCTCTTTGATAAGCCCTCCAGTGTCGGTGCTGACAGCCGCAGCTGCCGACTCTCTGCCCTCGCAAAGCAGCGCCTTCAATTTGATCTTCTCCCAGGACTGCTCCTACCACTGACAAAACCCTCAGCTTTTACACATCCTCATTTTAGCAGCCAAGCCCCCAACACCGCTCCTTTRGCACAGGGACTCCCTCCTGCCCTGGCGGCAGAGCCCTCCTTGCCCGCCCTGCTCTCGTTGAGCATCCCCAGGCTGCTGGTCCTGCTCCGTCTCGGGGTTCTGGTGCAGCCTAGCAAAAACTTTATTCTCTCAGCCTACAACTGTGGGAGAAGGACTGGGGGTGATGAGCAAGCTGTTAGTGGCGAAATGAAGTGGCTCGAGGATGAGCCACGCCTGGTCCACCCCCCRTTCTCCACCAGCCTGGTGCAACACCCCTGGGAAGAGGCATGGGTCTGTGCCAGCTGCATCTCTCCAGTGTCCTGCATACTCTTGTTCTCACTCAATTTTCCAAGCCTACTACCATGTCTATATTCACATTTACTTTTCAAGCCTCTCTAAAATCCCAGTGCACTGCAAGCTGCGGAATTTAAGAGTAGTTGATGAAAGGGGCTCAACAGCACACGCCGCTTGAGATACACAGGGTTGGCACCTGGGACTGGTTTTCAAGGGCCAGCATTACAGCTGGGGTGAGATTCCCCAGCGTTTTAAGGATGTTCAATGTCCATGGGAGGCATTTGTGATGACTGCCCACAGCTCTTGCTTCTGCCAAGTGGCTCTCTCACTGAGCCTGTGTTTTTGTGTAGGTGCTGGGAGCTAGAGCRTAGGACAAGAGAGCGGATCCAGGCAGACATGTCTTGAGTTTACAGACTTGACGGTAAGAGGAGGTAGGCAAGGCTCCATCTGGAAGTGCTGTGCAGGAAATTGCTAGTATTTCTGCTTGTTTGCCCCAAACCTTTCTTTTCCCGGTTGTGGTTTCAGTATCTTCCCTTGTGGGCAGATGCAGGGATGCAAACCTGTAGCTTGTGGGTGCCAAGACAGGTACGCCCTGCCCTGGGCCACCTCCAGCAGGTTGGGTTTGCCCCTCAAGTGAGCCCCTTGCTGCCCTAGGCTACGTGTGGTCCCCGGGTCCAGACCCGTCCTTGTGCACAGGTCCCACCACGGGACCTGCTGCCCACACACTGCTGCACAGGCTGAGCGGTGCAGGGTGCTGCCTTACACCCCAGCCCTGCAGGAGAGCTGGAGCCTGTAGGGTTCAATCGGTGTGTCACCCTTTCGGTCATTAGCCCAGAACATTTTAGCATCCTCTGTAGCCCTGGGAGGAGGGTGAGGGGTGCCACACCCCTGGGAGGAGGGCAAGGGGTGCCACAGCCTCGTGGCAATCCCTGACCAGCCCCAGCCTCAGCAGCTGCTGCTCCCAGTCTCTCCTTTACTCTTCCTCCGTGGTGTCATTGCTCTGTTTCAGCACGGCTCAGTTACCCCTGAGCCTGGATTAGCCGTGACCCTGCATCCACATCTTCCTGGGGTAGGACAGGTCTGCTTTGGGGAGGAGGCGTCTTCCCTGCCAGTGACACTCCTGGCACCACAGGGCTGGGGGAGCTGCCTGGGAATGCCTCCAGACCTCTCTATTTGATGCTGAAGTGTCTCACCAGTTTCAGATGGAAAGCTTTGGGAGTCCAGGAGATGGCTTCTGGCTGAAAGCAGGATGCAGTGCAGGCAGTCCCAGGGAGCCAGCAGTGTCTGCTGCCTGCAGGGGGGTGCAGGGGCCCCCCAGATTTTTCACCGGCATCTGCCTGCACTCTGCTCCTGGAGCCTGCACCACTGGTCTGGCCACAGCAGGCAGCCCGTGCCCTCCAGGAGCGCAGCCTGGGGGGTCAGGACAACTGGCTTGCGGCCAAGCTGTGCTTCATGAAGGGCAGGACCCACCAGCTGCCACTGAACGGTACGTGAATCTCTGAACTGCTGCTGTTTTTTGTGCTCCTGACAAAGCCGATGGGCTCAGAGGAGGGGTGGAAGCAAGGCAGGGAGGGAAGGGTGATGGGATGGATGGAGTGTCCTGCAGACACCCATAGGTTGCTCTGAGCCAGCACCAGTGGTATCTATCTCCACCAAAACCAGTTACTTCTCCATGCTGGGTCCCTGAGCCACGTGAAAGGCCAAAGCAGAGAGTGCTATTGGGAGATGGAAACCCGACACAGGGAAGGGAAAGGCAGCAGGCTCTCCCCAGTGACAGGCTCACCAGCTGCTGCCTGCTGGTGTACTGGTCTGGGCACGCTGGGGATGGGCACCAGTAAAGGGCCAAGTCTCTGGAGCTAAAACGGGAATTTCCTGTCTTGGTCCTCTGTCCCTCTTGTCAGAGCTCCAAGAGGAGTGGAGATGGCTGCCCGCTCATTTGTCTAACTTCCAGCTTGCCTGTCCTTTAATCCTGTTTTTATCTCTTCCTGCTTATCAGCCTTGATCATGGGCTCCATCAGCCTTCCCTTCCCTGCACGTCTCCCTCCACCATGCCTGCTGGGAGCTTTGCAGCAAAGTACCCCACACAGCCGCTCACATCCCCTCGCTGTTGCAGCAGAGACCTTGGTTCAGCTCCTGCTGTAGGCTGAGGAGCCTGCCTGCAATCTGCCTCCCCTACACCAACAGTAGCTCTGTGCATTTTGCTGATGGGATCTGCGCCCTACACCCCCACCCCACAGCAGTAGGGTCTTTGGAGTCTCTTGCAGACCAAGGTAAAGCCCCTAAAGAGATTCTTTTGGGGGGCAACCAGAGCCTAGTCACTGTCTGCCGTGGGTGCTGTCTTCTCCTCATCTTGCCAGCCATGACCAGCTTGAGCTTCCCTGGCCTCCCTCCCACCACAAGCAGCATCGGGGAGCAGCAACTGCCCTACAACCAGGAGCCCAAGAAAAGCCTCCAGCAGCCACAGAAGAGATGGAGCAAATCTCCATGCAACCCACTTCTTTGCTGACCTTCAGAGGCCAG
Source organism: Phoebastria nigripes (assembly GCA_035582835.1). NCBI lineage: Eukaryota > Metazoa > Chordata > Aves > Procellariiformes > Diomedeidae > Phoebastria > Phoebastria nigripes. Next base: position 427,173 of record JAYKAV010002848.1, read on the forward strand.
AACCTGAAAGCGGATGAGCTCTGACTTTGAGCTTACCTGGGACATCACTGACTCACTGGCAAGTCCCAGCCGCCCTCCTGCACCCCTGCCCCAGCCCATCCACAGCTCAGCCCTTGGTTCCGCTCTCCCCTGGCCTTCCCCCATGGTCCTGGGGTCCTACCCACGCCAGGCAGGGCTCCCCCACCTTTTGCACTGGCCTTTATCTTGCTGAAGTGGAGCAAAGCATGAAATATGAATAAGCCACAGTGGCCTGTTGCGTGCTGCTGGGCTGGACCCTGATTCGATTAGCACTGATGTTTCTTTCATGAGCGAGAAGCTTTCTCCTCTCCGGAGCTCTTTGCTGCAAACGCCGAGCTCAGTCACGGAAGCAGACGGCTGATTAACCACCCGCTGCCTGCCACTGCTCCTGCCTGCTGCTCCTGCCTGCCTGCTGGCCATCCGCTCCCTCCCTCCTGTCCCTGTCCCTGCCCGCCGCTGTCCCCCGCCACCTCCTGCTGCTCTGGAGCAAGCCCCGCTGCCGGCAGCCTGCTCTCGCTGCTGCTGCTGCTGCCAGCATCTGGCTTTCTCCCTCTTCCTAGGCTGGCATTCGCCATGGTGCTTCCTACGCCAAAGGCAGAGTTGTTTTCACGATGTGATGGGGCTGGGTATGGCCGGACACGAAGCAGCACTGCTAAGGGAAGAGGTGGTCGGACCCTGCCCAGTGCGGAGGCTACGGGTCAAGGTCTGCAACCAGGTACCTCCTGCACGAAGGACGCAGCTTCTGCTTTTGCTCTGGAGACGCAGAGTCGGCTCCCAAACAGGCTGATAAATGCTCTCTCTTCAGCAAGATCTTGATGATTTTCCTAATGACCAGGCCTGCAGAATAAGCCTGGCTCCGGAGAATTCAGCTGGGTTATTTCAGGCAGCTAATTGTACCTAGCAAGGACATTCCTACTGTTCAAATTTTTCAGTTATCTGGGACAACGTGAGTGCTAACGGGCTTCCCCAGAGCTGCTCTGTGGGGCAGGGAAAAGGGGTACAGCAAAGATCATAGTGCATCTGTCTCTCTGTCCCTGTGTTTTTGTAAGGTAACCTTGAAGCCTACATGTACCATTGGCTTTAAAATTTTGTGCATCCCAACTTGCCTCAGCTTTCTTTGTGCAAGAACAGCCATTCCTCCCTGGCTCCATCCACACACACGAGCATGTGGCTTACGCTCGGCAGGAACTCGGTTGTCTCTTTCCCACACGAGAGGCTGCAGGAGGCATCAAAGGCACCAGAACTTTGCACAGGATTAAATGCTTGAGTATCTGGAAAGGGCTGGGTAATTTTGCAGCTGAAAACTTTCCCTCTGCCTTTTGCATCCCTGAATTGCATCTGTGCTGTTAATCATGTGCATGCATAAAATTTGCCAGGCAATACTGGTGGGGGCCAAAAAATCTCCACCTGTGAAGATTTTCAGCTCTCAGTTGGCCAAGGGCAACCTGATCTGACTTTGAAGTCAGCCGTCCTTGGAGCGGGGTGCTGGACTGTGGACCTCCAGAGAGACCTTCCAACCTAAATCTTTGGCTGAGCCTCGTTTCATGACAACCCTCGTTTCGGACCCTCCAGGCTGTGTGGTTTTGCTCTTTCCCTGTGGGAACAATCCAGTCCATMCTCTCTGGTGTGGCTTTGCTCTGGGAAAAGCTCTGTCCTTTCTTACATGTCAATGGCAGCCGCGCACTGCCAGCTCTGTTCCCACCCAGAGACCCACTGACCTTCAGCAGGTGCAATTCAGGAGATGCTGCAATTAGCTCCAGAGCTAATTTTTCTGTCTGCCCGCACATGATGTGACTTCTTGGGTACAGTTTGAGAAATGGTAGTGGCACCATTAATGTGGGTGGATCGCATACACCAGCTCTCCATGCCTCCCCTGCACTGCCCCTTAGCCAAGGGTACAGGGGTTTCCATGCTCCTCTGCCCACCCTCCAAGGGGAGGCAACGTGATGGAGCAGGAACGACCTCCAATGCATGACAGGTAGAAGCCAGTCTGCTGAAATAAATGGAGTAGCGAGGGGCCAAGAGCTGAGACGCTGTAAAACAGCCTGAATGCACTGACTTCAGCCTCCGAAGGACTGACCCAGTTCTTACCCCCGAATCCCGTCCTGGGGTGGCTGTTTTTGGGAGGACATCACCGGTTCAGGAGAATGTGGGCTGTGCCGATGGATGCAGCCCTTCCCCGGCAGCAGCCTTTGCTGCCTCCCTGCCCGGCGGGTGGGCTGCCTGCTGGGATGCCGTTTCCAGATGCTTTCCGCTGCTCTGCCTTTGCCTCCTGCGCGGGGAGGGCAGGGATGGAGGCAGGCAGCGGGCGAGCAGCGATCCCGCGGCCCCGGGGAGCACTTGACACGCGATTCTTCTCGCACAGACGGCACTTTACACGCTATTGCTGGCACAACACAGCGAGCGGCCAGGGGTTTCTCTGACACACACGCTCTCCCCTGCAGCTCCCTGGGCTCGTCCTTGTCCCAGCCATTGTACCAAAGCCACCGGGTGCTGCTCTGGCAGCGTGAGTGGTCTGTGCTCATCAGACCCCGGGGGAACGGTGGTGGAGCAGGCTCATCACCCTGCCTCTGCTCCCTTTGCTCTGCCTTCCTCTGCTCCTTCACTCCTCGCTGCCTGGCTGCCCCAGGCCACCAGTGAAACCTTGATGGGGATGGGGATGGCTTTCCCCCTACAACATCCACTGGACTGGAGTCACTGGTGGGAGATGCAGGGCAAGCTGACCGTCCCAGCCATAGCAAGTGATTAGCCACCCCACCAGTCCCGTATGGTTAATAGATTTTTTTTTTCAAATTGAATTTCTCATTCTGGGCTTTTGTGGCCAGGCTTTATGGTCTGTCCCAGTGTTCTCCCTGCTCCAGCTGACAGTGGTTGGCACTCCCGTGGGCCAAGCTTAGCGGTGTAAATCCAGGCCCTTCCTGCGCTGGTTACAGTGGTCCTGCCCTGAAAGGTCTCCGCATACCCTGCAGCTCCTCCCGGTTCCTCACCCATTCTGCTATACCCAGCCTGCGGGGTGACCAGACCCTGTGTCTACCATGGGGTGGGTGATAACACCTCCAGGTGTTCCTAAATCCTGGGCCATTTCTCCAGCTCTTGCACTTCAGGTTGGGGCCATTTATGTGCACAGAGGGTTCAGTATGTTTTTTCCTCTATGCATTTCTCTGCGGTGCAGTTCATCTGCTGTTGTGTTGCCATGCACCGCACTTGGCCAGGTCTCCCCAACAAGCCTAATCTAGGGCTCAAAGCTGCAGGAAAGAGGGACAGGGGCCCTTGGGGGCAGAGGGAGTGAGTCTGCCAGCAAACCATCACTAGATTCTACAAGTGCTGGAAGGGAAGGACAGCAGACACACCATTGAGGCAATGCCAGCTGTGGCCTCCCAAGCACAGGAGATGGCCCAGAGGGTCCAGTCCAGGTGGGAAATCCAGGTTTTTTGGAACTGGGAATGTCCTAACCAAAGGGGAAGCACCATCCCATGCTGCTGAGATTTGTGTACCAAAGGGTAAATAGCTGATGTGTGCATGAGGATGGTTAGGGGGGACCTCTGGTTGCCCATGTTGAGGTTATCAGAACAGAGACATTGACCCTGGGGGGATGCAGAAGGATGGTCCCCTGCCCAGAGATGCTCTGTGCCCTGGCACAGTCTGGCGGGGTRTCTGGCGAGCCCTGCACAGGCTGTGGCTGCAGAGGATGGTGGGCACGCTTCTCTTCTCCCGGATGTCAGGCTTTGGACTCCATCTGCTGTAATAAAAGTGAAATTTCCCCGGCTTGCGTCAAGTTGCCTGTGCTGGGGGAATATGTGGCACTGCCGGTGCTCAGCAGTGAGCAGGACGAAACTAGGGCAGGCAGGGATGAACTGGGCTGTGGATGCAGCCTTGGGAAGCCTGGGTATTTCCCAGGAAGGCTGAAACCTCCACTCAGCTTGATTAGCAAGCACGCCAGGGGCAGTCTAGCTCAGCAGAAGGAGGACAGAGGCCACTCCAGCTGGTCCTTCCAGCATCACTCACATGAGTCAGGGCTTTTTGCAGCATCCCTGTGATACGTGAAAGTTTTCTGTGCTGATGCGCTGCCTGGATGCCCAGCGCCGTGGAGCAGAGGAGCTGCCGCCCGGATTTCCTAACTGGGAGCGTCCCATCAGGGATGCAGGTCTGCGTGGTCATGCATGCACGGTGGAGGCTACTCTGGAGCATGCACAGGACAGGTCTGCAGTGCTTTAGCAGCAAAAAGCTGCTTGCCCTCTTCCCAGCGCTCTCCCTGGGGTAGTTCGGGGCCGTGTCTCCGGGTGGGACGCCCTTGGTCCTCTGCCCACATCCCAGGGCTGTGTCTCTCCCTGTCCATGCCCCTCACACCCTGCATGTCAGGAGTCTGTAGCCAGCCGTGTCTGCTGTAGAGAGAGGAGGAAACCAAGCCCTCTCTTCGGGGCAGGGCTGGATGCGGCTCTGATGCCCGGGGCAGGGCTGTGCGGGACCCCCGCTGCCTCCCTTCTGCTGGCTGCCTGGGGCTGCCTGCTCCCGGCTCTGCTGGCAGGGACGTGTGGGCAGCTCCTGCCCATTTATGTGTAAGGAAAGAGAAAATACAGACTGGTGATTTTCTCTGGGGGGCCGAGCACAGATCAATCTCKCTATGTGCTGTGAAGCCTAAAGGACACCTTGAAAACTTCTTTTGTCAGGAAAGAAGCTGATTTCTCTCTCCCTGGGACTCTTTGGGGACTTCCCCCAACAGATTTCCAGCATCTGAGAGAGCATCTTCCCTATGCCCTCTTCCCCTGACACCCGCCGGCAGAGCATGCCCATGGGCAGGGGATCCCCAGGCTGGGATGGGGTGCAGGGGGCACGATTTTCATGGATGCATGTTTTTCCCCAGGGTGGTTGCATTCTCTGTTCTCTGCGGCCTCTGCCCMAGAGGCCTCAGCTCCCTGGATGGGGAAGATGCCCAGGGAGAGAGTTTCATCCCACTCCTAAAGGTCCTGGCACAGGCGCAGAGTTGGGTCTCCAGTGCTCACTCCTTCTTTGGCTCAGCTGCACAGGATCAGGCATTTGCATTTAGATGGCTGCCAGCAGTGGGATGTATTTGCAGGGCCAGCTCAGCCCTGGCCTGTCCCAGCTGCCAGCCAAGGAAACGTCAGGGTAGAGAGCCAGGTCAGGGCATCGGCAGCATCCCCGCAGCTGGGGCCAGACCCCTCACAGCAGGCAGATTCAGGAGGTTTCCATGAAAACGGGAGCAACCCTTTCCTCCCTTCCCATCGCGGCTGCTCCCTCCATCCCTCCCAGCTCATCCGGCTCCCAGGCCTGGCTGTGCCTCAGCCTCTTTGCTTAGAAGAGGGGGGGAGCAGACTTTGGCCGGGGCAGGGGGAAGGAGCCAGCAGACACCTCACAGACCCCCCCATCCCCTTGTCCTCCCCCCCGCAGCTGCTTATGGCAGGCCCAAATTAGGGATGAAAGGGTAATGGGACAAATCTTCACGAAGCAGCACACTGGCTTTTCCAAGACAGCCACCACCACTCCGTGCTCCCGACCCTGTGGCAAACTAAGGTCACCCCAACCCTTACCTTGCTCCAGATAGGAGAGCTTGCCATGTGCATGGAAATGTCCCCATGTCCCACAAGCTCCAGTCAAGGCCCCTTCCTCTGATACTGTAATTTAGCAACATGAAAACAGTTGTGTTCTGAAATTAAGCATACAAGGAGCTCTCCTTAAGTTGGGGGAATTATTTCCACATCATTTCAAATTTTCTGCTCTATTAATTTCCCTCTAGCCTGTCATTTTCTTCATTTGTCCCAAGGCTCCCAGGGTTCAGCAGAACCAGTGCTAGGCATGATGCTTAGTCCCTTCTTCTTGGGACAAATCCTGGTGGCTGTCTGGGCACCTGGCTTTCCAGATCTCTGGAGGCTCAGCCAGGTCCTGGACTTGCAGGCCAGAGCYGCCTTAGGGTGATGGATGCTCCTCTAGTTCAGCATCCTTCAAAAGGAGACCCTGCACTAAGCAAAGGGACATGAAGCTGACTCGGTGCCTGCCTGCATCAGGCTTTCCCCAGCAGTGTGTCCCCTTCCAGCAGGCTCCCACCTTTACCCTGGGTTGGAGGGGGCTGGAAGGTTCTGGGACCTTGTTGCCTGCCCTTTCCACAGGGATGCTGGCAGTGGTGAGGGCTGCTGCCACCTCTTGTCCTCTCCTAATACTACATCTGGTGGCATGGAGGGCTGCTGTTGGCAGGGGGATGCAGCCTGCAGCGAGCGGTCGTGTTCTCGGAGGCCAGCACGTTCAGCTGGGCATGGGGCAGAGCACCCCAAAACCAAAAGCCTTTGCCTCAGCCTCTCCCAGCTCGGGTCCTAGTGCAGTTCAGAAGCACAGCCCCATGTTTCACCCCTCTCCTCTGCCTTGGAGCTCACATGCACATGCTTGCCCGACAGCATGAGCCCTTAAAAATGGGAATCAGTCTGAAAGGGTTTAAGTTACTTCAGTTCTTGCATTGCATATAGGTTCCAGMCCCTGGTCAGGTCTGCAAGATCTTCTTTGCAATTAAGAGGTGCCTTGGTTTCTCACCCCTGCTTGCATCTCGACCCAGGCTGGTAGACTGCAGCAGCCCAGGACTGCTCCCCTGCTAAACACACAGTCTCACCCTCACTGCTTGCTCTGTCAGTGTCTCTCTGCAGCTGCTTTCAAGGGCTTTTTTTTGGGAAGGAGGTGATATCAGCTCCTCTGCAAAGGGCTGTAATACTGAGATTTTTGGGGCTGAAAGTTTCCTGGATGCAGTGCAATCAGAGGATGGTACTGCAGGGACGTGCATGTGGTCTCCTGTTGGGATGCAACCCAAAATCATGCTCTTGGAGCACCACGTCAGAAGCACAAGGTGGGAAAGGTCCTCCGCTGCAGAAGGACAGGTTTGCTTCCCTGATCTGGGTGTCCCAAGGGGCTTACTATTTGTAGTCAATCTGCTTCCTACATGTATTTGATTTGCATCCCCAGTCATCCAGCCCCTGGGCTAGCCTGGAGGGGGGTGAGCACTGAGGGGGTTTTTTGGTTGTGTTTAGGTACAGCACCCTACTCACACCCTCCAGGGATCCTTCCATAGGAACCCCACAGAACCTGAGTCAGAGACGATGGCAGTGCCCCCCCACATTGACATTTTCATCCTTCTGCCTCACCTCCTAGCTGCTCCTCCCAGGTGATCTCAAGTGATAACTTCTGCTGTTCAACAGCAATTTGCCTTAAAAAGCCACTGTGACACTAACATTGCATTGCCTTTCCATCAACATCCAGCGGCTGAGCGATGGATGCTGGCAGAGGACCGTGCTTAGCTGCTTCCGCCCTTGTTAAGTTATTGTGTAGAAAGTAAAGGAAAAGAAAGTATTTCTGCTAATGTTCTTATGGGAGACAGAGGGTGACCAGCTTCAGCTCTTTTAATTTCAGTGAGAGACTAATACTTCCACATCTTGGTTTGCTCTTCCCTGCAGCCTCTGCTTTATTAGGATACAGGTGCCTGGAGAGCAGTGGGCAGAAGAAGCCCTTTGCCTCTCCATGGTGCTGTCTGTGTCGGGGCTGATGGGGGCCATGGAGGATGTTCAGCACATGCCAGTGTCCTGCAAAGTTGTTTCCAGTGTCTGCCTTCAGGTGCCGCCCTGAGGCTGGTCTTGTCCAAGTGGTGCTCAGAAGAAAGTGCTTGGAGACCCTCCGGGAGTGCCCACGCTCCCTGGGCACTCAGAGGAGAGCGGTGAAGCAGAGGCAGGTCAGAAGCCCATCCTCATGCTGGTCTTGCCTCCTGCCAAATGAACACAACCCCAGAAGGCTGTTCCTGTAACCTGCCCTCAGACTGGTCCCATGGCTGGAGTAGAGCACTTCTCACTCAGCATCCACCACAGCTCACGCTGTTAGTAGACGTGCTAGGAGTATGTATGCTGCTATGTGGAATAACAATTTCCCACTCCCAAAGATTTTTTTGGGTCACCTGAAAGCCAGGATTATTATTACTTTTTGCACCTCCACCCCAATCTGTTGTATTCTGTCAATGCGGAGGGTTAAACCTGGAGCTGTAAAGCTGGTGACAGCCATGCAGAGCTGCTAGAGCAGATGGTCTGTGTGCTGCCGTTCAACAGCAGGCCACCTCCTTACCTGCTTCAGGGTCTCAGCTGAGCTGGGAGGTTGGTGATCCCCCATGCCAGATGTTGCAAGTCCCACCTGCCAGCTTGCCTCCTGCTACCCGGGGCTGGCTGTCCAGCCCTGTCCCCTCTGTCTCCTTCCTTATTCCTGAGATCTCAGAGCTGCTCACGTTGTCTCCTGGCTCTAGCACTTGTATCCTTCCTGCCCCTCGTGGTTTATAGTGACTCTTGCAGACCTCTTATTTCAGGGCTGATGCCCTGCTTGGCTGGACAGCTCGGGCTCTGCCCCCTGTGCTGCAGGTGAGTGCTGGAAGTGGGATGCTCTCCAGCATCACGGGCTGGATTAATCCCCCTCCTCCCCAGTCTTCATACGTTTACTTCCCCATGGTGGTCCCTCATTAGTATCCCACTGCTGTCCTCCAGCTTCTTTCCCTGTTTACACCATATCCAAGACTATGCTAGAACTTTATGAATCATTTATCTTAAGCAGCAATTATTGTACAAACAAGTTATTAATACTGTGGCTATCAGCTTGCTCTGAACATCAGAGACAAAGCGTGAGGCATAAACATTGCAGAAGATGGATTGAGAGAAGGATTGTTTCAATTATGTGAGCCCCCCCCCCTCCTCTCTCCACTCACACAAGCAATTTCAGGGACGCCTGTGGGGTACCTGGTCTGAGCAGCTCTCCAGCGTGAGCCTCAAAGGCAGAAGGCAGGAACAGTCTGGCAGGAACAGGGCAGCAATAAATAGGCAAAGTGACCATCCTGCAGCCCAGGGCATGCAGCTGAGCACGATGTCATGCCATATATACTGGAGTTTTTGCAGGGCAGCCCAGGTGAGGGGTCGGCCAGTGGATGCCCCAGAGGAGCAGTGCCAGGCTGCCTCCTCCCAAACATCACGAGTTGCCTTCTGCAGTGTAACTGAGCCTCGGGACCTCGGGAGGCTGGGAGGCACCTTCAGCTGGTCAGGCTGAGCAGCTCCTGCAGCTCCATCTCAGGGAATAGGACTCACGTGCCTGAATGGTTGCCTGCAGGGGCAAGGGGCTAGGAGGTTTCAAAAGTCATTGGGCAGGATCTGAGGAGAGCGATGCTCCAAGCATGGCATATTCCAGGGAAACTGGCAAGGAGAAATGCCAAGCTGTCTGTAAAACAACGCCCTTCTGCAGGAGGGTAAACAACACAACCCTCAGCATTTGGTCAGCAGGGAAAACTTCAAAGCTGAAAACAAAGCCAATTCAGTCACAGCTGCGAATCCTGCTAGGATGAATTGTGTTTGCACAACCTCAATTACTTCAGTTAATTTGCGATATAATATACAAGGTTTCCTGGTGACGACTGGCATGGCAGCATCACTCTTCCCTATACAGCACCCAGCAGCCACGATCTGATCCAYGCTCTGGGGAAGGACAGGAGTGGCCCAAACCATTCCTGGGGGCAGTGAGCACCCTACGGGGGGGGGCACCCTGAGTCAGGCTGGCTTGTGCTTTGCTGGGACCAGTTGCCAGGGGATGGACCGGTCCCTAGGACTCGTTAGCCTTGTCCTGGTCATGCTGGATGAAACAAGGAGTGCTTCAGTGCCTGAAAACATTGTAGGGGCCGGGTTCAAACAGGTGAGACAAGCACGTGCAATGTGCAGTGGGGAGTGAGGGGCTTCGTCTCACCTTGCAAGGAAGAGATGCAGGGCTGGGAAGGGTTGAAGCCCCTGGAAGAAAGGCTGGTGTCAGGGTCCAGGTGAAGAAATCAAGCCCACAAGGTTGATGCATGTYGGCTTCTCCCCACCTGCCCTTGGAGAGGAGGAAGACGGATTTTGGCACTGCTGAGTGCACGCTACCGTGCGAGCAGCCCCTGTGTGCAGGCAGGACGGCTCTGCCTGCTGGCACCCAGGCACGTGGCTAATCGAAGCTGAAAGATTCATCTCCTCTGGTTGCCCAAGCCATCCGCAGCACCGGCATGTGTGGCACACGCTGGCCTCTCTCTGCAGCCCCCTCTGGGAGCGTCCCCCATCTTGCAGCCCCTCGGAGGGATCTCGGCACAGCTGAGGGTGTGGTTTGCAGCTGCGAGAGTCACAGGAAAGCTTTTTTAGTGACTTTTTCAAAGCCGGTGTGTTTGAGGCTGGGGTGACAGYGAGGCCATTCCCTGTCGCTTCTCCGTGAGCTCTTCCCCCAAACACACAAAGCTGTTTTCAAACAAATTGAAATGAATCACCTCTACTCCACAGACAAACTTTTCTCCCCCTCGTTCTCCTTTGAAGACGCTCACAACATGTTGGACTTATCAAGACTAATTTTAGAGAAAAACAGAAAAAAAATATGCAAACTACAGACTCAGGCCCCTGAAGACTAAAGCACTGCCTAAGAGCTCTTCTAAGGCGTGCAGATGCAATGAGGCTGCCTTATCTTGGAGTCAGCGCTGGAGTAGGGAGCCACGTAACGAGGGACTATTTCCCATCTGCTGCATAAATCTAAAGTTACTTCAGGCAGAATGAGGAATCAGAAGATACTTCAAAGGCATTTGAGCTCTGTTTCTGTGTCAAACCGCAGCTCTAAGCACTCTGTGTTGCCCTCCTATTAAAGATGAACTTTTGTACTCTGTTAGACATCTTAAAAAGCATAAAACATAAGTTCATTTGCTTTTCAAGTACTCCCACCCCCACCCCCCGCTCAGCTCCTTTGCAAAATAGGAGGCTGTTAGGGTATTTGTGAACAAACCACCCTGGTTTTGCTGCAGAGGTTTCATCTTCCCTGTCAACACAGGAGGGCTGGGCTGGGTGCAGCTGCAGTTCTCCAGCCTTGCCCAGCACCGAGGGGAAATGTCATYGCGGTGTCAGCGGCACGGTGGGACCAGGCACCCGCTTCCCACAGACACGTCCCCAGCATCTTCTGGGCTGAAAATGTTTGTGCCAGGGGAGATGCAGCTCTGCCCTGCCAGAGACCTCGGAGGGTTTTGCTTGGGAAGAGAGTGAATAAGGCTGACTGTCAAGATAACCCTTTTCCTCGTGGAGTTTGTGGCTTTATCAGCATTTTTTTGCAAAATGAGATGAAATGTGGAGGGTTTCCAGCTGTGAAAATTAATCGCTTTGTTTTAAGCTAGCACTAAGCCCTGTGGGCTAGGGTCTTCATGGGATGCTGTGGCATCCCCACGCCGGTCGGTGGCCACGTCACTCTACAGGACTCCACGCACCAGTGCCACAAGCACTGTGGGAGATGCTGGCTGGGTGGTGGAGGAGGGAGAACAGCGCAGGAGGCCCCTGGCTGGAATCAATTTATGGCATTGAAACAAAACAAAGGGCTTTGCTGTTTCCAAAATCCTCTATGCATTTGCCAGCAGATCAGCTGCCTKGAGTTTAGCCTGTACTTTACATGGTATTTCTTGAAAGGGCTGTACCTCTGCGTCTTTAACAAGCACCAGTCCCATTACTGACGGGGCAGCCGGGAGGGAGGATGGCCCCAAAGAGATGCGCATAGCCAGGAGCTGGAAAGGATGGGAGACCCAAGGCCAAACAAAGCCTTCAAAACCTCCAGGGTCTGAAGGGAATATTTGTCAGGGGCAGTGGGGAAGAAGAGTATAAGAAGAGAAGGAGAAAGTGTTAGGAAGAAAGAGAAGAAGACATGGGTAGGGCGTTTTACAGAGAGATCAGAGGCGGGGAGCACAGTGGGAGTAATTAGGGGTTTGAGATTCAGGTGTGAGACAAAAGAAGGGGAGCGTCCATAGGGGAAGTGGAAACAGAACAAGGAGGAATTCAGAGTCTGGCAGCAGACGGGCAGGAGGGGATTAGTGCAAATGCAGGGAGAGAAGAGTTAGAGGACCAGCAAAGGAGGACACAGGTATGGTATAGCAGGCTTGCAAATGGCTGCAACAGTGAATTTCTGCACTGTCTTCCTTGGAGAAGGTGAAGTGCCTGGCAAAGTCAGCAGGGATGAGATGGGGTGTCAGATGATGCAAAGCAGGGGTCACCGGCACAGCCAGTCACAGTACCATCCCTATCACCGGTGTTATATTTGGGAGAGAGGGGGGACTGGGTGGTGATGGGGTACAGCTGGCAGAACTGATGGAAATGAGGAGCACAAAAGAGACGAGCTTTCAAATTARGAAAGAAAATAATGCTAGCGACTGTGTCTTAAATGTTGATTTCTATTTCCTAGCTGGAGCTGCTGCCCACATGGCTGCACAGAGGCAGAGGTGGGTGCAGGGTGAAGGCAGGTTTGTAGAGATCATTGGAGCTGCCCAAGTTTGGGACTACCTCCTGTGCTACACTTGCACCTTGCCCTGAGCAACCCAGGGTCTGGGGGCACAGCAGTGACAGGACGTGCCTTCTCCTGCTGCATCCTCCTGGCTTGTGTCTCAGTGGGACATCAGGATCCACGTGCTGAAGGAGGTCCTGGAGGGACCTATATCCAGCCTGTGAGAAGTTGTCCTGTGCCAGCAGGACAAGGACACCCAGAGCCAGGCCACCACCTTTGGCAGAGCTGWCCTCCAGAAACACATCCCTTCCCATTTCCAACTCCCAGCCCTTCAGCATCCCACACCCGGCAGGACTGCACAGGTCTCCATYGCATCCCTCTCACTCTCATCTTCCCAGGCTGAACAGCCCTAATCCATTCAGTCTCTCTTTGTACAGATGTTCTGTCTCTCCCACCACCCCACCTCTCTCCTTTGCCCCTGTTACTAGTTGTAAGACGTCATTTTTTGGGTGCAAAGGCCAGAACTGCCTGTGCTGTTCAACTCATGGGAGCTGTACCAAAGTTTCTGTGTTGTTCTCAATAAGTTTCTTAATAAATTTGCCTTTCTCCTTGCTGCTGGGCATAGTTTCAAGGTAGTATCAGGGAGCTCCCTGTGGCTGCAAGATCCTTTCCACGTGGTCATTGCTAATTTGGAGCCCATTACCGTGTACAGCTTGGGCTTCTTTTCTATCTGAATTACTTTGTGTCTTTTGGCTTGGACTCAGGGTGCCATTTTATCTCCCAGCCAGTCATCATTTTGACTTTTTTTGCAGTTTTTCATGTTCACTTTCAGATCTGAACATGAATAGATGTGCATTGCTACCTCAGCTTTCACCATCTCTTCTGGGTGTTACAAACATGCTAACAAGCCTAGGACTCTGTCTAAATCCCTGGGCCTCTGACAATGAGCTCTTCCACCATGAAAACTGGACATCTATTCCTAGCTTTTATTTTCTCTCCTTTAAGCTGGTTATCAGTCCACAGGACTGAACCATGGCACCTTAGCATCTAGAAGAGCCTTTGCTGAGGGACCTTAGGCACAGCCTTTTGAGATCCAAGTACATGATGTTGACCATATCGTCCTTCTCCATGTCCTTTTTGACCTCTTCAAAGAGCTCTCCAAGGTCTGAGAGACCTGACTCCCCGTTACAGAAAGTCTCAGGACACTTTCTTAATAAATTACGTTTATCCAGGTATCTATTAAGTCTGTTCCTCACTGTAGTTTGCCCCAATTGCTTGGTGTGGCATTCAGACCCGCTGGCCATATGCTSTCCAGATGGCCACAGAGATTTTTGTATAGATTGGTGTCACATCCGTCACCTTCCACACTGATTTGAGGTTACACATTGGAGTTTGTAGCTGATCTGATTCTTCTGGAAGTCTTGTCTGAGTCCCATATAGTCCGGGCTGTTTGCAACTCTTCAGGCACTCGCTTTGCTCTAACACCTCCTCTGACACCTCTCTTTGGGACAATTTTTCAGGTCTATCCCCTGGAAGAAGCCCTTGAGGTGTGGGAACCTCCTTGATCATAGATGTGCACAACCTGCAAAGGTTTTATTTCATTTTTCTCTGGAGCTATGTTCTCCTCCTGTCCTCCTTTAATACATTGTCATCTATGAGAGATGACAGCCTCCTGATGATCTGGCCTCCTAAAGTGTGGGAAAAGTTGCATTCTTAGCTTTTAAGCTGATAGCAAGTTGCTCTTAAAAAATATTTAATCTGATTTATTCTGGTTTGGCACTTAATTTGCCAGGGTCTGGGCACATTTCTGTTTTCTGCATTTGGACACTACTTTCTTTTTGTTTCTAAGAAACTGGTTCACTTTGCAGTTTAACCATAGTAGTCTTTTAAAACCTAGCAATGCTGTTGTACAGTGTTTAAAAGAGCATTTCTCCAGCTTAATATACAGCTGATGGCAATGCAGAAGTTCTACAAATTTTTAAACACTGCTTACATTTTTAGGTTTCTGCAAAGTAGTCTAGTACTGCCCTAAAAGTATGGTTTATCATATCTGAAGATAGCAGAGGCAGTTATGGACTAACAAGCGTGACCAAGACCCCAAAATGGATTTACCTCATTTGAGAGGCTTTTCCATTAATTTGTTTCACTCCAGGCAAATTATATGTGCCTCTCAAATCAGGCTTAGTGAAGATCTTAGTCACAAACAATTGGTCTCAAACCTCAGAGATCAAGGGTAGTTGATATCTCTTTTTTCCTCTAATCTAATTTGATTCCCAATAGTCTGTGGCTAATGCAGGCACACAATACACCAGACAGAGCATTTGCAGCAGAGACAGGGACGTACAAGGCGGTGTTAAGATCTTACTTACATTATTATCTACAGCTACGGCAGTTGCCAACAGTGCTGGGAGGATTTGGGGAGTGGAGGAGCACAGAGACCTTGGCCTGACGCAACCAGGGTCGAGAAAGGAGATCACGATCTTTTAAATATGGAAAGGGATTATCCGATTTCAGTGACAATTCTGTTAGCACATAAAATCTGCATAAACTGCCTGTGACCACATTGACACGGAAAATTAAGAGATTTATAAACACACAAAGGGGAATGGTTTCCCAAGCAGGGAGAAGGGGACAAAGAGGCTTGGGATTAATACCRTAGCAAAGGGTCAAGGCAGGAGTGAGCCTGGTGTTGGAAATGCAGGTCTGCATCAYGAGTACTCATGCAGCCAGAATAACAGCATCCCCCAGAGAGGCTGAAAAGGATGGTCCATCACCGCCTGCGAGCATCTCTTTGTCAGGTCCTGCTGACCACCTGCAGGGCCAGAAACCATTTTTCTCCTTAATAATTTTTTTCCCCCATAACTCAGTTTCTTAGTTCTCTTCCCTGCAGGAGCACTGAAACAGCTGGAATAATGTACAGGATAAGACCAGCCAGGCCTGACACATCTGTCACCATAACCGAGGTCAGAAAGGAAGCTCCTCCAGCCAGAGAGGCAGAGACGCTGGTTCTTTTCCCTCTGTACTATAGTTTTCTCTCTGAAAACTGGTATAATTAATACAAACCCTTACCAAGTGTCCACTCTCAATGGCAGGCTGTCTCCAAGGCTGCCTTCTGCAAGAGCTTCAACAGACATGGGACACAGGAGAAGTCTGGCCGCCGGGTCAGCGCTGTGCAGGTTGCAGATCTGACTTGCTGCTGGCCTTGCTCATAGCAGGGCATTTTTGAGTAGAYACAGCTTTGGCTGGGAGAGCTGATCGGACACGAATCGCGTGGGGCTGTCTGCATCCAGGAGATGCACCTTCTGCATGCAGCAGGATTAGGAGGAGTGGGAGAAATACTCCAGACTTTAAAGAGGATCCAGAGATCAGCTCGCTCCAGGGACTGGCAGCAAGGTGGTTTTAGTCCATGTGTCATGGAGCATGCTAAAGACCAACAGAGGCTCTCAGAAGCTACGTGCAGAGAGACYTTCTGGCTCTGTCTCCCCTTCTCAGCCTTTTTCACAGTCACAGCCCAGAGGCAGTGATGGCCTTGACAGAAGATGTGTCAGCACTGTTGCCTTCCAGGTGTTTCCTAGAGCTTGTGTTCCAGCACAAACTGCAGTGCCTGAGGGATGGACATGCAGCCACCACCCTGGGAGAAACCATCCATTGTGGAATCCAGCCTGGATCATCCTGGAGAGATAAAGCTCCTGGGAGGGATGTAGTGAGGCAGTAAGGGCTGTCCCTTTGCCTTCTCCACTCCAAGACACACTGCTCAGCCCGCTGCAAAATCCCCACGGGGGACCAGCAGCCATAGAGGGCCCAGGACCTGCGTGAGGACTAGCCAGTCTTTTTTGATTACCAGCAGATGGAGGATGCACGCAAGAGAGAGATAATTAATTAATTGTGACTTGACCAGCCTCCAGACTTTGGTTTCTATTGATCTCAGTTTTATCTGGAGTGATAGAGACAATTAAGAGGGGACACAGCAGCAGAAGTTAATTACCAATGGAATGGAAACTGTGTCTTTCTATTTATTAAACTTTTATCACAAAGCAGCACCGCTGCAGAAGCACTGGGAGAGACAGTGTGCTTCCCTGCGTCTTCCATGCCGTGCAGGGCACTCCCCACTCTTGACAATCAATAATAAATGATAAACTCATCCTCCTTCTCCGCAGGGCCAAGGCTCCTGTGCCAAGCCCCAGGGAACCAAGCCCTCAGAGGAGAGCATCTGGGCTGCCTGACGGGAGGCTGGAAGCTGGTGCTCAGCCCTGCCTGCACCCCACCAGGCTGGCAGCTCTTGCAGGTAGGAGCTGCTCTGATGGTGCCGGGGACAACTCATTGCTATTCCTGTCCTGAGCCTTGGGTGGAAGGCAGCCTAGCCTGCCCACAGTGCAGGCACGGATGCTGCAGGCAGAGGAAGCAGCGCAGGCTAGTTGGGGAGGAACTGGCCAGTTCACAGAGCTTCACAGGTCACAGCTGGGTTTAGACTAGCTCTCGGAGGTGGGTTTCAAGCAGCCTCAGGGACACATGCCCCCTGCTAGCCTTGCCAAGATACGCATTACCTCTGATCAGGGCAGGGCTGCAGGAGGCAGCCAAGAGGGCTGGTGCTTCTGCCCCTCGGCACCATGGCTCTGCTGACCTTGACAGGAGGCTTGGATGTGAGGCAAGGACCAGGGATGGTCCTCCCTATCTTCCCTCCACCTGCCCAGCTTCATCCCACCCTCCCCTCTGCTGCCTTCTCTGCACGTCCTGGCCCGAGTTCAGCCCGGGAAATGCCAGTCCGCATCCCCYTGAGAGACCCTCTGCACCGCTACAGCTGAAGTCACCTAGCAGGCAGCACAACCTTGGTGAGGCTTCTCAGAGAGCACCTTAATACAAAGTTGGTTCCTGCTCCTGTGTCAGTGGCCAGTGTGCTAGCAGTGAGCAGGTCAGGGATGCTGTGGCAATCCTCTGTCGCTCACTGTCCCTGTGGCACACAGCGGTGAGCATCCCCCAGAGCCAGTCTGGGGACTGGAGAGCAGCATCTGAGTCAGAGGCTGAGCTCTCTCTGCTCTTTCCACAAAACACGGGAGAAAATCATTTGTTAAATATTGCATAATTCTCTGAGGGTGGTAGACCAAATGATGTGACATGAGGGGTCTGGCTTGGACCTGTTTTCAGCTGTACCAACCTACAAAATGCTGTGCCTCTCTCCTCATCTTCATGCCTGTCTTCTGGCTGGTGAAAGTGCTCCCACCTGCCTGCTGTCCCATCCCTGTCCTGCCCTCAAGGTCTCCCCACAGATTCCCAGTGAACTCCCACACCTTTGTCTCCAGGGCATTTAACGCAGTGAGTGTGTAAATGAGTCTCTGCTGATCATGCAGGAGCCACAATTCAGTGGTTGGTTTGCTCTTGCCTCTCTTTCCAACAGTTCCCAAGACTGTGTTTGCCTTTGTGCTCCCCCACAGAGCTGGAGTTGTCCAGGAGTTGTCCGTAAGACCTCACCTATGTCCCGCTAACAGCTAACTCCAAGAATCATTGGGGCTGTACAGTTGGCGTTATTGCCTCCCAGATAGCATCTAGTCAGATCATATTGCTGARGGTCTTGTTCAGYTGAGTTTTGAAAACCTCCAAGGACAGAGATCCCACAAGCTCCCTGAGCACCCGTCCTGGGGCTGCACCACTCTCAAAGGGAAGAAGTTTTTGATTATGTCCCATTGAGCTGGATGCTGTCCTTGTGTCCTCCTGCCCTTTCACTCTACACCTCTGGCTCTGCCTCCTTTAAAACCTCCACTTAARGCAGTGGAAGATGCAGTTGGATCTCACCCGTCTCTCCCTTCTTTAGGCTGAACAGATGTAGTTCCTTCGGTCTCTTTTTGTATGTCCTGTGCTCCAGCACCTGACCATCTTGGTGGCCTCCATTGGACTTGGCATCTCTCATGCAGTAGGGTGGCCAAAACTGGGCACAGGACTCCGTTGTGGCTCCTTGAGCGCTGAGCAGAGGGAATGACGACTTTCCTTGATGTGTGCTGGGTGTGCTTTTTCTAATATGTAGCCCCTCTGAGGACAGCCTTCATCACTGAAAGGTGCATTGCTGGCTCAGGCTGACCTGACCTGACCCACATAGCCTTGACCAAACTGGAGATTTCTGTGTCACCAGAAAACTTTCTCTGGTCCTTTATGAACATGTTGATTGCTCACATCCCAGAATGGACCCAGTCAGTAACCTCTCTTCGTGATGAAAAATGACTGTTTATTTGCATTTATTTAAGACAGTTCAGTTTCTTTAAGATTCTATTTTGAAGTACCATGTCAAAAGATTTTGACACGGTATCACTGACTGCTTCACTGAGGTCACAGGTTTAGGATTCATGGTCCCATTCTTAATATGAGGTGACACTGCACTGGACTGCGAAGGGAAAGGCRCTCTGGAATATCTCACTTGCTGATGGCTGAGTGTGCATGCTATTAGAAATTAAGCAGTTGTGGGCCTGACCAGTACTTGAATAGGATACAGGTTTTAAATCCCTGGTATGGTAGGCACAAGCCAATTAGTCATGCTTAAATACTTGTGAGATTGCTGAAGCTCTGAGCCTCAGCGAGCTGTAAGACTCGGTTCTGCCCTGCTAGTGAACTGATTTGCAGGAAAAGAGGGGAGGAGATATTTTCTCAAGGTGAAATAGATGTTCTTGGAGGATATGCGGTTTTAATACCTAGCAGATTAACCCCCACAGCCTTGATCAGCCCTACACCGGGATTCCCAGATGAAGCAAACATGAAAAACACAAAGGAAAAAATCTACAGTCGTAAAGATTTGCAGAATGCAACTTTCTGTGGCAGCTCTTAACCAGCTCTGGTGATGCTGCAATGCAGTCTGTAGCAAAGAGAAACACAACTTTGGAGTCAAGGCGAAGGCAGGGCAGAGGGTAAGTCCTGAGCACCCTGGTTAAGCTAGTGCCAGGCTTTGCACCAAATTACCGACATGGTTTAGCGGTGGACTTGGCAGTGCTAGGTTAACGGTTGGACTTGATGATCTTAAAGGTCTTTTCCAACCTAAAAGATTCTATGATTCTATGATTCTATGATCCCTACTCCAGCCCAGTGCAGGGGCCTGGCTGCTTGCCCCAGGCAGGTAGGTACAGCCTGGATGCCATGTCCCTTGCAAACACATTTGCAAACACTTTTGCCAGCCCTTCCTGGGGAATCTGCTCAGCAGCTGTGTCCCTCCCGACCCGACATGGGCTGGGGCATCTCTCATTTACATGTCACTCGGCACATCCTCCTGCTCGCCTACGAGTCCTAAATTCGATCTGATTTCAGTCTGATTACTTTCCCCTCCACTTGAGAGAATTAATTAATCTCCGGCTCTGCTCCAGGTATTTTTTCCCAATCGATAAAAGGAGGAAGGAAAGGGTGGTGTACCTGTCATTAATCATCATTAAATTAGTGACTCCGGAATTAGCTCGCCATGAAAGCCAGCACTTGTGCAGCAGCAGAGCTCCACCACCTCACCATACAGCAAGACCTGGCCTTCTGCAGAGTTCATGCAGCGAGAAACTGAGGTCTGAGAGAGGAGTGACCTACGCACAGATGCTGTGCAAGGGAAGGGATGCAGAACCTCCTTGGTGTCAGAGGAAGGACTCCACCACAGCGAAGCATCTCTATACAAACAGGTACTTGCAGCTCCAGGTGCCTCAAGCCAACGCTCAAGCCAAGGCAGAGCTTCACGGTCACTGATCAGCATCACTCCCATCCCCTTTGAGGTGGCCATCCTGATGYTCAATGCTGGCTCCATGCTCAAATGGCCCCATAGATGGTTTCCCTTCCACCCCACACAGTACATGGCCTCCAGGTGCACAGGGAAGATAAAGGATTAGGAAGGAGCTTCCCTGCATGCCCTGCRTCCCTGCGTCTATCTGGCCATGGGGATCAAGTGATGCTGTCCCCTGCCCTCATTCCCTGCCCTTGCTCCTGCCTCTTTGGCCTCCCCTCACCCATCCTGTCCACCCCGTGCTTTGACCTGGAGCAGGAGGCTAAGCCATTATGGTGGCAGCGCGTGGAGCCGGAGTGGTGGGATCAGGAGAAGGAGAGCACGTCCACCTGTGGCAGTGGGTGACTAGCACACAGTGGTTTGTATGAGCAAATGTATCTAAAGAGAGGTATATCCATATTCRCGTTGTATGTTTTGTTCCCCTGGGMACATTTTAGTTCCTGGTCCTCGAGCCTCTTCCTGACYGCCTCTTGCTACAACTTTCATCAATGAGCATCTGCTTTGCCTTACACGGAAATGCTCTGGTTGTGCTGTGGGACAAAGTGACAGTGATGATGGGACTGTGCTGGGGCAGTGGCTCTCAGATCATACCTCTGTGGACCTGGTGTCTAAGGGACACTTCAGGCGATGCAAGGCATCTGCCTGGGTCTGGAGGGTTTGTCTTTGCCTTCCCGTGACAAAGTGCGTCGTGCCTGACCTGCACCAGCACATCTGCATACAGCACCCAGACATAGGCACCCCTTTGCTCTCCCACACCATAAACATCCTTTCCTTGATGCTGCAAAAGCCAGTGGCCACACCACGTCTTTGCAAGGGCTTGGACATGTGGACAGGGAGGTCATCTCCTTCCGCGGCACCCCTTACTCACGCAAGCACTGCATTTTCCCCCTTAGCCACAGCTAACAGCGCCTTTGCCTGCTGCAACCTGTAAYCCTCTTTCAAGGGCATTGCTTTCCAGGATGCAGCCCCCATCTGATATGTGTGACCTACCCTTCTCAGCCTTTGATGTGTGACCTTGCCTCTGGCCTTGTTAAAATGCATGTTTCTGAAATGAGCCCACCTTAGCCAGGATGCAGCATTACACCGTCATTACTGATCGCGTGTCTTGCTTTCTCTCTGTCTCCCTGTAAATAATGTATCTTGATAACTAAGCACGCAGAGCAGGCTTCCTTTAACAGACATTGCCCAGAGTAGCCGTGCTGAGGGAGCGCATTCGCTCCTGCTATGCCTCAAAGCACTTCATTAGTACCTCAGAAAAGGCCAGAGAAATAATGCAAATATTCTGATCAGCCAGTGCTTTCAGAAGGATTTACCGTCCCCGCCTGGCTGTGCCGGCTCCAGACCATCTCCCTGCGCCCAGCTCTGCTGCAGCCTCGTGTCTGAGCCTTTCTGGGGGGATCCYCTGACCAGCTCCCCCCCCCCGCCTTTGAAACCCCCCTGATGTGGCTCATGCATGCTCCCAACCTGCTGTGTCCCTGGGGCTGCAGGTTTAACCCCTCAGGGACTGCAGGATGCTTCCCACCCCCTCCTTTTTCTCCTCCCCTCTTCCTAAGCTGCATCCCTCTTCTCCTGGCTGGGGCATCCTGTCCCTCCCCTGTGACAGCTCTGGTCAGATCACCAATCCTGGTCCTGGTGGGCACCACCAGTTTGGAAAATCTCCTACCAGAAACTGCTCCGTTTCCATTTGCAATGCTGATGTTGCTGCTGACAATGGGAGACGAGGTCAGGTCATCCCCAGTGCTGTTGGGGTGGTACTCCAGGAGAAAAGAGCAAAGTGTGCATGGGAGATGTCCTCCACGACTGGCTTGGAGAGGGTGGGCATGAACACCCTGCTGCTACCATCCATAATCCTGCCCCAGCAGCAGGCAAGAAACGCTCCCAGCCCCAGGAAGCCTGGCTCCCGGGACTGCCATTAAATTTTCTTTCCAAAATTTGCCAGCAGCCATCAAGACTTGCTCTCCTCAGCCTGTCCTGTTGGCAGAGCAGCCAGAAATCAGGCAGGAAGATGAGCTGCAGGTCGGCTGCAGAAATACCTGTGCCAAACACACCCACTGTCACGGGTGCAATTTCCCCTGGTGTAACACTTTTTAAAAAAAAACTAACACTCTATTTTGAGTTATAAGCCTCAGTGAAATAGATCCAGAGAAAAGTGTGCATGGGAGTGTGTGACTGTCCTTGCTATACCTGTATTTATATAGCATGTTTGTGCATCCATGTGTGTCTGCGTGCCACAGCTCCTGCCACGCTTCATGTTTCCATCCCACGCGTGCCCACACCCAGAGCACACGTGTGCGACCTTTCCTGCTGTGCCCTACACCCAGGGTATACGAGCAGTGCCCCGTGCACGAGTGTGGGTGACAGCACTTGTGTTTACGGAGCGTACAAACCGTTCACGCCTGGGGGTGGTGTGTTTGATTCCTTCCGTGTTTGCCTGTGCCTGCACGCACCCTGCACATGTGCCATGCGTGACAGAGCCTGCTGCACCCTGCGTGTGTGTGTGTGCAATGCACGTGCATGTGCTCTGCAGGCGGCTCTTCCCACTGCAATCCATGCTTATTCTGCTGGCTGTCAGGACCAGTCCTCCCACCAGACCCAGAGTAAGGAGTTAAGCTTAAAAGTCTATTAAGAGCTTGAAAAACAACACTGCTTTCCCGCTTCCCCTGCTTTTCAAATCGCCAGTGTCTTTTAATCCCTTAGTCAAGGCGTAAGGGGTTTGGGGTCAGCACAGGAGCAGGACCCATCCGTCTTTCCCCACAAACTACTGCTGAGCACGCTGCCCTGCAGACTGGGTAGCAGGGATCACCCTACCTAGGGAGTGCAAATCTCCATGCAGCCTCCACAGGATGAGAGGCTGAGGCAAAGTGCACCGGTTTGTTAAATAACGCCTTCCTTGCCAAAAAGACAGCTATGCCTCTGGTGCAATTCCTGAATTGAGAGCTGGGCGACGCTGAAAGGCTGGAAGAGGTGATCTGAGACGTTCAGTGAAGATCCATCTCCACCGGTCATCCCTGTCTGCAGGATTGCAATGACTCCACCTCTGTGCCCACTAACTGGAAACTCTCTGTGGGATGTGAAGGCTGCTGATGACAAGCAAAGCCACCATCACTGCCAGGGACCCAGTCAAACCAGTACTACTCCACTCTTGCTTTCCTGAGCAAGCCTGGAGCTGCACTTGCAAAACCAGTGTGCTCCTTTGCACAARCCTCTTCCCCTGGAAAGCCCCTTGCTTGCACCGAGTGGTTTACGCCAGCTGAATTGGCCACAATTCAAGGTGTTATTACAATGAATGTGAACATGAATTAATAATGGCACTCTGAAGCCGCTCTCTGTGCTTGCCTGCATCCCTCCTGCTGCATGACCGGCTCTGTGCTGCTGAGGAACTGCATACATGCTGCTTCATTTTGCAATAATAACAGCCTTCCGCTAAGAGAGATAAACAGTGTGCGGAAGTTTTGCTGGCAAAACACAACTCCAAATGAACTGCTAAAAATGGTTCACAAAAGGCTATTTCCAGCTACTCCACCCAGCTGGAACTGGCTCTCCTCCCTGTCTGTTGTCATCATGGAGGATGCATCTGCATCTGTCGCAGGAGGGTTGCTGCACAGAGAAAGGAGGCAGGGAGGAGTGCAGGCAGCAGCTCGCTGAGAAGGTTTGGGAGAGCCAGAAAAGGGGCTGCAGGCTGGTGCCTTGGTGTTCATGCACCAGGCACAGACAGGGACACAGCCATGTCAACCATGTCTCCAAACGGCATCCCCAGCACAGCCCATCCAGGCTGGGAGGTGCGTGCAGGCACCGTCCCCATCCTCCAGCGACCTCCCGCGCTCTTCCCTGGCCGCTCAGCACAGGCTGCAGGCTGGCCCATTGATGCTGTCAAGTCCTGGGGTCCATAAGGAAAGCAAGTCCCAGCTGCTGCTGCTGCAGCTCATTCACGCAGGGGTCTCATCAAAATGCAGAGCATCCTTTACTTCTGGCCGGCTTACAGTAAGCAGTTGTCAGACACTTCTATAATCCCAGGTATAATAAACCTTCCCCGGCTCCCTCATTCCTCTATCTGTCATATGAGCCAGCTGTGCATGAGGAAAGCACTTTGCATGCAGATTATTTATCTGTCCTCAATCTGATCCAAATAACACCCCCTAAGCACAATCAGACAGCAACAGCTCCTCCTTCCAGAGTCTGGTTTTAGGACACTGGAGTGAGAGTTTGCACTCACAGGGGTGATCCCACGAAGGACCATTTAGGACTAGTTGCAGACCGCAGCCTCCCTGCAGGGCTCTGGGGTTATGCAGACAGCAGGGCTGAGCCATCAGAGGACACGGTGAAATGCACTGGTGCAAATTTATCACTAGCACTCTTGAAGAGGGAGATTGGTTAAGATGGATGCCCCCGCGTGCTTCTCTCCAGCTCGCAGTCCTGCCAGCTTTCCCTTGGGGTGGATGTCCTGCCGGTGGTTCTCATCTGTTCCTCCCTTGCAAAGACCCTGTAGAGTTGGATCAGAAAGCAGCAGGATCAGCTCTGCTGAGAGTACTGCTGAGGCAGAAAGGCACAGGAGAAATGCTGCTTGGAGATGCCAGAAACACAGGAGCCCTTAGCAGTACAGCTCCGGGGGCTTGGGGACGACGACTACGGGCAAACAGGTTTGATTAGAAATTAAGCAGCATCCCAAGCAAAGTGTGATATTTAATAAAGGGTGAGGAGATGCAGCACAGCCCAAGGGCCAGGCTGTCAGCTCTGCAGCCCCAAGACCTGAGGCGTAGCCCAAGGGAAGGCTCCCCATCCCCAGGCACAGCCTCAGGCACACAGGGCATACAGAAGGTCACAGCTGCAGCTCAGCACCCGTCTGGACCTCAGAGGCACAGGGGAAATGCTGCCACCCCAAGTGACACCTATAGTTTATGTCCCGAAGTCTCCCAGAAATTTAGAAATGCTCCTCAGTGTCACCCTGGGGGTGCTGGTGGACCCCCTGCTCTGCCCCAAACCTATTCCAGACCTCCAAATCAGGCCTGGCCTAAAAACCATTATTGATTTTGGATTCTCATCCTCAGCTTTTGATGTCTAAACTGACAGCAGCCTTTTAATAATGTTTTGGGGCTCTTCCTTCACCAGATGGGCAAAAATGTAGTTGTTTTAGGCAGAAACTGAGTTTTACGCTTAATCTCATGACTCGAGGAAGTGGGGCTTTAAAAAATACATCTTTATCAGAGGACCTGAAAGAAAGGGAGTATCCCTTCCTGATTCTCCTCTGAGAGAAGGGCATGGCCAGAAAGGGAACAATGATTTTGCTGTTGAGGAGCCAGGTCTCAATGAAAAGTCAAGCAGATATCACCTCAGGGCTGCAGACAACAGTCTCTCACCTCCAGATCCAAACCACAAAGTAACTGGGATGCTGAAAGAGAGGCTTTGCGTGTCACGCACCGAGCTAGCGAGATCCCAGAGGAGCAGGAGGATGCTCATCTCCTGGAAGAACAACATCATGGGCAGAGTTTCTCGGTCTTCTCTCCAAAAAGGGGATTTTTCTCTCCCTCTCCGTGTATCCAGYGGATGCAGCGCTCAGGGTCTGCAGCAGGATCCCTGTAACCACAGCAGACACAAATGCAGGTGGTTCCTGTGCTGATTCCCAATCTCTTCATCGTGAAATTGTTGGTTTCAGTATTTATTGTTAGTGGGAAACATATTATGCTGGATCCAACAGCTGAGAGAGGTGAGGCTGCTGCAGCTCCCTGTCCCCAGGTCCAACCAGTAGTGAGGCTGAAGATGTGTGTTCCCAGCAGGCACACACATGCAAAGCACACAGGTACTTCATATATACCTATATACCTATATACCTGGCTGGTCACACAGGTCACAGACAGACACTCAGAGCACCCACATGAACATCGACAGCACCAACGGCCTCATCCTGCTCCCCTCTCAGGCTGAGCAGGATGGAGGTCCACTATTGAGAATATATATATATATTCTCCATATATATATATAYACACACACACATATGTGCAATGTGGATCCCTCCAGCAGCTGGGCTCAGACACCCAGTTTGCCCATAATAAATCCAAAAATGCTCGTCCCCTGCATCCCATGATGGGTCTCACACCCGTAGGCAGCAACCCCCTTGATCCAAAAGGTGACCTGGGGAGCTGCTCCCAGTGACTCATGGTGATGGGTTTCACACCTCGACACTGGAGCTGATGGCTCTGCTGGGACAGCCCTGGAAGAGGCCCAGGAGAAGGTGGTTGCTCCTCGGGAGTCCGTAATCTGGGTTCCCACCTGGCACTGTGTCCCTATGCTCCTCTGGGCTTGYGGAGATTGCCCTTTGATGGGCTGATGGCTCTCCTGTGATGAGTCTGGGAGTAGCCCCAGGGTATTGTTTGGGCTCCCTCTCCTGCCATTGTCTCTTTGTGCTCCTTTGTGGGTGTGCAGATGAGCTTTTATCACATACTCTCATCTTTAAGTGTGACAGATACCTCTATCTTAACCCCTCCAGGAGCCAGGAGTGTGGGAGGGACCACCTTGGGCAGAGCCCTTCCAGCWCGCAGGGTGCAGGTCCAGGGTGCAGGCAAGTGCCGTCTCCAAGTTCAGGCTCAGCAGCAGGTTTTTGGCAGTGCAGGAGGGTCTTTTCCCCCTCTTAATTCATGTTTCCATGAGCAATTTCACAGCTGCCTGTGTGCATCTAATGGAAGGTCTTTCCTCAGCATCTCAGCACCGGGAAATGCTCTTGGTGCCACATTCGGTAGCATAGCACGCAACATGCTTTGTGCCCATTGGGCTGTCCAAGCCCTGCAGGGGTGTGTATGGTGCTTTGCAGGGGCCTGAAGTGCAATTTCTTCCCAGTTTGCCCAGCTCTTCCCTTCAGTGGTCTGCAAAGCCTGTTTTCCACCAGCCCTAGCTATTGGCACGCACTGCTGCTGTGGCTGCACACGCAGAGACACACAGAGTTTAAATTCAGGGAAGACGTCCTGTCTAGCACAAGGTATGAATTGTCACTCATTCACTTTCTGATCAAGCACCTAGCTAAAACCTTCCAGAAAGGTGACCAGCCTGGATCTGAAGGCAGGAGGCAAAGGGAAAGCAAGGAGGGTCAGTGCCTGTATCCCCACTGTACAGTCAAGGATGCCAAGGGACCAAAGCACAGTGATACAGCCAGCTAGCTGCCATCAATCACAGGACCTTAGCAGAGGCTTCTGAGTATTTAAATCATTAATTAAGATTAATGAAATGCACTTTTGCAGTTTATCTAAGTGCATGTTCTGAAACTGAAACCCGGTCATTAATTAGTGAGTGAGACAATTTGAAGGGCTCAGTAAAATCCCCTCTTAAGCCCCAGAGAGACACATCAGCATGGCTTCAAGTGGAAGGATATGGCCCTATCCAGGGGATGCTACACCAGCGCAGGATAGGTGACACTTGAGAAGAGACGCAGACGCACGGTCCCACCAATATGGGCTTTTAGGGGATTAGGGAGGTCCATCCAGCTCAGAACTGAGAACGGGAGACACAAACTGCTAATCTTCTTGTACCGTTACAGCAAATGAGAGGCTCCATTTGGCTTCCCCAAATAAATTAATTTAAAAAGCTCAGGGATTACTGGAAGGATTAGAGCTCCCTAGAAATCCCACTGCCTGATCTGCCCATCCCGAGGCTCCTGAAACCTCCTCATGAAGACTAATGTAAACAAATATGTCCCATTACAGGATGAATCTGAACTGGAAATAAAAATGCCTAGTCTGTGTACCGTGAAATGCCATACGAAGCCCAGCTGTAGGGTCCTGCATGTGTCAGCTTGTGCTCGTCCTCATGCTGGGACATCTGTGTTCACCAGACCCAAATCCAGAGCACCAGGACCCACTGTTCAGAGGCAGCCACCTTCCACCCATGCTGTGTTCCTCCAGTGCCATGTGTGGTTCCCCGGGGGACCTCCTGGGTGAACATCTCTAGTGATAGGCACAGGGCACAGGACCACAGTCGTCTTCTGCCTCCCAGCGCAAACTTCCCCCTGGATTTGGAGTTTGGAGATGAGTTTCAGGGCATGGCTTATGGCTACCCACTAAAGTGTTYGAGGAAATAGTGTTACAGAATGACTTTCTCCACAGTGCAATAAAACAGATACATTGGCCAGTAAATTGCATCAATTACAGGGAACTCAGTAATTAATTAGAAGCTGGGAGTCTTCCCATCCCTCAGAGTGCAGCTCTGAAATTAAGAGTCCAAGTGAAGGATAACTTCCAGGCCAGGGAGTCGGTGCTGGGGCTGCCACGTGATTGCCCCCCACACAGAGACTCACCAAGGACTGCAATTGCCTCCTAGATGTTGATCGATTTGCTTTTGAGTTGGCAGCAAGGACATGGGTTTGACCTCTGCCTGCGGAGAGCGGGGGGGGGAATTCAGGCAGCGCCTGCGGGAGGGGATCCTGAGCAGTTAATGCCACTGCAAGTGGAAAAGTGTCCGCCCAAGCTGGGAAGGGGCTGTCTCCTCATTGGAAAGCGATAAGGGTAGTTGAGAAGAGGCGGGTGAACTCATAGGGAGCACAGCAGAAGCAGAGAGGTTGGGATCTGCCCACGGAGGGTAATGAGCTGTCGAGCTAATGAAAGTGCTTGAGAGCATGCTGTATGCATGTGGACCACGCGAGTGCTGAGGATACCGGTGCTGCTGACCTCTGCCTGCCTGGGGAACCAGAGCCCAGAGAGCTACCGAAATCAAAGCCTTACTTCTGCTGCTGAAGAGCTCAAGCATGGGCCAGAGGGATGAAGGGACATCGTGACCTCCAGCCTACCGCAGGCTGAATACATCCCTGCCTTGAAAATGTCAAGCCTGGCTCTGCACGGCATTGCTGCAGCTTGGCTGGGATATTCCTCGGCAAATCCGCTAAGCAGGAGGTTGGCTAATGGTGCCTGTGAGGCACCCGCCAGGGTCCCGCCGGCCAGAAGCAAAGGCAATCAAAGCCTCCGAAGCAGCAATCAGATGCCCTCCAAATTGAGCGGACGTGAGAAGTGAGTTTGCAACTTCGGATCGATCTGGCAGCCAAGGTCAGTTAGAGGGAAGCTGAGTTCCCGGAGAAGCCACTGTGGAAAGCGAGTTGTAATAGAAATAATTTGTAATAGTCTCCAGCCAGCATGGACCTCCAGCTGCTGCTGACCCAGTTAACACTAACACTCGCCTGCAGGAAACTTCCACTCCATTTTCGAGGCATTATATCAGGGAAACCAGACCACGGCATGGAGATTAGCCTGGGAAGGGCACGCAATGCTCTGGCAGCTATCAGAATCTGGCCATGCACAGGGTGCAGGAAGGGTCCATGCTGGTCATCTCAGGCCAGTGGAAAGCACAACATTGCTACAAAAAAGTGCATGGCGGTCCCCACTCCACTGGGATGAGCACAACCCTGTCTGGTGGAGGGATTCGTGATGGTCTTGCCATGGCCTAATGGCCCCAAAGAGTGCAAACCCTGCATACCCAGAACTGAGGTGTCAAAACACAAAGCCCAGAGAGGAGGACCTTGTGCCTCCCCCCGCAATATGGCCATCACTTTGGATTTGGAAGGGAATCTCATGCTGTCCAGGGTGTCTCTCAGAGCCTCGTCTCCTGAGCCCATAGCACAAAGCCACGAGGTGAAGGAAGGAAGGACCAGGATTTGTCTTTTTTTCAGTTGCCTTGTAGTTTTCAAGCTACTTTTTAAACCCTTGAGGATGTTTAGGAGATACTGTGGACTCTCTCCTCTCGGCCTACAAGAAGCACCACCTTCTGCATGTGGGGTGAACAGGCTGGGGACTCGCTGCTGGAGTAAGGAAAGGGTTGGGGTGGGGAGCAGTGGAAACCAGGCTGAATGTGAGCAAACCACAGATAAGATAAACTGCTACATTAGGGGGATTGTGGCCAAGGTCAAGGGAAATTACTCATCCTTACAATCAGCAGTGGGGAGGCCACCCTGCTGGGCTGTGGTTAGCCAGGTGAAGAGGAGGGTGAGGTGGGATCTAATCACAGCTGCAGCTACTTGGGAGCAATTGCAAGGAAGATAGAGCCAAACACATCTCACTAGTGCCAAACGATGTAACAAGGGACAGTGGTCACACAGTAGACCTTCAAAGATTCAGGATGGACATTAGGAAACGCTTCTTCACCTGAGCGTGGTGCAGCCCTGAGACAGGTCCCCAGAGCGATGGGACATCTCTGTCCTCGGAGGGTTTCAAGACTTAGGTAGACAAAATCACAGCCACCCTGATCTAGTGTTGGGAATAGTGCTGCCATGAGCAAGCAGCTGGACAGGAGATCCCAGAGGTCCTTTCTCCAGCCCTGCTGGGATTCACAGCACTGTGCCTGCTGAACATCACTTTTCTCCTGGCTGGACTTCAGTCCAGGGATGCCCTGCCATGGAGTGGTACAGGTGCTTCTCCCCTAGCTTTGCAGAGGTCCTGGTTGGCTCCCTGCTCCTGTGCCTGTTGCCTGCAGGAAGGCTTACGGCACTTTAATCTCTTTTACTTATCTTGAATGATCTTTCTTACTGACCTTGAGATGGACAGAATTGCATCCTGGATGCATCCATTGACTTTTGATGGAGCCCTGAGTGGTGGGAAGAAGCCAAACATGAGCCATGGTGGCAAGCAAATCAGTATCCCATACAACCAGCCAAATGCTCCTTGCAGCCCATAGTCCTGTGTCTGCATACTTTTCACCATGCTAGGCTAACCAGCCCTCTTCAGAGACTGGTGTGAGTAGCCCTTGGCCACGGGCCAGATCCTACCATTCCCCAAAAGCCTTCTCCTTCCTCTGTTTGCCCCTCTCCCCTGCAGGAACCAGCCGCAGAGCAATGCCAGCCCTGCCAGGCACACCTCGACGCTGCAAAGCAGGGACTCCTGTTGCATGCCTCGGGGCTCCTGGCATGTTGTCAGCATAGCTCTGGGCACCCTGCTCTGATGCCATCTTATTTATGGCACATCCTTCCTGTCTTCTCCCTGCTATTATTGCCTGAAATGTTGTAATTTAGATTCCGGCTGTGTTTGATTGCAAACTCTCCCAATCTACAAATTTCAGTGATAAGCACTAGAGCAGCTCATTTACATGCCAAAGTGATCAATCCGGAACTGCTCGTTACACAGGCGAATAAATAAATAACGGATACATTAAAGAATGGGAAACAATCAGCCAAATTAACCAATAGATGTCGAATAACGACAAGCCCTGACATCCGTAACAGAGAACAAGAAGAGGAGGGATGGGACAAGCTTTCCCAGCATTGCCCAGGGCTGCTCAGCACTCATCTATCTCCTCTCATCCCATGAGCCAACAGGGATGTGCATCAATGCCAGGAGACAGTGAGCAAGGGCTGGGGCGTGAAATCCTGGCTTTTAAACCCCATACCTGTCTTTGCTCCTCGTACCTGCTCTGTGTAAGCATCTGTCATAGGAATAACACATCCCTTGGGACAGCAATTAAAATATTTTAGACATCGCGTGGCAAGTGGCCTCACAGCCTGATTTTCAGCTGACATTTCAGGAAATCCTTTCGGGGCACCTGAACCATCCCAGCTTCTTGTTTCATTGATCGAAGCATTGGAGACTTCAGAATTCATGCAAACACCGCTGCATTGCGCAGGAAGTTTATCTGGTGATCAGCAGCACGGGTTGAGCATTTTGGGACAGGCCAGCTCAACAGCTGCTAAATCAGTTTGTGTGGTTATTCGGGCATCATTAAGCCACCAGTGACTGCAGAAGCACGGATGCTTTGAGCTGTCCTGACCTCCTGATGGGTGCTGGTGGCAGACTGGGATGCTGGTGACTGGCAGCAGAGGTGTGCGCAGTACCTGCCAGTACTGCTGATCTCCCACCACCTGCCTTTGTCGCTGTCTCCTCTACAGTGACAGGTAGGTGCTAGCTACCTGATTTATCCTTCTCTGGCAGCTCCTGCCTGTCACCACTCAGCACCCCAGGGGATCCCCAGCAGGGAAGGCAGTGGAGGAGCATCTCTCCCTGCTGTCAGGCAGCTCGTGTGTGCCTGCAGGCACTGGGGATGCAGGGAGGAGGCTTTGCAGGGGTCACTTCCCTGAAGGGGTGCAAGGCTGGGATGGCACCGACCTATCTTGTCGGGCACCACCAGGTGGGAGGGCAGCAAGGAGGTGAAGGAGCTGCCCCATGGCCCATCCTGAAAGGAAGAGGGTTGCTCAGGGTAAAATCCATCTGGAGCAAGGCTGGTCCTGAGTCTGCAGCAGAGCCAGAAGGCTATGACAAGTGCCCTAAATGATGTGGATGTTCACCAAAGTGGTCGGGTTCCCCCAGACCCAGGGCTGTCCTCTTTGGGGCTGGTTTTGGTGCTGCCTGGGGCTCTGCAGAGCAACTACATCCTCTGGCTACTCCAGTGTACACCCACCTTCCCCTCTGCCTTGGGCTTGGCCCCATTTCATGTCATCTGGGGGTCCCCTCCATCATCCTTGCCCTTTCTCCATGCTGGAGCCTGCCGGTGGTGGTGCTGGTGGGATGCCGCTGGACCTGTATCAGCAGGGATAACCTGCCAGGGCTTCGCAACCCCTTGCTCCTTCCACCATGGCTTGGCCCTCACTGAGGAAACATCACTTCTCCCCTAGTCTCAGTAGGTGCCAAACTACTCCCAGCTTGGAGGAATGGTGTCTGTGGCCCCACTGGGGCTGTGTTTGCAGGAGGGAGCTGGATTATTCTGGCTCCTGATCTGTGATCGCTAGGTGCCAAGGCAGAGATGCCCGTGTGCTTGCTCTGCAAGCTGGACATCCTGGTTGGTGTGGCCTCTGGGGACAGGGGGATCCCCAGGGGGTCGTCCCCCCCCCGCTCCTGCTTTTRGAGGAGGAAGGGGGGCTCTGATGGGCAGGTGACACCAGGCATGGCTGAGGCAGCACTGCCACCTCGTGGCATGTCACCTCGCTGCCTGTGCCACGCCGTGTCCTTCGGCCACCACCCACTCCCAGAGACACCCTGATGGGAAGGGGAAGGAGGTGAGTGCCAGGATGGAGGTATTTTTGTGCTGGCAGATGTGGTCTGCAGAAACCTCTGGGATGAAACTGTGCAACGCTCATCCACGGCTCCCAGCAGCCAGCCATCCTCTGGAGCCGCAGATGTCCCAGCTGCAGATCAGGAGGAGGAGGAGGAGATGCTCAGAGGATGGGAGAGGAAGGCTTGGCAACGCTGAAAGTCAAGCGAGCGGGGCTAAGCACTGCTCAGGAGTCTCAAGGACCTGAAGGAGGTGCCACCTGGACCAACACCAGCTTCCAGGAGATGCTGGAAACCCGTAACCAGCCCCCTGTAATTCAGCATTTAAATGGGGTTAAGGGGACAGTCAGGGACAAAAAACACAGGAGCACCAGGACACAGCCATCGATCAATCCTGGATGAAATGATGGAGTGGTCTCATTTTGGCTGTATATTAAGAAAGGGCAATAGGGCAGAAATACAATTACTGTCCAGAAACACCGTTTTGTGGAAGGTAGGTCTTTTCAAACTCACCTGTCATCTTTTCTTGACACAACTACAGGTCTGGTTGATAGAGGAACTCTGCTGATAGAATAAAATTGCATTTCTTCTGGGCATCTGATTTATTATGGGGTGACATTTTGATTAAAAATGTGTATTATATTGCATTAAGAGGACATATATTCAACGAATTAAAGACCAGCTCAGTGACAGATCTCCAAAGGTAATTATTAATGGAGATGCACTGATGAGTGAAGTTTTGCCTGGCAAGGATCTCTGGGACTGATTTTTGGTTTCACACAAGTCGTTCCCTTTTTCAGCTGTTTTGCAAACAATGCAACAGCTTCCCTGGGAGCACTGGAGGCAGCGGGTGGGGGGAACGGAGGGTTTGCCAGCCCCCCCCCCGGCCTTGGGACGGCCCTGATCCTGGGCCTGCACACCATCCTCTTTCCTTGAACATCCTCCCCTGAGCTCCAGCTGCTGCTGTGTTTGCTTTGGGGACCCCAACGCTGCTTTCTCATGAAGGTCAGTGCAGCTGCCACGGGACTCCTGAAAGGAGGCTCCAGGTGGATATGGACCAGAAAGCCCCTCCTAGCAACCCACTGCGTTGCCCCATGGGGTGGCCTGGCTGGTGCCCAGGGTCCCAAGGATGTTCTCCTGCTGGGGTCATTGCAGCACATCTCATCCCTCTGCTCCCTGCTGAAGTGGGGCTTGGGAACTGGTGGTATTTTGGGGGTCTTTTGTGGCAGAGCTGAATGCACATCCCTGGGCTTGGTGGTCTGAGGCATTGGCTTTTTCATTTTGCAGGTCTGGGTCAGGCCACGCTCAGCTCCTCGGGTTGCCCAGAYCTGGCTGGTGCAAGGCACAGCCACTCAAAGGGGACCAGGAGCAACCTAGGTGCCAGAGACCCCCATCTTCTCCCACTCTACTACAGAGACAAGGTCCCCAAACCACTGAAGTGAGGGCAGTGGGAAGGAGATGTCTCATCAAGGATGCTCGAGGCTGCTGAGCCAGACAGACAGTAACGGTCCCTTTGCTGGAGCCCTGCTCCATCAAAGTGCGGTGCCAAGGTGGGCATCTGGAGGGTCAGCTCCCAGCAGCAGCGATGACAAGGCTGGGTACTGGTGACAGCCACACTCTGCCCATCGCCCAGTCCAGGAGCCATCAAGAGATCCCTAGGCCCTGCYGAGCATCCCTTGGATGGCTGTGCCACCTAGTGCTCACATCACCTGTCCCCTCCTGCAGTGACAGAGCCGTGGCATGCCTTTGGGCACCCTCCAACTTTGTGTTGCTTTGTGCCCAGTCACCACCCATCCCTGCTGCAGGGACTGTGCTGCTGGGCCAGGCTGGGAACCCTGCAGTCCTGCACTTTTGCTGACCAAGCTGTTCCCTGACTGTGATCAGCATAGCCAGGGTCAAGCACGGAAAGGGGAACAAGTTTCTCTCTCATGCAGAGAAAGTGAAACTTGTCACTTCTCTTCCCCAACCAGGCAAACCACCGTGCATGCAAGTACATCCCCCCCAGCTCCTCTTCCTCCCTGCTCCCAAGGAAGAGCTTCCAGCAAACAGAGCTGCTGCTCAGACTGGTCTGTCTTCACCCCCAGCAAGGAGGTAAGCCACCCCAAATAGCTGGGGACACATGCCTCCTCTGCCACTGCTCCCTGTCCCCCTCCTTTCTTCACTTCCCCCCTCCACAAGGGTTTAAAGAAGGAAAAGAGGGAGAAGATGATGGGGAGGGGGCGGTGCTGCAGGAATCCGTCCTTGCTCCATGTGGTTGTGGACATCACTGGGCTCTGCAGGCTTGTCCCGGGCTGAATACCCCAGGTTTCGGGGTAGGTCTGTGTGCTCAGGACCTCCCTCCTCTCTCCCAGCTCTGTGTGTTGGAGATCARGATCCCTTTTGCCTGTTTATCCCTTTCCTGTTTATCCCTCCTCTGCTGTGTCTCTTTGCACCCCTTTCTCACTTGTGCTTTCCACCCCATGGGACCACTGCCCCGTACCTCAGTGCTTGCTCCCCCAACACTGGAAGAAGCATCCTCCGCATGCATCTGATGTGTGACCACCCATCCCCAGGACATGCACCAAAGGRTTTATGCCATGCTCCACATCCTGGGCTCTCCAATCCCACAGCCCTGCCATGGGCACACGTCAGAGATTTTCAGTAGCATCAATGATTTCAGCTCATGCAATGAAACAGCCTCAAAATCCTTCCGTGAAGTTATTTTCACCACTGCATGTGGTGTCCAGCTATCTGTATTGGACAACACACGGGCGGCGTGGTAGATCTGTACATGCATCTGATGAGAGCACTTGTGTGTCTGTGTCCAAGGTGCAGCTGTGTGTTTGCTGTGTGCTTGCCTCCATCCCCAATTCCCCCACCCCTGTGCTTGTAGGGAGCCAGGATGCAACCCGGGCTTTGGCTGGCGACCAGCACCCTGGCARCAGTGCTGGGCATGGCCCTGCTGGAGGATGGTGTGTGTCGGGCACCGGACGGCAAGGATGGCTTCCCGGGCATCCCTGGCCTCGACGGGAGGCCAGGGCAGAAGGGTGACGTGGGAGACCCAGGTAAGGGGGAGCCAGGRATGCATGGTGTGGGTGGCCTGGGAGCCTCAAGCCTCTTGGTAGGAGCATCATGGGCTGTGGGAGCGGCTTGGGAGATGCCAGACATGCATGAACTGCTCCTCCTCATCACTTTTCCCCAGGGAAATCAGCACAGATGATGGGCATCCAGGGCCTCAAAGGGGATGTAGGCGAGCCAGGGCCTCCTGGCATCCCAGGGAACCAGGGCTACTATGGCCCACCCGGCCCCCCTGGGCTCCCAGGCCAGCCAGGGCTGAAAGGGAACAAGGGGAAAGTCGGCAATATCCTGGAGCAGCCACGTCCTGCCTTCTCTGCCTCACGGAGGTCCCCACTGTCCACGGGCAGGACGGTGGTGTTCGACAACATCATCACCAACCAGGAGAGCTCCTACGATCCCATGACAGGGGAGTTCACCTGCCGCGTCCCCGGGCTCTACTACTTCGCCTTCCAGGTGGTCTCCACTGGGGACCTCTGCCTGAGCATCACCAAGAACAGGGAGAGCGTGGTCAGCTTCTGCGACTACAACAGCCGCAACATCCTGCAGGTGAACTCGGGCAGCAGCGTGCTCAGCCTGGCCATGGGCGACCAGGTCTCCGTGAGCACCAACACTGCCAGGGACAGCATGATTTACAGCGGCTCCGAGGCAGACAGTGTCTTCAGCGGCTTCATGCTCTTCCCGCAGACGGGCTGATGGACTGCCAGTCCCGACCTGCTTAGCACCAGAGCATCGCGGTGTGCGTGTCTGCATGTGTTTTCCCCCCGTGAGTGCGTGGGATGGTTTAATATCACAGCAAAGCAGGACGGCCCCAAACTGAGCCACCAGACAGGTCCTGTGCTTCCACCAATGTCACAAAGTGGCCAGGCTGTGGGTCACCACTGCAGCAGTGAGACCCCTGCTAGCAGTTACCTCCGTGCTGAGCCTGCCCACTCCATCCTGGAGGCAGAAGGACTCCTGGTCCCAGCAGCCYCTTCTGCTCCTGGGCGCTCAGACCCCACACCAGAGGGGACCAGTAGTCACTGGGGCCGTTCACCAGCTGTGGGTCTTTATTCCTAAGTGGGAAATCACTGCGTGCCACTGCTTCTGCTACACTAACCATTGCAAATGCCTTTCTGGTGCCGGGCCACTACTGCCTCTCACATCCTCCCCATCAGTATAAATAAACCCTTCTTCCAAGACAGCCGCTTGGGTTTTCTTTCCTATTCATGCATCTTCCCCAAACCATCAATGTCCTGGGCCCTTTCCCAAGCTGCCCAGGGAGAGAAGCGATCCCAGTTTGCCCCTGGCCAAGCACAGACCCCAGCTGCAAAGGCAGAAGGACAGGAGGGAACTGAGTGTACAAGAAGAGCTGGCACTTACAGGAACGGGAAGTCTCTGGGACTAGCCTATGTGTGTCCTTTTCCTGATGAGTCCAAGCTAGCTGTCCTGTACAAGGGTAAATAGAGGCAGCAGATCATGCACCTCACCCACATGGTCCTCTCTTGGCACCCAGACTCTCCCAGGAAGGGGAAAGGCAGCTGTAGTCCTCCAGCCTTTCAGCAAGGAAGGACAGGGACATCAGGGTGACTGATGGGGTTGTGGGGTGATGGTGGTGGRGTTGTAGGGCG
This sequence comes from Phoebastria nigripes, assembly GCA_035582835.1. NCBI lineage: Eukaryota > Metazoa > Chordata > Aves > Procellariiformes > Diomedeidae > Phoebastria > Phoebastria nigripes. The sequence continues at coordinate 464,804 of JAYKAV010002848.1, forward strand.
ATGCTCTTCTCTCTTCGGCTTGGGGTGAGACTAGTGGGAAGTAGGGCAGGCTGAGCACCTATCAGGCAGCCAGAAAGCACCAGGGAAGCCACACAGGTGCCATACCCTGYGACCGCTCCTCGGAGGAGCTGCTCTATGGGAAAGCTGATGGAACAAAATGCCAGTTACCTTGAGCTGATAAACACAGATCTAGAGTGAAGGTCAAAGAACAAGGAACGGGATTGCAAAACAGAAAAACAG
>JAYKAV010002848.1:467118-501410 GCA_035582835.1 Phoebastria nigripes
TGCAAAACAGAAAAACAGAAACAAAGGCTTGTGCAAAAAGAAATAACGGCTTAGGCTGCTGCCAATAGTAAAGCGTGTGATAAGGGAGATGTGACCRATTAGTAAAGTTTTAGCGGCGCGTGCTTTGTCTATGATCGCGTGAGCAACAATCGGGAAGATATAAATAAGAAGAAATTGTGTAAATAAAGGTCTCCGCTCTGCACTATCCCYGGAGTCCGTGATTCATTCCCTTCACTGCTCCACACATGCCAGGCAGTCAAATGTCTCCATTCCTGGAGCAGTGAGGAGGAGGCCAGGTCACCTGCGAGGAACCAACACCCCAACCAGGGATGGTGGGGCCCCAGTGCATTCAGCACCCAGCAGAGCTGGTGGAGCACGGGGCAGGGTGCAGAGAGGACAGCCATCCTGCAGGTCAGAAACCCTCRAGGAGAAACGTCCTTCAGTCCCATTGCAGGGGTGCAGCATCTCCCTTCAGAGCCAGGCGATGACCTTGCACCAGGCCATCATTGCACAGACGGCTCTGCCTCCACGAAGCTGGCATGAGGGTCTGCTCCCCATTCGCTTGCTGCCCTTCCACTCAGAAATGAGTTAAGGATGRGGGAAAGGCAGGCGATTTGCAGAGCGATACTCCCCATGGTGGATGGAGGGTTTGTGGCACATCTCTTACTACCGGCTCATCCCACCTCTGCCCTTCCAGCCCCTGCTGCTGCGGTGGCACGAGAACAGGTCTCACTGGACAGCCAGGAAAGTGCTTGCTCAGGGGAAACAATCAGGCAGGAGGATGTGAAACTTGGCTGGGGGCCAGCTGGGGGTTCAGGGTCCCCAAGGGCCCTTTCCTAACTCTGCAACTTCCTCCAGGAGGGTGTCACGGAAAGTCACCCACGCTGTGCTGTGCTGGCAGGCAGTGCCCACAGCAGCCAGAAGGCTCAGCAGCGCAGGATCCCAAGCCCTGCTCCCCCCACCAGAGGTAAGAGGTCCATCTTTTTGTAGCGGGCTGTGTGGGGACTGGGGGTCCAGCAGTATGGCACAGTGCTGGGCTATGTGAGAGGAGGAGGAGAAGGAGACAGAGACACTGCCAGGCTGCACACGTCATGGGCGGGGGATGCACGCTTGTCCTTGCTGGGAGAAGACCCAGTCCCCTGGGCCAGGCACTGTCCTGGGAGATCCCCAGCTGACGGGGGGGCTTGATCCTGATGGGCAGAGCCAGGAAAGTCAGGAGGGGTGAGATCAGCTGGGTCCAGGGAGCTCCAGCCTCAGTGCAGCATGGTGCAACGGTCTGCAGCGGCGTATGCATCTGCAGGGGGTTCGGGACACTGGACCGGGAGAGCTTGGGGCTGGCCATGGGTACCACAAGACCTCATGGCTCCTTGCAGACTGAAAGTCCAACCCGCCTTGTGCCATCAGGGGCTGCCCTGGGGGTGATGATGAGCCCAGGGTCCGTCTCCACGTATCCGCCTCCCCACCGCCTGGCAATTGGTATGGAGGGGACACTGAGGGCGCAGCCATTGCAGCCAGGTGCTCCTGGTGCAGTCAGCCTCATAGCACAGTACCTCCTTTGCCCCATGGCCTGGAAGCCACCCTGCCATGGCCCCTCACCCCAGCACTTTCTTTCCCTTTCCATGCTCTAGAGCACCAAAATGGGGCAGAGCTTCTGGGAGCAGCTCCATCTGGCTCTTGCCCTCCTACTCCTGATTCTGGGGTCTGCTGTGACCAGAGATGCCCCTCACAGCTGCTATGGGACTCCAGGCCTGCCAGGCATGCCGGGTGTGCCAGGCAAGGATGGCCGGGATGGGCTGAAGGGAGCCAAAGGAGAGCCAGGTGAGTGATCAAGGAGGGGAACCACGCAGGCTGTTGAAGGGGGGCCATTGAGTCCTCCATGGCTGGTCTGCCTTGGTTTGCAGGCCACAGAGAGCATYGTCTGTGGACAGGGCAGGAGGAGAGGAGGCTGGAGAGAGGCAACAACCCTCTCCTGCCTGAGGGAAGGGGCTGGAGGAGCCTCTCCCCACATCCTGCYATTGATGCTGACTCTCTTTCACTCCCCACCGCCCCACAGGCATCCCGGCCACTCCTGCAACACAAGGGCCCAAGGGCATGAAAGGGGAACCGGGCAGCCCTGGCTTGCCAGGCAAGATGGGCCCCATCGGTCCYCCTGGTCCCCCTGGAGACCCTGGGACAATGGGCATGGCTGGAGAGCCAGGTATGCCTGGCAGCTACAAGCAGAAGCACCAGTCAGCATTTTCAGTGACGAGGCAGACCAGCCAGCACCCCCTGAAGAACATCCCCGTGGTGTTCAACCATGTCATCACCAACACCAACCACGACTACAACACCACCACAGGCAAGTTCACCTGCACGCTCCCTGGCCTCTACTACTTCATCTTCCACACCTCGCAGACAGCCAACCTCTGTGTCATCCTGTACAAGAATGGGAGCAAGATGGCCAGCTTCTGTGACCACAAGACCAACACCATGCAGGTCAGCTCTGGTGGGATCCTCCTCCACCTGCGTGCTGGGAACCAGGTCTGGCTGGCGGTGAATGACTACAATGGCATGGTGGGCACCGGCAACTCCGACAGCATCTTCTCGGGGTTCCTGCTCTTCCCTGACTAGAGGACCACCAGAGCCCACCCCAGCAYGCCGACCTCTTTGCCCTGCCCTGCAAACGCTGCTGTTCACACCAGGCTGCTGCTGCTGCTCCAGGTTTCTCTGCTGGGTGGTAAACCCCAGTGAGGGGTCAGTCCCACCTGCCAGACACAACCCCCTGGCCTGGAGASCGAGTGTAGGCAGCTGCTGAATGAYGGAACAGGCACATCTGGTTGCATCTGCACCCAGAGTGATGGTGCCAAGCCCCCAGGGTCCTGCTGGCACTGCCATGTGCACCCACTCTGACAACCCCACACTACCTTCTGCTGCTGGAGCCAGAGGTCTCTCTGCATCTCTCCCCTTCTCACCTGGGTTGCACCAGGGACAGCCAGCTGTCCTGGAGCAGGCTTGCAGCGGCACCTTTGCCATGACCCGGCTGTGGAAAGTGTCAATAAAACCTTCCCCAGTGTGCCTGGCCTAGCATGTTTTTTCCTTCATGACTTCCCTTTCTGCAGGTGGAGCCCACATGTGGCCGGATGGATGTGGTGTGCATGTGTGTATGTACGACATCTGGACGTCTGTGTGGCACCAGAACGTCCCCAAGGCCTCGCTGGCTCGGCCGTGCTCAGCATCAGTGAGCATCACACACCATTCACAACCCTGGCTTTGCTCAGTGGGGTCGGACCCCCAGCTGCACTGACTGCAGGAAGGGGACGGTTCCCGTGCCCATGCAGACAGCCCGCCCCTGGGGGGGACCAAGACTCCTCCAAGCAGGGGCCCTGATACTCCCCTTCCCCTTCCAAGTGGATGCAATTCAGTTGCAGAGGGCCACAGACGAYGCAGAAAACCTCACAGCCATGCCTCCGGTGGCTGGGACATCCCCAGGGTCCCAGCCTCACCAGGGACAGGGCAGGGGAAGCACTGGCTTCCCAGAGTTAGACCAAAGGAGCTCACAGCTGTGGAGGCTACAGAGCCCACCAAAACCCAATGGCCATTCCTTCTGGTGGCACACATTGTACAGTGGAAAAAGAGGTCATCTCCCCTGAACGTCCCGTGCTTCACCTCCACAAGGCATCAGCAGAAAGCAGGACTGGAAATGCTTTTACCGCAGGGTGAAATCACTTCCCATTCACAACATTTAGGAGACCCTGGGGGACAGATTCAAGGTGATGGATTCTGAGACCCTGTAGCATCCTCTGGGCCTGCTGGTACCTCCCAGCAGAGCTGGGTATGTACGGAGAAGCCCGAGGGATGCTAGCTAAGTGCATGCACATTTCTGCAATCCTGAGGGGTTACCCCAAACTTGTCTGGAGCTCACGGCAGCGTCCCCCATAGCAAGCACACTTGAGCAGGACCCAGGGACCCTGCAGGGCAGAGCGGACATCCCTCTGCTCCCCAGGGCCAGAACTGTGTGCCTGAGGGGCCCCAGAGTGCTGTTTGGGAATGGCATGTCCTGCTGAGCTGACAGACAGCGTTCGTGGCGGATATGAAAGTGCTTCTGAAGAAAGAGCTAAAGATAAAAAAGGGATGTGGCCCAGATCCTTTCACAACAGCCCTCGCAGCAAACTTCTGCTTCCCCCCGTTGTCATTTCCAAGCAGGAGGTGGTGTGTCCTGCTCCATCTCCCGGTCCGTGCAACGAGACGTTCAAGGTAAGAGCAAGCCGTTGGCAAGGCTGAGCCTCAGCTCCCCCCTGCAGGTAGGAACACGTGGGGAACCCAGCAGCACCAGGGTGATAGTCACCCCCTGCATCGCTGGCACTTCGCCGTGGCAGAAGAGAAAGGGGGCTGCTGGGCTGGGGATGGTGGAGATCCCTGGTGGGACCCCAGCCCCTCCTGCCCCACCTCGGGGAGGGGGGAGATGGAAAGGAGAGATGGCAAAGGCCCAGAGGGGTGATCAGGCACTGAGCATCAGTCTGAAAGGTGCCCTGAGGGTGCTCTCCTGCCCTGAGATGCTTTTGTCGTCTGCCTGGACCTGGGCAGATTGGTCCTTGTACCTGCCACATCTGAATCGGAGCTGCTGCCGCTGGAGGATCCAACTCACTGGCCTCTTTTCCCACTGACACCAGAGTTTCAGTGCTGGGAAAGTCCACCTGAGGCTAGAGAGCGTGGCTGGGATGATGTGATGTCCAGATAGAGCCCCCAAATGCCCAGTGCTTACCCCATATGCACCTGCACCAGGAGCTGGGGGAAGGAGCTGAGCCATGGGATGCAGGGAGGGCAGAAGGAAGATGGGACCCCAGGGACTGTCCCAGTAAGGCTGGTTGGATACAAAAATGCTCCTGGGATGAAGCAGGCGTGTGGCAGGACACAATGGGAACCCGCAGGAGTTAGGAGGACAGGTTTGGGGATTTCTTTGCCATCTGCAAGGACTAAAGCTGTCCCTCAGATATGCTGGTGGAAAGCAAGAGCTATCCCCTTGCAGATGATGAAACTGCTCTGGCCTGGGGAAGGATTTTACCCTACAGTTGTGGTCCTAAGATGGGATGGAGAATTTCTCCTCTGAGGGAGCAGGGGGGACTCAGAACAGTAGGGACCTGCAGCACATGTCCGCGGCAGCAGCATGGCCAGGCTGGACATCAGACCTCTGGGACAGGCTAACCTGTCCCCAGATATTCGTGTGGCTGAAACTCTGGGCACTTGTAAACAAAATTTAAGAATGGGAAAAAATTTTTAAAATGGGAAAAAAATTTAAGAGTGGGAAGAGACTGACAAGTCCTCCCGTGCCCAAAGGAGCTGGTCCCTCTAAGGCCATCACATGAGCAGATTTGGCTCTGCAGCAGGATGTTTTCCCTCCCTGATGGTATTACCCAGAAGTGCTTCTAGTCATTGTCCTCCAGAGCAGCACAGAGTGCCTTCYCCATCCCTCCCACTGCCCAAGGCAAGCCCCTCAACATCCTTCTGTGCTCCAGCAGATGCAGACCGTGTGGGCGATGCTGATCTGCCTGGCTGGAGGGCAGCTTGCAAGTGCCACACTCTGCAAGACCTATGGCACCATCCCAGGCATCCCAGGGTCACCAGGACAGCCTGGCAGCAACGGCAGAGATGGGAAGAACGGCCTAAAGGGCGAGCGAGGTAAGGAGGAGGCTGCAGGTGGGGAAAACGTTGTCTTGTGAATACCGAGAGCAAGAAGATCATAGAATCATAGAATAGTTTGGGTTGGAAGGGATCTTTAAAGGTCATCTAGTCCAACCCCCCTGCAATGACCAGGGACATCTTCAACTAGATCAGCTTGCTCAGAGCCCYRTCCAACCTGACCTTGAATGTTTCCAGGGATGGGGCATCTACCACCTCTCTGGGCAACCTGTGCCAGTGTTTCACCACCCTCAGCGTAAACAATTTCTTCCGTATATCTAGTCTAAATCTACCCGCTTTTAGTTTAAAACCATTCCCCCTTGTCCTGTCACTACGAGCCTTGGTAAAAAGTTGTCTCRATCTTTCTTGTAAGCCCCYTTTAAGTACTGAAAGGCCGCAATAAGGTCTCCCTGGAGCCTTCTCTTCTCCAGGCTGAACAACCCCAACTCTCTCAGCCTTTCTTCATAGGAGAGGCGTTCCATCCCCCGGATCATTTTCGTGGCCTCCTCTGGACCCGCTCCAACAGGTCCGTGTCTTTCTTGTGCTGAGGGCTCCAGAGCTGGAYGCAGKACTGCAGGTGGGGTCTCACCAGAGCGGAGCAGAGGGGCAGAATCCCCTCCCTCGACCTGCTGGCCACGCTGCTTTGGATGCAGCCCAGGACTCAGTTGGCCTTCTGGGCTGCGAGCGCACATTGCCGGCTCATGTCCAGCTTTTCATCCACCAGTACCCCCAAGTTCTCCTCGGCAGGGCTGCTCTCCATCCCTTCGTCCCCCAGCCTGTATTGATACCGGGGGTTGCCCTGACCCAGGTGCAGGACCAGGCAGTGCCAGGCGCACGGTCCTGGGAAAGCAATCCATTTTCCACCAGTCCCTTTGGGGTGTTATCAGGTGGGGGTGATGCTTGGGGGCAGAAGGGGCTGGACAGACTGCAGCACCCCAAGGAACCTGGGGAGGGAGGGTGCATGAGGGCAAGGGGCRTCATGCCTGCCAGATGGGCAGGGGTCTCTGCTGACCGGCATGCCAGCACAGGTACCAGCGGTTTCCTTCCCAGTGCCCCCTCTGCAGACCTGTGGGGCTTGGCTGTGACCGCAACGACTCTTCCTCCTACTTTCTAGGTCCCCCTGGCCAGGTGGAAAACGAAAGATACAGGGGGGAGAAGGGAGACCCAGGAGCGCAGGGGTACCCTGGGAAGATCGGCCCTAAGGGCCCCCCGGGYTCAAAGGGATTAACAGGTCCCATGGGACCCCCCGGCCCTCAGGGGGACTCCGGTGACTACAAGACCACCCTCAAGTCCGCCTTCTCTGCTGCCAGGACCGTCAGCTCCTACCCACGTCGGGAGCAGCCCATCCGCTTCGACCGCATCATCACCAACGAGAAGGGCCACTATGAGAACCGGTATGGCCGCTTCATCTGCCACGTCCCGGGCATCTACTACTTCACCTACCACGTCACCTCCAGGGGCAATCTGTGCCTCAATGTGAAAAAGGGCCGGGGTGGCAGCAGGGGCGAGAAGGTGGTGACCTTCTGCGACTACGTGCACAGCAGCTACCAGGTCACCACGGGTGGTGTGGTCCTTAAGATGGAAGTAAACGAGTCCGTCTGGCTGGAGCCAACGGAGAAGAACTCCCTGGTGGGGATCGAAGGGTCCGACAGCATCTTCTCCGGCTTCCTGATCTTCCCCGAGGCTTAGCCTGCTGACGGTGTCTCTCTGCAGCCCTTCCCCTGCTGCTGGCTGGCCCCTGCAGGGCTAAGGACTCCCCTGGAAATGACTCTTTGCTCCAGATTTGGTGCCCTAAGCCTGTTGCTGCTGGTCTTGCACATTAAATGACAGCTCCTTGTGCTGCCTCCTGCCTAGGATTTGCCTCTTTCCCCCTGAATAACGCTCAGATACCTAGGGCATTGCCTCCCACACCCCCGGGTGCAGCCTGAGCTCATTAGTATCTCATTACTGCTGAGCAGAGCCAGGCAATTCATGCAGTTCCTCACGTTGAGTATCTCCTTCCAGAGCCATCCAGAGAAAGTCCCAGCCCAGGGTTAGGAAAACATGGAGAGGAAGCCTGGTTTGTAGCAGGGGACATAGTGGGAAAATTGGGTCCACTGGGTACTCGTGGGAGATGGGGAGATGCTGGAGATGGTGCTGTACTGGAGAGCCCTGAGGCTGGTAGGATCTGGGGACGCCAACCTCTCTTAGACTTTTTTTTGGGGTGGTGGTGACAATAATACCCACAGAAGCTTGTCATAGCTTGTGATGTGGGGAAGCCAGAGTTTGATGCCATGATGGAAGAGGTGTGGGGCACATGGCTATCCCCTGGTGCAGCTGGGCAGGGTCCAGAGCAGCCCCATAACCCCAGGAGAGGACCGACACGTGCAACTCCTACAGCGCAGCCAAGCCCCCCTCAAGGACCTCCAGATGAATAAGAGCTGAGGAGCCCAAGGATGTCCCTGTCCCCAGGGCAGGTGACAATCCAGCATTGTACCTGGGTGAGGGTTTGCCTACAGCCCCCAGCCCAGCCGTGGCAGGTGGTACCAAGAGCTGTGGGGTGTGAAGCCGTGAGGGTGTACATGGGATGCTCGGGATGTAGGAATTTTTGGGGGGGTCTGGAATTTGAAAGGGGCTGGCTGAAGGGGATGATGATAAAGGGTCTTGCGGCAGGGGGGGGAGTGGGATACGGGCTGGCTTTTATGAAGCATCGTTACTGAGTTCTCGGGGCCTGCTTATGGGTCCAGGGCCCCACAGCTCTGGGCTGCACAGGTCTCCCTGCCCCAGTGCAGGATGATGCCTCCCAGCCTTGCCTGGCACTTGGTGCGGCCAGGTTGAAGGCTCCAGCATCTGTCTGGGATGATTTGCCGGCAGGTGGCACTGGAGACTGGATCAGCCCTCACCTCGCCAGCCAGAGCATCCTTGTCCCACAGGCTGGCAGGGTAAAACTTGCAGGGACAGGGCAGAAATCTGAGGCTCAGCTCTGCCTTGCCCATAAGGTCTGGGAAGAGGCACCGGGCAGGATTAGTGCAGCCTCTTGCAGCCCTGGGTTAATGCTTTGTCCTTGCCACCTCATTGCTTCGTCCTTCCCCCAGCAAAATCTGTGGCTCCTGTCCCCAGGAGTGCAGCCCCCCTCATGTCCCCAGACCTCCTATCAGAAAGTCGGGGCAGAGATGTTCGGTGTTGCATCCCAAAGCTCTCCCTGTGCAGGAGCACTGGGCTGCTTCTAAAATGCAGCTGCAATGCTCATGCCATTTTGCAGCTGGAGACGCAGCATCCCAAATAAAATCGGGTCAGCAGGGCAGGTGGAGGAAAAGAGTAGGTATTTGACCCCCAAAACAGAGGCTGGGCACCAGCTAAGTCTCCTGAACCCTCAGTAGATCTGCCGGAGACACCAAACCAAGGAGCAGTCGATACACTGGAGGACAGGGCTGCCATTCAAAGAGCCTTGACAGGCTGGAGAAACGAGCTGGCAGGAACCTACTGACATTTAATGGAGACAAATGCAAAGTCCTTCCTCTGGCATGGGATAACCCGCAATAGGACAGGCAGGGGGCAGGAGGAAGCTTTGCAGGAAGGGATCTGGGATGCTGGTGGACAGCAAGYTGAAGCTTTCTGCCTTTCCGAGTAATTGACATAATCATTTTGGACTTTTGAAAAGGTCCCCTTTGTCAGGACCCCTCTGGAGTGGAGCTGGTTTTATTTTTAAAACTAACGTCTGACCTAACACCAGCACAAGCCAAAGGGTTTCTCCAGGCTGTACCTGGGGAGAGTCAGAGGGCAGTGCAGGTACCAACTACCTCTAAAGTGCAGCTCACTGTGCTTACGCAGCCGGAAAACAGAGGTGCACAGGACATCRCTTCCTCCCATGGGTCTCAGCCAGCACCTGGCAATGCCACCTCAGGCATTAGCTCCATGCGACGGCAGCTRTCTGCTCCCCTAAAGATGTCACTTCACGGGCCATGGAGCGGCACACCCCTCAGGTATCCAAAATGGATGAGAAAAGGGGACCAGAGGGCCATGAGCGGCTGGGGCAGGTGGTGGTCCATGCAACATCACCGTTCAGTTCTTCCAGGGACGCTCAGGGCAGGCAGTGTTTTTCTGACCCTGCAGGAAGCCCTAAAGCCCCAGGCCTTCACCCCAGAGCAGCTGGAGAGGACCCCCTCCTCTCAAGCGATTACAGCACTCACTGAGGCCAGAGCCAAAATGCAGATGCCCCCTCCCACGGAACCATCCGCAGCTGGAGCCTGGTGGATCCTCTGCAAGATCCTCAGTGGCGCTCAGGGCCGCAGCAAGAAAAATTAAAAGCGACCTGGGTAGCAAGGTGCTACGCTGCCAGTCATATGTTGCCTGCTTGATGTTACCCAAGAAAGGCAGGACCGCTACAGCCCTGCTCTCAAACCTCCCCTGCCCTGCACTGTGGTAGGTAATTAATTATTCCATGCAAAACAAAGCAATGTTGGAACAACACAGCCATTAACAGGAGAGTTGGAGAGAAACATGTTGCAGGGTCAGGTGCAGCCTGGTGGTGAGGACACTGGACAGGGGAAGCTCCACCTTCACTGTCTCTCAGGAACAGGACCAATTTGCATCTTTAATTAATTCTTTACATCTTATCCATGAGCACCTACCACCCACCAAACTTTAACCTGGCCACGTCGGCAGCCATTGAATAGATTTGCAGGTTTTGTTCTCACCCGGGACCTGAGAGCACTGTCCCAGTGCCCTGTGCACGCTCTCTGCATGTACTGCCTTTGTGCTCGCTCACACCGATCTGTGCGTGCTTACGCTGTGCACCCGTGCACCCTCACCCCGCTCTGCGCACAGACTTGCTGCTCTGTGCACCCTTGCACTGTGCACCCGTGCACCCTCAYCCTGCTCTGTGCACGTACTCGCTGCTCTGTGCATGCTCGCACTGTGCACMCGTGCACSYTCACCCTGCTCTGTGCACATTCACCCTGCTCTGTGCGCGCTGGCACTCTGCACGCTCACCCCACTCTCTGCACATAGTCGCTGCTCTGCGTGCACTCCCGCTGCACACTCGCCCCGCTCGGTGCACGCTCGCTCTGCTCTATGCGTGCTCTCTGCAGATCTGCCCCGACGTGCGTGTTCTGCTCCTCTCCCTTCTGATTTTTCTTTTTATTTTAATGGCATCACAGGTAAAACTGAGGCAGCTGCACTTCCCCATGGTCAAGCCAGAGCTAAGCTGTAGAGCTTCACCAGGTGTGCTGTGACCCTCGCCTGTAGAGTCAGGYCTCCATCAAGGTCTGGGATGTGCCCAGACAGAGGCCACCAGATGCTCAGCAGATGCTCTGGTAGAAGTTGAGGTGGGTGGTGTTTCGAGGTGACTTCAGAGCAGGAGGTTTAGGGTTGTAAGTGTTTTGCCAAGCTGCAGCTAAGCGGCTCTCGGTGCTGGAGGTTGCACAGACTCGGTGAGCTGAGCGGGACAGAGAGCTAACCTGAAGCACAGCCGTGTCACCCAGTCACCCTGCCCCATCACGTACCAGATGAAGGTGTTCAGTGACACCAAAAAGCAGCAAGTGTTAAGGTCATTTTCTGGGGACTCCCTGCAACCAGGCACTGGTTTGGTCCAAAGCTCAATTGGAGCAAATCCACTGATGTGCAAAGACATGGGTAGAGAGCYGTTTTAAAATAAAATCTTCCTATTTCGAGGCACATAGCAACAGGGATCAGCAAGAATATCACATGGTGGTTTCCCCTGCATTGTCTAGCTGGGGTTTTGGGGGTTTTCTCTTTGCCAAAGCTCCAGTCCGGGTGTAAGCAGGACTCTGGCAGGATCTGATACGGTGGAGCACGCTAAGTGCCTATCAATATTCGTGGAAAGTGAAGGTGAACTGGAGAGATCAAAGCACGGTCGTGCTGTTTGTCAGTAAGCTTGGTCCCATGGTCTGGACTGGTCTAACATCACTAGCAAACACCRTGGCACTTGCAAAGCTGTTGATCCATTTGCGCTGAGCCCGGTCAGTCCCTGGTACCTGCTACCCAAGGAAGAGCCCTTCCTAAAACCATCCTTGGTTGACCTCGGTCCTTGCTGACAACATCATATGGCCACAGCCGTGCTGCCGGGCAGGGTCTTCTGGAGGCCACGTAGTGTAGCCTCCCATGCAAGCCCTGCCTAACAGCCCTTCTTCTCCCACGTAGCTCATGAAGTTGCTCCTAGACGCATGGATGCTTTTCCCCTGCCAGCAGCTCCCTCCTGAACARCCCGTGAGCATTTCCTTCCTTTTAGCCTCCCAGCACCAAGGCACAGTCGCTACTGCCAAGCTGGCGGCTGCTCTCCACCTTCTCCTCTGCCCTTGGGCAGGACTGTGTAGTGAGACGTTGCATTTTTTTGGTGTTCTTCCTTCCCTCCCCTTCCCCAAACTGTAATATCAAGCAGGAGGTGTATRGGAAACCCTGCACGGGTTCAGTGCTGTGCCCCGATGCTGGTATGCTCTGGGCAGAGGTGTTACTGGGGCAGTGCACCGGACTGTGCTTGCTGTGAGGGTTGCAGACACCAATGGGACAGAGCAGGACCAACTCAGGTTAGGTAGAGACTGAGGCCACGCACGGTTGCTTCATTGTCAGCAGGGCAGGAGCTCCCCGCATGGATCCCCTGGGTGCACTGGCTCCACTGGAGGATGGGACTGGTTGCAACCTCAGTGGGACTTTGATAGAGCAGGAACCAGTCTGAGACAGGGAAGGGAGTTCAGACAACACCTCCTAGCCCAAATCTAACCTCAGGGCTTCTGATAAGTTTGTTTCCCCCATCCTCACTCAGACTTGGATTTGAATTTGAATGGGAAGGAGCAATTGCTTCTTTCGCCTGGAGCAACACAGACTGGCTTGTCTCCCACTTTGAGCTGCACAGGGAATTCCTGCTTTTCCTGGCCCCTCTGTGAGGACTGGGAGCTGTGGAGGCTCTGCTCTGGGCTGGCCACCGAGGGGTTAAGTCCCAGCCCTTTTTTTTCTGCTCTGCCTCCTTATGAGGAACAGCCTTTGCGGGGCTGCAGAAAGGCTCTTTCTTTCCCCAGCAGATCTCTGGGAATGAAAAGTCTGTGTTCCAGATATTAAATTACTCATAAAATAGTTGGCCTGTCCCCGAGGCGGCTCTGCAACCCCCCCAGCCCCCGCCGCCCGCTCTGACGGGCTGCTGATGTGCATCTGCATGTCACCTCCTGCTACAAGGTCAATCTCTCCAATTTAAAGCAGCAACGTTGGAAAGCAAACCAGATTTCAGCTGGAATTAGCTTCAAATGGAGCATTCAGGGGACTCATACTGGGAAGGGAGTGCAGGAGGGGAAGGACCAGCAAAGCCGGGTTGTGGGGTGGTGCAATCCTGCTGCTGCAGCACCCCGTGGCGGGGCACCCCACGCAACCCCGGCTGGACCGAGGAGGCAGGGATGCTGCCAGGGGAGAGGATGCTCGGGCATCCCTAACCCTGTGGGGTGGGGTGCATGCTGGCAGGCGGGGTGGAAAGGGCTCAATCCCTTGCCCCTTTGCAGCATTTGCAGCCCCGGCCCATGGCCCTGGGTGCCGGAGAGCCGCTTTGCCCCCTTGGGAGGCCACGTGGACCAGCGCGGCCATCGGTGACCTACAATCCAGCGTGGGTGTGAGGCGGGGCGGCAGGGCCAAGGTTTCCATGGGGATTTGCGGGGATGGGAAGCCTGGCCAGCGTTCAGCTCCAGGCACAGCTCGCCTCGACGTCGGGCTCGGCTCCTTCCGCTCCGCTTCCCGCTCCCTCCCACCCTCCTGCTGCCCGGCGCCTGCCGGCAGCCGAGCAGCATCTCCCCTGGCCTCCATCCTTGCATGGAGCAGCAGCAGAAGGGGATGCAGGAGAGCCTGGTGGGAGCACGGCTTGGTCCTGCCTGTCCCAGTGCATGTCCTTAACCCCTTGATGCATCTCAATGAGCTCAGGTTTGCTCCCCTCTCCCCGTGCACGCAGGCTCCCCCGTGGTCCCGGAGCGGTGAGACTGGGTGCCCTGCTGGGGATCCTCTCTGCCGTGATGCGGGACCGGGCTGTTGGCGAAATCCCAAAACCAGCTCTGGAGATGTGATAACGTGGGTCTGGGAGAGCCCCACATAGCCCTGCTCTCCTCTCCAGAGGTTTTCTGTGTTTTGCAAGAAAAGGAAAGGCAGACCTGTTTTTTCTTCCACTACTGGCTCCTGGGAGTGACTGGGGAGAAATCAGTGACCCCCCTGAATGCCTCAGTGTCCCCACAGGGAGGAACAGACCCTGCTATGTCGCATACCCTGTCCTACCAGCCTTGCTGACAGATATGTGGGTTCCAGCCCTCATTTTGCAGTACACGCCTGGAAGACAAGCCGTGATCTCCGCCTATGTGAGGCTGTGAGACAAGCCCCAAGCCCCATCCTTGTCACATATGTAGCCGTGTGCCTCACATGACATGAGTCAGAGGCTCATGTGAATTAATACGCAGGGCACGTAGCAGGCATACGCACCAAATGCAAACCACATAAACACCACGCAAAGCACAACACACTTTCAGCATGCAGCGCGAGAGCAATGCACGAGCAGGCTGGGCAGTCAGTACCAGGATGGAAGAGTCCGGGATTGCTCTCGACAGCCTCCCGCTGCCCTAAATCTTGCATTTACATGCAGAGGGGGGAAAAAAAAAAGCAAGTAAGACAGCTAGGAGCCTACAGCGCAGCGAGACACGGCCATGTGCAGCCTTGCGAGGGCTGCTACACCGCAGAAGGGTCCCCGGGGAAATGCGTGCAGCACGCATGGACACATACCTGAAACACCCATCTGGTTTTTGAACAGGGATTATCTGCGAGTCTGCAGTCCTGGCTGACTCGGAAAGAGCAGGGGCTAGAGCCCTAGGGTGAATTCAACCCTAGGGCTGAATGCCGCTGCCCAGTGCTCCCTTCTGTTCCCATTATGTGCCAGGAGAGCTTTTGTCTGGGGATGCTGGCATGTGCAGTCACCAAGGAGACGGGAACAGCGGCGGGTCATCAGCAGCACTTCCAGACGAGGCGGGAGGGAGCCGGACAGCCCTGCACATCCCTGAGCGAGCAGCTCCTGCCAGCAGTGCTGGGCTGGAGCTGCACACCCACCATGGACTGCACGGCCCGGTGTCCTCTGCTGTGCGAGGTGACCCTGTGTCATGGATCCATCCCTGGGGATGTCCGTGAGGGCTGGGCTGAGAGTCAGGCTCTGGGAACATGAGGGGTTTGCACAGAGTTTCGGCTCCTGGAGACCCCCCAGCTGTACACAGCACCAGGCACCAGTGGTGGGAAGTCTCCAGCATCCACCAAGACCTGGACTCTGCTCCTGTGATGATACCTAGCACCGCCTAGCACTAGGGTGGTCCTGCCAGTGCCACCAGCTGCCTGCAGTGGAGCCTGGTCCCTTGGGATACAGGGGGAGAGCATGGGTCAGTCTGGGTGCAGTGCTGGGTGCCTCCTCCCCACCCTGGGTGCCTCCTCCCCACCCTGGGTGCTGGCCCTGCAAGTAGAAGAGCTCCTTGGAGAAAGGCATGGATCAACTGGCCCTTCCCAGTCCCAGATGATCTCCTGGGGCAGGCTGGGTGGCGAGGAGTAGGTGGTTTTCTCTCTTTCTAACATCCCTGTGGATCCACCACAACTGCTCCGACTCTGTCCCCAGGCTCAGGATGAGTCCTGGCAGTTCTTTGGTCCTTCGGTCTCCACCTCCATCACGTTTGTCCCTCAGGCTTGCTGAAAAGCAAGTTCAAGGAGCTAAAGCTATAGGCCACACAGTGTTTTGCTATACAGCATTTCATATATATTTTGTTTGATTCAGTGGAGGACCTGTGTCCTCACTGAGCAGAGAAAGAGGGGAAAGAAAAGCCTTTCTGAAGGAGAAACAAATGCCAGGGGAGTTTGTGAAATGGTGTAGCACTCTTCTGCCTTCACAGCCCCAACATGCAGCCACCAATGATTGTCCCAAAAGGCAACGGAGACAGATGCTCCTGTCATTTGCCAGGCTGGGACCTCAGGGGAGGATGCAGAGCATGAGTGAGAAGGGAAAGGTGGGCTGGGGGTTATCCAGGAGGCTTGTCCTCCTCCTTCAGGCAGACTTCCTCATCATCCTATGGCTCCCATCAGGGTTTTGTGTGGTTCATTCTCCATTTTCAGCCTTTTCCCTTGTTTTCTTTTTCCCCTAGTAAAATGCATTACAGGAACATCGGATGTGTCCGAATATTGTGCATTCATGACCCCAAGGACCTCTACTGAGCATCCGAGCGCCCTGAGCCCAGGTGGACAGAAGCATCACCCATTTATTATTAATGTATTTTGGTTTCTGATTCTAGATTCAATGTATTTCATTTTTAAAGGCAGCTTGTGTTGTTCTGGGGTTTGCTCATTTTTTTCCTGCCAGCATTAAAATGTGGGTGCTGTCAAATAACCACTATTTCCCCAAGTTGCATTTCTTATTAAGTGTCCAAGTTTTTTCCTTGACCATAGTTTTGCTGCAACATCGCTTGTGTCTAGGAGTGCTCAGAGGGACCGAAGTAAATGTCACAGGAGACAGGCAGTGCCCCCCCAGGTTTCCTCTAGCAATTTTCAGCCTTGGAAGATCAACCTCCAGCCCATTCAGCTGCATGTCTGGCTGCTCGCAGCGTGGCACGACTACTTGGCACAGCTTCTCAGCACAGCCTGCGAGCTTTAGCGGAGGTTACAGCTGCTCTGCCTCTGTGCAGGATCACCAAAACACCCTCCTTCATCCTTACTTCTGGTCTCTTAGTCCCACTGGCAGTGTGGTCCTCATGCCTTGATGCATCTGCAGGCGCATCCTTCTTGCACGCCCTGTTGGCCAAGTCAAGGTGATCCGCTGCAGGAGGTAGGCTGTTCAAAAGAGGGTTTAGGCTCAGTGGTCCCTTTTGGCCTGGAACAACGTCCATCAGCTATCGGCAGCTCGTGGTCGAGCAGTGTGGATCCTCTGGTGTGTAGTAAGTAGTCAGAAATGGCACTGAAACCCTGTAGTGGAGACATTAATGATTAACCTCTTCAGTGTGTGCTCTCTAGAGTGGATTTTCCAGTGTCTGGAAAGGTATTGAAGCTCTTGCCGACACCTTTACACAGTTTGGTTAAACAGTGAGCAGCCCAGGCTGTTATTCAGTCTCAGCCAGCCCGTCACCCCCCTGCCAGGACCATGCAAGCTCAGAGGCCACCTTAGCYGGGGCGAGATGCCCTGCAAGCATCCTTAGAGCCACGTTTCATGGTGCACGGTCACTTTGCCTCTGGCTGCTGCAAATGTTTCGCTGCTCTGTGAGACACGGTGCGTGCACTACACTTGCACTGGAAATTTTCCCGGGCCTGACATAGATGTCATATAACTGCCTTTGAGCAGCTGGCAAGCAAACAAGGGGACATGTTGGAGCACAGACCGGAGTGAGAAGGGCGATAGGTATGCTTGTGCGTACTTCCATTTCCAGCCCAGGCGTATGCTTCAGGGCCCTGTTGTATGCCCTGAAAACCCAAGACAAGGCACAGGGGCAAGCGCACGTTTCGGGGTGGACTGTTTGACATCTCTGAGCTGCTGAGGCTATTGTGCAGCTTGTTTTTGCTTCCCTCTTAACTGGGGACTGTCTGCTGCAATACAAAGGGTAAAATGCCACAGCAGGAGACAGCCGTGCTCGAGCCAGGAAAACCCAGCCGACATTTTCCTCCTTCCCTGGCTTTACCACTAGATGTCATAGGAAAAGCAACATTGCCAGCCCTGTTCGGCTCGCCCGGATGGGATTTTGGGGGGCTGGCAGGTCCTCCTCCCACCGCCGGACACGCAGCATCTTCCCAGCCTCCACCTCGGTGGCCCTTGCAGGGCTTTGTCTGTCTGCAGAGCCCCTGGAAAAACCATCGCCGGGGATTCAGGGTTCAATGGACATTGAAATGCAACTGAAACCTTTTTTCCCAGCGCCTGGCTAAGCCGTCTGCTCGGACCCTCCCAGGAGGGAGCCGCACGTCACCCTTTCTCAAAGGGGCGACGCTGTCACGCCGGGACCCGCGGCACCTATAGCAATATGGTCCCCTCAAACAAGTTGGACAAACAAGGCCTTTATAGGCACTTTCTTTTCTTCTGGAGTGGAAGGGAGAGAAGCCGGGAGAGAACTCGGGGGCGTCCCACCGCAGCGGAGCAGCACACAAAGGCTCGCAATGAAAGGGGCGCCAGCAAATCCTCTTAGGGGCTTCACTGTGTGCACATTCATATCCCGGCCCCATCTGCCGGGGGGGATCCCCGGGAGCGGGGAGGGGGAGAGGGGCTCTCCCTGCCCCGCGCCGCCAAAGCAAGCAAAGCGCATTCAGGGAATGAGAAAGGGATGAAAAGGAAGAAAGGCCATGCCACGCTGGTGCAGACCCCGGCGGTAAATGCAGCTCTGCCGACGCTGTGGGGAGGGGGTCTCGCTTATGGCGGGAGGGGGAGGCAGCTTTGGCAGGGGCTGTGCGAGTGCTGGCACCCCCTTGGTGCCCAGGGATGAGGTGGGAGCAGGGGGAGCCTTCCCAGGGGAGCGAGGTGGGCAGGGCGAGAGCCTGGTGCCTCTGGGCAGAAGAGGGATGCTGGCACCCTGGGCAGAGAGGAACACCCTCCATGGATTTAATGGTGCCTTGACTGGTTGGGACGTGGTGGGAACGGGTGGGACTGCAGGAGGGTGGAGGTGACCTGGCTTTCTGGGAAGCCAGTGTGCTCATGATGGTGCTCAGTTCCACGTGAGCCGAGCCATGCTGTGGCATCGTAGCCCCGCTGCACAACTCCCAGGGGATTAGGGAGCCTTGTGGGGCTCCGGGCAGGCTCACGGGTTAGAGATTAGAAGGACAGGATCCTATCCGCCATCCTACTGTCAGAGTTCGAGCAGCTGCTTGACGCTTCTTCGAAGCCAGCAGTTGTCAGGACCGGAGGAACCGTGTGTGGGGCCACAGCAGAAGGTGGGCAGCAGCTTCCAGAGCCTGGAGCCAGCCGTCCAGGCAGGGCAAGGAAATCCCCGTGTCTGTCAAGGCAGCATTTTAGTGTAYCAGGGCTTTCAGCTCCTACGGAGACCAAGCAAAGCTAACAGGACTTGAGTTTCTTCCCAAGACAGGGGAAAGCCAGAGATACTTTTAGTCTGGTCTGGAGAAACCATCTGTCCCTCCCTAGAAGCAGACGATGAAGGTGACTCAGTAAATAACACACATTGATACCCACTTCTAGGTGCTGTCTCCCATGGATTTGCACTCGTTGGACCTCTTCTTTTTCCTGCCTGTCCTGCAGCCTCAACTCTCTTTGTATTGTGCACTGGTGAGTACAAGAATGTGTCTAAACTGAGTCAGTCTACACCAGGGATTTGCTCTCTGCTTCCCCAGGCTCAGGGCAGCCACTCTGCGGTGCTCAGGCATGGGTTAGGATCATGAAGGTTAGGCTGATGTGGGTGCTTTTGGAAAGCACAGCAAGGAACAAAGCCCAAGCAACCTAAGCCCAGCCTAAGTCTTCTGCCTCTCGTGGGGAGGACTGATGTGCTTGTCTAGTGATGCCAGTGACTCGCACATACTGCAGCAGTATGGAGAGAGTGGGGAAGACGTGATGTTCTCTCTCGTACGGGCTGAAGATTTAATTACTGCAGCTAAGGCAGCTTGTGTCTCTTTCTAGCCTGGCGCCAGTCCAGTCCAGGGAGTGGTCCTTCCTCTCTGGTGGCCTGGAGCCAGTGCTCCAGGAGCCCTTCCAATTCTGCTGTGATGTGGTTGGGTCATGCACTGGGAGAACATCTCTTTCCTGCAGCTGGGTGGGGATGTCAGGGAAGGAGGACAAAGTGCTGGAGAAGCAAAGAGGATCAGGATGCCCCAGGCTGCGTTAGGTCTCTTTGGGAGGCAGTGGAGCAGAGCGATGTGAGCAGGAGTGGGGCTGAGGTTGGGATGTGGCTGCTTTGGGCAGTCCCATCAGGGTCCCTGAGGCTTTCAAGCATGTGGCTGAGGAAAGCGTGCAGGGGTGAAGCGGTGGCAGCTACTTCCTACCTGGGGAGCTGCAAAGCCCTGTGATCAGAGGTGGATAGCAACGGGTATGTCCATTATCTGCAGGATGCTGTTCTCTACTGCATGCAGGAATGACTCATGAGCAGGTTGGGTAACTCCTGGTGCCAAGCTGGTGATGAAGGTCAGACAGTCTGTGCGTGGCTCTCCAGGGTGAGACAGTGCGAGACACAAACAGTGATGGACTGAAGGAGATAAGGAAGATGAAGGATAAACAGCCTCTCTGGAGGGCACCACATGCCGCCCACACCAGTCCGATGAGTGATGCCGATCTGAAGGGCTGCGCAACGCATAATCTGAGCTTGTAGTGTAATCTCTCAGACCCTGGGGACTACCTATGTATCCATCCAGCTAGCCAGCTGGTTCAGCAGCACAGCCTGGTCCATTCAAATTGTGAAAGGAAAGGTCTGTGAGAAGGACTCATGGGTAGGCTGAATTTAGCTGCTGAACATGACCATCAGATAACTTTGAGCTGTGGCTGGCCTGGATGCATTTGGAAGAGCCAGCTGGAGCAGTTCTTCCACAGGCGGGAGAACAAGTTGCGTTTGTCCCGCCTGGCTATTCCAAAAATTGTGTGAGGCGCGTGGGAGGAAGGAGGGGTGCAAGAACATCATTGGTGACTCTTTCTACTGGGAATCCAGTGTCGGTGCAATGGGACCAGTGAAGTGAAGTGAGTGAAGTCAGAGAGCAAAACCCTCAGCTTGTGCACCGTGCCTCCTCCCCACGCACTGAACACGACCTGTGGAAGGTGTCCACCTCTCTCTTTGCAGTCTATCAACCCTGAGGGCTCCCCTATGCCACGATCCATCACAGGAGGAGGCGTCAGCCCTGCTTTCCACTTCAGGGCTGTGGAAGCTGAATACAGCACACCCGAAGGGAGAGGTTAGACCCCATGGGTACCCACCTCCCGGCTTGCTCCCCTGCCATTGCTCTCAGAGAAAGGAGCTGACTTAGCCCTAGGCGGTTCCTCTTGCCCCAGCTAAATCTGGACTTTGCAAGGCTGAATAAGCCAGCAAAGGCTGTACATTCCCACTTATAGCCCCAGACTTCCTTTCTCCCTACGGGTGGCCCAAAAGCCCTTAAACCTGAGAAACACACAAACTGTTTCRCTTCAGCTCAACTCGCTTAACTTCCCATGCATTTCATTCCTCCTGCAGAGGAGCCTGTCTTCTGGCAGTGGAAGAGTGCTTCCCCAATCATACAGCAAAGCATCTCCTCTCCAAGAGCTGACTTTGCTCYGTTTCTCCCCCTGCCATGCACCCCYGTTCTGCTCTCTCCCATGAAGAGATGTGCAGACAGGGGTGCGCTATGACCAATGTGTTCGACCATAACAAGGTCACTAAGAGCTGCAGACAGAGAAAGGAAGTGTTTTCTCTTTTCCAGCTCTCAGCAAAGATGAGAGAGACCTAGCAGATAAATGTCCATTGAACCGGGAGTCCTGGGGGATGAGCAGGGAGGGAAAGACTCCACCACCTCTGCTGCCCTCTGAGTCTTTTGCATGCCCATCACTCTGCTGAAGCTCAGGCAGCTTATGTGAGTGGAGAACTGTGCTGATGGACTGAGGGGAGCTGAGCTCTGGATATCATGCAGCTGCTGTTTGAGTGCCAGCCAGTGGCTTTAGAGCCCTCCATGTGCACACACCACAGCACCCAGCTCTGATGTTAATGAACTGTTGGGCTGCGCTAATGCCCTTGACGCTCAGACAGAGAGTTCATGAGAGTTCAAGACAGGTGAGCATTGGCCACCCCACAGCTCTCCACTCCTTCTCCTGCCCCACTGCTGCCATCCAACCCCTGGGCTTCCCTCTGTACTTACAACCACTTCTTCCGATCTCCTGGCCGGTACAGGAGAAACTTTCTCCATCCCATCTGCTGAGCCTGCACTTRTCTTAAATTCGAGATCATTTAGGCATTAACAACTCCACACCACCTTGAACTGCTGGTCTGCATGGTCTGCATGGTGCTTAGCAGCTCTCCTTTGAGGACCAGAGTTGCTGGAAGTCACTGAACACAAGCGAAAATTTATGTTTCCTCAAGACTTAGGCTCAAAATGAGGAAGCCAGCTCCACAGACCGGGGCTGCACCATCCCAGGGGCTCACAAATGCCAACACTTGCGACCACTGCCCAGGGCCAGGTTCATGTGAAGGTGCTGACCATCTGCTGGACCAGATCAACAAGTGTTGATCAGGGAGGGAATGATGAAACGCATGGATGTGGCCTTACCTCACTGTGTCTGTCTGACCATTTCTGCCTCCAGCGATCTACCACCCTTGTCCCCTTCACCACTGCCTCCTCAGCAGGGAGGACTTGTGATGCCCCATGAAATGCAGCCAACGTGCTCATGAACAGCACCGTCAGGGACTTACTTTCCAATGCATGTAGATGTCTACCTGCATCATGCTCTCAGCTTCCAGGGAAGCCTTCTCATAGCAGAGCTGCAGGACTGTGAGTACTTCACTGGTGCTCACCCCCTGGAGAACATGTTGGTCAGATGCAGGAGTGCCTAATGCACACTGGACCGGTGCTCTGGGCACCAGGAGACCCTCTCTGAGAGGGACAGTGTTAGGTGCTTCGGAGTGAGGCAGAGTTTTTGGCATAATCCATTGCCAAGAGAAGTGTCCTGATTATCAGCCTAGATAGGAGCCCTTAACACATGGGAAAAAAGGTTCAACACTCATTGAGAGTCAGGGTTGGGGTTTTTTTTGCCTATGGTGGAAGGCAGCATATGTGGGKTTTTTTTACTTCTGTTATTCTGAAGAGAGCACTTTGAGTGTCTTCAGCCTCCAYCAAACACAGACACACTTCTGTAGATCCCGCAGCCCTCATACCCCGTGGCAGCAAGCTCCCCGGGCAATCACACGGGGTGTGAAAGTATATCCCTGATGAAAAGGATCAGAGATTGCATCAGGAGGCCTGCAAACGTCCTCTCCTGGAGGCCAGCAAAGCCTCTACGAGAGTGAAAAACGCTGCTGATTTTTTGCTATATTTGATTCCAGCAGGACGTGGGAGGCTGAGCAAGGGACGGCATGCCAGGTGCTGTGCTTGCTGACACACACGCGGCAGGCACCGCTTCCCCCGGGCAGGATCCGAGCAGGGCGCTTAAATCTGCGCCAGTTGCTGAACGCAAAGTGCCTGATGTTTTTCGACGGCCCCCCCCCTTGCTCCCCTCGTTGTTGCAGGCAGGCTCTGGCTCACCCTTCACTCGGCAGCTCTCGCAGCCTCGTTTCTTGCAGTTGCACGTAATTCTCGTCCTAGCTTTCCTCCCCTTCCTCCTCCAGGCCTGGATCTGCTGGGAGGAGCAGCTCATTCCCGGAGCCCCTGAAAGGCCGGTGGGCTGGGCTCTTGCAAACAAGCACCAGGGTCTCTCGGCTGCTGAGTGATGCTCTTTTTCCACTCATGCATGCGTGCAGACTTGGGGTGACAAGTGACAGGACCCACCAACCTGCCTGCTGCAAGACCGGAGCCCTGAGCAGGGRCTGGGAGGGTTGCAATTGCAATCCCGCTGGTTTCCACGCCACGTTCGAGCTGGACTCRCGGCAGCTCCTGGAGATTTCTGGCACCGGCCAACTCCCTCTTGGCAGCACTCCTCCCCGCTCCGGGGCTGCGCTGTTTGCTTATCTAGTGCCGTGATTTAACACAGACGCAGGAACTCACACACTCTCTCCCAGTCTCCTTCAAATTACTTTATTGCTTCCTGTCAACTAGCCAAGCATATCCTGTTAATATACAATCCCCAACGAGCAGTTTTCACAGCATAATCCCCCTTCGTCAGATAACACAGCTCAACTCCCGAAGGATGCCCAGTTCTGTCAGTTAGGCACCTCAGGATGCAGGATCCCAGCACCGGGCAGGTATTTTCCAGCAAAATGGGGCTGCTGACATTGTTATTTTTAAAGATAAACCCCAGTGCTGCAAGACACGCTGTCTTTCTGCCAGTTTTGTGTTATTTCCAGGGCTCCATCCACTGGTGACCTCTCTCAACCGATACCAAGTACTCTCCCGGGCTGCGATGGCAGTGAGGGTCCTGCTGCTGGAGCTTTTTTCCCAGCTCTTGTATCCCTGCTGCCTGGGTGGGCTGCCCTGCTCGGGGAAAATGTCTTTATCCACCTGCAGCAGTGGGACAGCAATAGGTTCAGGTGCCGCAAGAATAGCTGTTCCCTTTCCTGCTGCAAACCCGGCATCTGTGTCCCAGAGAAGGTCAGTTCATGAGAAGTGGTGGTGGGAACCCATGCGGGGGCTCTGGTCCAGCCTCCCACTTGCAGCAGGACTGTCATCAACACTAGATCAGGGTGGACGTGGTTGTGTCTGGCCAAGTCCTGGAAACCCTCCAGGGGATTTCCTGCAGCCCCAGGTTTCCTTACATTGCTGCAGCCCTTAAGTGAGTCTTGGACTAGATGGTGTCCTACCATATGCCCCGAGGGTACTGTGGACCTCTCAGCATCACTTGGTGATGTCCAGCCAGCAGGATATCTGCCAAAGGTTGTTGTTTTGAGGGAACCTGCTGCGTTTCTCCCACATGTTTCTGATCCTCCATCCACCGTGCTCGGGTCCCATGCTAAGACATCCCTCTGTCCTGACATGGCATTTGTAGGACATTCACACTGCTCTGCCTCACCTGGTCTTCTTCAGCCTCCTTGTGGGCTTTCTCCCTAACCTTGATGTCCAGCCRATGTGCCAGCTGAGCCTGTGTCCATGGTGTAAGACTAAGGAGGTCCCTTTCAGAAAACACCCTCRTGATTTTTTGATTCTGTGATGTGGAAGCGTCCTGAAGACCAGGTCACTGCAAAGTCCAGCGTGWCGCATTTGCATTCCCCTTGCCTGTGCATCCCTCTGTCCTTGTGCCAGGTGGTRTCAGACCCTGCTGTTCCTGGGCTGCCTGTTCTGCACAGAGGCAAACAGGCAGCGCTGCTGCAACGTGGAGAGGACAGATGGGGATGGCTGGGCCCTCCGCTGTTGAGGGACAGAGTACGGTGCTATAGAGCGCAGATGCAGCGGGGCTTTTGGGTTGCTCCGAAGTGGGCAGATGATAAATTTGGCTTTAAGGCTAGCCCTGAAGCTATTCCTCCGCAGCATTGCAGACACTGCTAAGGACTCCTGGTTGATGACCAAGCAAGGTATGTAGCTCAAGCCCAAACAGCGCCTCTTCTCCCTGGGGAGCAGATACCTGTGCTAAACCTCCCTGACATAATCCACGACATCTTCTGTGGCCATTTCTTCAGCAAGCTGTGGTATTTCAGGGCTCTGGAGGCTGTTCCGAGTTTGTCCCTTGTCGCAAGCTAAAAGCCACTGTTTGTGTCTGCTCCAAGCATGTCCCTTGTCATCAGATTCCTCCGCTGGCCTGAGGAAAGGGAACATATGTAGCCACATAATGCAGCTGTAGCATGACATACGGCCATATTTTTGTGGTTGTGTTTCCCAAGTTTTTCCTTGATCCTGCCCCTAGGACAGTTTCTTTGTCTGAAGTTGTTCCTGGAAGTTGAGGACAATCTTGGTGCTAGTTGTTGGTTTTACTAGCAGCTGGATTTGCCCTCAAGTACTTGTGATTCTCTCTACACTTAACACCTCATTAGCTGGAACATCCACTTAGAGAGCACAGTTTTGCTGCTCTGAAAAGAAGGAAAATCCTGTTTGACTCAAGAGCAACACAGATCACTTATCTCAGAGACATCTGAACAGCCGGTCCTGGAAATTGACTCCAAATTAAAAACCAGTTGAGAAGAAGTATCTGTCCTCCCAGGTAAATCAGGGGCTGATTTATTTCCTCTCTAGTATGCCTGCCGAGCAATGTATTCAGCACAGAGCCAGCCTGACACATCCCTGCCTCCATATCCCAAGGTTGGAGGCCTCTATGATTGCTGTGCCTCCAGGGGATGGAGCAGCCATGGTCCTCTTAGAGCTGCCCGCTGCTCCCCTCCTGCTCCCTTTCTCCAGTGCCCTGCACTAATTCTCCTGCTAAAGTCCCCAGCCCAGCACTGACGCAGCARCTCCGGCTCTTGGCAATCCCGGCTCTCCAGACAGAACAAAAACCATCTCAAAAAAGGAAAAAGCAATGAGGTTTTTTAATTAAAACCAAATTAAAGAGCTGATAGCAGCCTGGAGATGAGTAAAGGGGATATGGCAGCCTTTGTCTCAGGAGCTGAGCTTGGCATGAATGGGGCTGGCAGCTGGTCAGCAAGGATGCGCTGGAGGTCCCCATCCATGCACCGGTGCCATGTTGATGCCAGGGAGCATCTGCAGTGGCTCAGTCCAGAGGTTGGTGTAGCCCATGGGGCAAACCTCCAGCATCCACAACAGCTCCCGTGGTCCCAGGAAGGGTTTTAATGGCGGAAAGGAGACAGGCTGAGGAGCTGCATGAGCCCAGAAAGATCTGTGCTGAAGACTTCCCAACTGTTTTCATTTCCATGGGTTTCCCTGTGTGTTATATATTCCTGGATCTCTCTTCCAAGAACTTGTCCAGTCTCCACTTGAATCCCTGTGAGTTTCGTGTATCCACAGCTCTGCCAAGGAGCTCCACAGTTCATCTCCCATCCACGTGAAGAATCGCCTCCTTTACTCCTGAACCCCAATCTTTTTGAACCTGGCCCTGAACCTCACATAAGTTTCATTTGACGGCCTTGGTTCATTTATGGGAAAAGACAGAGAGCGGCTAGCTTGTCTCTGTGCAAGTGAAGTTATGGTTGTTTTCCCCATGTGCATTGCTTATCCTCTGTCACCTCCCTGCTCGTCCCTATTCCTGCCACTTCTGGGTCTGTTGAAGAGGACGGCTCCCAGCTCAGACCCTGCAGGACTGACTGGTGACCTCCCTCTGCTTACAGTGCCTGCTGCTTACTCCTCTCTGCTACCATCTCTTAAGCAATTAAAAAGACAAGGAATTTCCCTTGTACTCCCTGGCTGCTTGCTTTCCTTAAAAAACTTTTGGCAAGGGACTTAATGGAAAGCCTTTGGAAACCCCAGCAGATGACATGAACAGATTGCACTGATCTGCGTGTGTTTGGCTGCTCTGAAGGGCTCGAAGGGGTTGTGGAGCAGGACTCCCCTTTGCAGAAGCCCCAAGGACTCTCCCCTAGCAGATAGCACTTACCCAGGTGTCTTTAACTCTGTCCAAGACAGAGATGTCTTGGTGTCTTTAACTCCACGCCTTCTGCCTTGTACGAGCAGCCTCAGGCTGCAGCTCTGTAGTTCCMTGTGTCTTCCTGGGACTTTCTGTACAGGCTGGTGTTATGTTGGCCACCACAGCACCCCTCAAGACACCTGGTCCCCTCCTGGTGCCAGGAAAGGGTGGCGAGGGGCTTTAGCCCTCACGCTGTGGCAGGGCAGGAGCACGGACATCTCCCGTGGGTGCAGGAGGAGTCAGCAGCCCTCATGAGAGTCCCCTGAAGGAGCACTCGAGAAGGAGAAGTTTCTCAGAGACCAGCCAAGATGCTGATGCCAATGGGCCGAAGGGGTCCCAGTAGCTGCAGGGACCAAGTCTTGCATGGAAAAATGCAAAGAACCTCCTCCATCGGCAATGCTGAAGGGCTCGATGAAAGGATGAAACCATGACCTTTCTGACCATTGCAGCCCCCTGTGCTTGGTGTGCATGGCAGGGACCTGTGCAACAGCCTTTCTACCAGCTCTGCTTTGTCCCGGCAGTGCCGTGGCAGCGTGTCAAGGGGACAGGAGTCACCTGAGAGCTTTTTTGCTGGCAGGTCCCTCATGTCGCCAGGGCAGCAACCCAAAGAGCAGGTGGACAGGCTGTTCCAGGGGCAGCCGTGTTCCATCCGTCTCGGCTAATTGGGCAGCGTTTCCTCCCACTGCCTGCCAGACCCATCTCCTGCCGGCGGACAAACACRGAGCAGGTCTCTGCTCTTGCACCATGGCCAACACCCCTCAAGCCCTGCAGGGATGCCTCCTCTCYCTCTGCCCAGCCCCAAACTGACCCCCCATTCCTGCTCACATTTTCAGTGCGAGCCCTTGCCTCTCCTTCCTCAAAGTTGTGCTCTCTCTGCCCACCACCTCCACGGTGCTTGTRCCTCGTTAATGCCGCCCTGTCCCATCCCGCCGCCCTCCTGCTTCTGCACGCTGTGCGCTTCTCCCTGCACGCACCTCATGTTCATCCCCCGGCTGTCCCCAGGCAGGAGTGGATAACTGGGTGCTAGAGCTTATTACTCTGATGAGTCTTCAATAAAAAAAAAAAAGATAAGTAAGTAAATATTAGCATGAAGAGCTTGTGCGTGCATTTGCCAGCATCCAGCGGCTCTCTCCCTTTGCAGGACCTGTTCCAGCTCAGTCACATTTTAGCCAAAACCTTGATGGAGTGGATATTCCCACACCCAAAGAGAAAATGTGAAATGCCTATCATACAGCATGCGGCACCGTTCCCACTGACTCCTGACCTTTTATCTCCAGACCTTGGAGGGTTTTTGTCTGCACACCACTCTGCTTTCTCCATGCCACCGCATCTCCCTTAGCTTGCTCCTCTTTGGAAAGACCCAGACAACCTGTCTCTTTTCCATCCTTCTGCTGTGGAAGGAGATGTGGTTGCCTCCTTCAGGTCTGCCTTTTTATAGTAATCACCTCTGAGGAGAAAAGAGCAATTTCACAACATGCCATTCCCTTTGATCCTATATTTGCCTTCTCTTAAACCTACACTGTCTCAGGGCACCGGAGGATTTTGCTCATGAGTGCTTTGAACGTAACACATAATGTTGCATTTTTTCGTAGTGTTCATAAGCAGTTGCAAAACTCCTATTTTTAACACCAGCGATGACAGAAAACAGGTAGATTTCTCCCTGGTTTCCTATTAAATGCCATTTCAGCATTCTCAATTTCCAGGATGCCACCCTGTAATTTTATAGTATTGAACAGAGACCCAAGCTTGACTTTTCAGCTTTTCTAGCTTCCTTTGAACAACTTTAAAACTATTTTCCAGAAGGCTTCTGGACTGTGGATGCCCTGCCACAAAATAGCTTGGGTTACATCCTTTTCTTTTACAAATCTTTAAAAATGACAGCAATTAAATTGTGCATCCTTTTATGTCATTACCTCTGTCAGTATGTAATGCCTGGCAGTTTTTCATCAGAGGTTACCTACTGGGCAGTTTTATTCTCTAACATTGCTATTTCTGGCTAACCATAAAATAATCAAGGACTAAAATGAAACTATTTTCCAGAATACAAAACCCACCTTCTGCCAGTCATGCCTCATGGTTGTAAAGTCTTCTGGATTAGATTTACATACATAACATGATATTCTGGTGATTGTTCCACCTCCTCTTTGCTGTATATCTAAATCCCTTTTTTTTTCGTTATGTATTTTTTAAAACATAGAGTAATAACTTATATTCTTGATTGTTGCATTTCTCTACATTCTGGGAAACTGGGAGTTCCTTGTTATTTATATGCTTTTATTTAAATTTGCCTTCTCTTTATCTCATTTTTTTTTCTTTCTATCTCCGTAAGGTTCTGCTTATTTACGATACCAACTTTTTCAAGAAGACCTGACATGTTTGCAGTCCCGAAGGTGATACTTTTATAAACTTTACTTTTCCAAAGTTTCTTTTAACTCTACAGCCAGTTAACATATAGCCACTATCGGATAATTTCTGCAGTGTCTAATCTAAGGTTTACCTGTCT
Source organism: Phoebastria nigripes (assembly GCA_035582835.1). NCBI lineage: Eukaryota > Metazoa > Chordata > Aves > Procellariiformes > Diomedeidae > Phoebastria > Phoebastria nigripes. Next base: position 496,350 of record JAYKAV010002848.1, read on the forward strand.
CATCTAAGGTTTACCTGCCTGTGTTCAGCTCTGTCTTCATAAACTGGGTTCAAATTAGCTGTTGAACAAAATATCCAAAATTTCCTGCCCAATTCTACAGTTCTAAATCTATTTTAAATGCTTCAAAAGCGCCTCTTCTCTTCAATTTGTTCCCATGGATACCATTCAAAAGTTTCATTCATTTTAGGAGTGCAATACTCTTCAAATCTTTAATGCAATCTACCAGTTGACTTTTGCTTCCTAATTTAGCTGAAGGCTCTAAAACCTAAGACTTCAGACATTGCAACAGCAACAGCAGAAACACAGCTACCTTCCACTCCTCGCTCCTCTCTGCAGCCACCCTTGTCTCCCCRAAGAGATTAAATCCTCGCCTGAAGCTTTTCTGGGGCTCTGCTGTGTTCCTGGGGGTCCCAGCGCAGGACGATGCTCGGTTGACCTCTGCCATCCTCTTACCTTCTTCCTTTCCTCTCTGTCTCATCCCTGCTTCTGGTACCAGGTAGCATCAGAGTTCCTAACATGCATGAATCTTTCCCTTAGCAATAGATGAGCTCAGAAATGCCGGAGGAAAGAGCTGAAGGGGAGAGGGAGCTGCTGGTTCCTCCGTTAGTTATCCCCGGGCAGGACCCTGCAACAAGCTAAACAGGTTGAGTGAGGACGACTCTCCAGTGTCACGTTTCAGCACAAGCCATCCAGGGCCAGGTACCCTCACAAAGCGTAAAGGGATGTAAAAGCCTTATCTTGATTTAACTCTGCCCGGAGAAACCTCACCACAATGTCCCCAGTGGGGTGGGGAGGGCAGTAGGTTGCAGCCAATGCCTGCTTGGATGGTGGCTGGAGACCAGTACAACTGGTAAAGATGCTGGTCTGCTCTGGGAAGGGGGGTGGAATGAGGGGAGAGGTCTGAGGTTCCCAAAAAATGTCTCTTTACTGTACAGATTGGGGACTGGGGATCTTGAGCTGCGAGGCGCTGGGCAGCACCCAGGGCTCAGCCCTGGAGGTTGGGGAGCCCCTGCTGCTCCCACCCTTCCTCCTGAAGGACCAGACCTGCTTCTCCACCAGACTGCAGAGCATTTGGGGTGACGGGGAAAGGCAAGGAAGGACAGAGGGAGGCCGTTCTYGGTGACAGGCTGCAATCACATATAACCACGGGGTCTCTTGCTGTTCACACACCCTTCACAGAGGTTAGAAAAACCCGCTATTGGGAACAGTTCCTCCATCCCTGCTGAGCTTGGGAACATTAAGTAGGTGATAATAAGCAGTCCCTGAGCAGGAGGGCCTGCTCTCCTTTGGAAAGTGCTACTCAAGACAATTTATCATTCAGACAAAGAGGGGAAAAAGGGTTAAACACTGCCCGGCCTCCCCAACCAGCGGTGGCTTTGGTTATCTGCAGCATGGCTGCAGGGCTACATGGTGCCTGTACATGTTCGGGGATCAAGAGTTAAGTGTTTAAATGATAAGTGATATCTTAAAAACATAAGTTTAGCAATGAATCTTTGCCGACAATACTATACTATTAGTTAATAGGCAGAATTAACTCACTGGCCTGGGGCCAAGCCCGTCACAGCCAGAGCCAGAACAGCTGAAGCTGCTTTTCACTTGGGTTTTGCTTTTACGGGATTTGCTGCTGCAGGGAGACTCCGATTTCTGTAAAAATATGCTCGTGTTTTCCTCCTCCCAACCTGCCCCTGGAAGCTCGAGGCTCCTCGGAGCCCGAGGGATTCAGCCAGGAGCTGAAAAGCTTTCCTTTCGCATGCAGAGACGTGAGCAAGGGTGCCGATCTCCCGCAGGGCGTCTCTCCGCAGCCCCCCGACCAGCTGCCTGCCTGCTCTCGGTGGGTCTTTACAGACAAATTTACTGCTCTAGGTGCCACCAAGGGACTCACTCCCCATCCCTCCCATCCAAAATTAACTGCCCTCTCCCTCGATTGGGGGATCAAGCTTGATCAAGTAGCTCCAGGGGATGGAGCTTCCSTGGACCCCAAGAAGAAGAAGCATCTCCTGGATCCTTCTGGTAGCTGGGGCTCCTTGGGTGATGCTCCCTCTCACTCCTGGCCCTGGGATGGCTGCACAGAGCCTTGAGTCTGCGCATGACAGTTCTGTATCCCCAATTGCATSGATGCTGCTTCATTCATGCTGCTTCCCTTTGTGTCTCCCTTGACTCCTGGCTGTCGCCCGCTGCACCACTTTAACCTTGCAGAGAGTGAGAGGAAACCACCTCCTCCAGGTGTGATGAGCCAAGGGCTTCATGTGCAAACGAAACCTGTTCTTCCTGCACCAGGAACTGAAAATGCTACATTAAATGCGTCACCATCAAACCCGTTTTAATGTCCCCTAGATGTCATCTCTCTTGGCTCTGYCTGCCTGGGAACCATCTTTTGATATAAACATGTAGGTGCAACTGAAGTGGTGGCTGTCCCGTTTTTGTAACCCCAGTGCTGCTACTTTTCCCAGACAAGGCTTTATCTAACGCTCTTTGCAGCAGGGTTTAAGCATCATCCTATGACAGTGCTGCCCGAGGGTTAGATGTGGGCAGCAACTACCAGTATAAGCAATATACCTTGCCTCCCAAGGTGGGACCAGCTGCCTGATGGTGGTCAGGTCCATGTGACATAGTGCTGCCGGTCACTTGTCACCAGATGGCAGCAAGGAGAGCATCAGCTCACATTGTCGTGGCTGGCTGAGGACAGCAGTGAGGATGTACAGTGCTCCCTGGTCCACCGCCATCCTCCACGGAGGCCACTAATTCTGGTGCAGAATGAGATGAAAGTGCAGAAAGGGACATGGGAGGAGGTCCAGCATCACTCACCGTGGCATGGTGCTTCATGGCACTTGCTAGTCTTGGAGCTGCTGGCTTGGTGACCAGAGAAGCTTGTGGGCTGCAGGACAGAGGGTGGAGGCTGGTCGCACCCCCTACACTGACAACAGCAAGCTTGTGAGGTTAGCTGTGGGGCCTTGGCAGGCCTTCCCGTGGATGCCAAAGGGATGCGACAGTCATAGAAAGCCCTTCCTGGGAGCAGAGTGAAAGCATGAAGTGGGACCAGTGCTCACAGTTCATAACCGACTCTGAGGAGCATCTTCAGGGGACAAACTGGACTCCAAGGAGTACCTAAGATCTTCAAAGTCACTGAGGCAGTCAGACAATAAGTCTGTGTAGTCCAAGGTCCCATCTCCGGCAGCAACAGCCTAAGGGGATGCTCAAAGGAGTTGAAGAAGAGGGAAGGTCTCCAGTGACAGTTCCCTTGGGACAAAATCCCTACTGCCTCTGGCAGCACAGCCCTGGAGAGCTGCGAGAAAAGCCTGAGGGTCTGGGTGGGCTCTGGCAAACAGACGGGGCTGCTGCTTGTTCTTGGCCACTTTGGAGAACTGGGTGGATCCTCTGGGACATACCTGTCTAGGGCATTGCAGGACACAAAACCAGCCCTGGCATCTGGAAGGATTGAAATGACGGTTTGAGGAGTTTGGAAATGGTGAGTGCTTTCTAACATCTGATGAGAAATGCTGGGTGCTCCAGAGCAGCGGGGAGTGAGGGGACCATTACAGAGCCTGGGAAATGGGGGAGCCCTGGGAGAACGCTGGGATGGTGGGTAACTGCAGCGACGCTTGGGCTCCTTGCCCTGCAGAGGAACATGTCTGGAGGCAGGAGCAGCAAGACCACTGGCTGTCCCTTCTTTAATGAATTGAGCACTCTCCATGCAAGAGTGAACCCTAATGAGGCACTAAAGRTGAAAGCTTCTCCACACACTATGGAGCTGGGCCACAGGATTCTCCGGAGGCTGCTGCAGAGCAGCAGGCCAACCTGTATGACCAGTAACATCTGCAGTGGTAGGAGCTCCCAAAGGGGATCAGAGCCTTCAGTTGGCCACACTGAGTTGGGGAAGCCCRTTTGGCTCACGCATATGGCCAACACCATCAGTGAACCTTGACCTCCTGTGGCTGGCAAGAAATGAGTCACTTGCGATGGGTCAAGGCAGGGAACCCAAGATGTTCAAGCAGCTGGTGCAGCAGAGGGACAAGGAAGAGTGCAGTGACCCAAGCCTGTTTTTTCAGTGTCTTAGACACTTTGGTGAGTTGAGGGGCAGGGATCAATCCGGGCAGTCCCGTAGCTCTTCAGCTCTCGGCCTACGTCGTATAGAGTTCCATGTGCAGGGTGTGACCTTCCTTGAGAAGATCCTCCAGGACACACGCCATGCTTTCTGCGGGATGAATTTGACCCCCCTCCTGGCCAGAAGTAATAGGGGCACAGCTACAGGAGGTGAGCAGAGGGGCTCTGCTGGGTACAAAGTGGACGCTAGCAGGCTGGAAGGGGTGGGGAGGAGACGTCAGGGTGGTGGCAGAGGGGACTTTCTGGGACAAACAGCCCTGGTAACAGTCACATGTGTCCTGAAGAGGGTTTGGCTCATGAGGTGCCCAACCCAAAGGGCAGATTTGGCTCCCAGGCATGTGGGGAAGTCGRGGCTGTTGGGTGGTGTGATGGAGAGGTGGAGCTGGGTCTCAGCGTGCACCTTCTGGGAAAGTCCTGCTTTGACCCAATCTGGAGCGAACCGGGCTTGTAACCAACTCACAACAGCCCCACACGGGAAATGAGGGAACTCCGGCTCCCGCCCCAGCCGGGTTGACTCCAGGGGGTCTGGGGGGGTCAGGGCTGCCCGGAGCCTGCCAGCAACAAGCCACGGATTTTGCCAACTCCTGGGTTGTTTTTTTTTTTTTTTGTCCCGCTGGCCATGTCCCTTCCTCCTGCCGGGCCCTGCCCGCAGGCAGCCCACTCCCCTCCGCCACTTTCGCCCCCCCTCCCCGGGACGCCCCACGCCCGCCCCGGTGGGCAGCGGCGGGGGGCGAGGGCCAGGCGGGCGCACCCCCGGATGGAGGGATGCTCAGCCCGGGGCCGCCGGGCCGGAGCGGGGCTGCGGGCGGTGGGAAGGGCGGAGGCGGGGGCATCCCTCCGGGAACCCCCCTTCTCCCCTCCGCCCCCCCTCCCCGGTTTTTGCGGCGCGCAGTCAACCCCGGCGAGGAAGATTTGGGCTGAAATCACGGCTTTCTCTGGATGATCGACAGCTCCGGGAGA